>SSNS01000164.1:113144-243153 GCA_006937985.1 Aphyosemion australe | reverse complement strand
GGAAAAGATGGGTTACGTTTCTGAAAGTAGAATCATCTGGAGGTTTCTTCCTGTTAAAAGGGAGTTTTCCTCTCCACGGTCGCTACATGCTTAAAGACACCGACGCTAGTCAGTGACGATGCAGTCTGGTTCCTTATAGGAAACTTTTTGCTGATTGGCTTAATGAACTTGACTGTTTACTTTGTGAAGAGCCTTGAGACGAGTCATTGTGATTTGGCACTGTAGAAATAAACTGAACTGAACTGAACCGGAACAGAGAAACAATAAGGACCAGGATGAAATGGGCTCATAATTTTATTTTTCTCTGACAAACGGAGTCTCCTGCCTTTCATGCATGTGATTGAAAAGGGAAAGGAGGGGCTACTTCTTCATCTATTCTGGGTTAAACTGCAGAATTGATGGGAGAACTGAAGTTAATTGCATCCTCATCAAAATCCAAACAGCGCAGTCACCCCACAAGTTCATTCGCTGCTTCGTCTCCGTCAGCTGAGACTAATATTTACTGGGAGAGGCACTCGGTGGTTGGCCAAACTGTCGGGAGTAAACAAAAAGATCAAGTCGCTCCACACAGCAGAACGTAGCCGTCACTAACGGGATTCACACAGAGGATGAATGATAAATGTTTAAGTGGAACGTGACGTTTTCCCCTGTTGAGAGTCAGACCCAGAGAAGGGACACCTTTGTCATCCTCCTGTATGTAACAACGCTCTTCCTCGCCGTTTATGGGTTATCTACGGGGGTGCCGCGGCCGATAAGGACAGACGCAAACAAGCTGGCTGATATCATCACACCGGTGAGTAAAGAGCACCACAAACATGGCGGCTATTGAGCTGCAGAAAGAACCCAAAAGCTGTTCTGTTTGGATCCATCAGCTAATAATCCAAAGTTTAAGAGATAAACCTGACCTGCTGATGCTCAAGCCTCGCTGGAAACTCCAAATTTATGGTTTTTATTAGAGATTAAAAGTTCATTTGTAGAGATTTTTCTGCTCCTTTTGAAGTTTGCTTGTAAAATTTAGAAACTACCGCCTTAGCTGTTGCAGATGGCTTTCTGGATGGTCTGTTTGGAAAAACAAAAACGTCATTTTTATTTATTTTATACAGAGAAATTCGTCAAAATGGTCAAATTTTCACTCTGATCTTTCCTGTCTTTTTTTCTAGTTTTAAATATTTACAAAAGACTTTATCTAAAAAAATGTGTTCATCCGTTTAGGTCAACCACCTGCATGGTAACGTCATCATAAAACCTGCTAAAAATCATCACAATATGGAGATGCTTCAATCAAAGGTTAAACTTTATTAGCAGAAATCGTCACTAAAATAAAATTATTATTAAATATAAACTCCACTGATCCCCGTGTTATGGTAAATGTTAAAAACAATTACATTTTCTTAGGGGTTTTTTTCTTGGTGTGAAGGTTAAAGGATTACGGAAAGCCAACTGTACTCAAATTGGGCTTAGAAATTAATTTAACCGTTTACAGGTCGAGTGACCATATTTAATTTCATGTAAATGTCCTAATTAGTAGCCTAAATGAGATGTATTTAATAAATAAAATATTAAAGTATGAAGATGAAGGACTTTAAGACAAACCAATGGTTCTTGACTGTTGGTTTGGTGACTTTCTAAACTAATTTGTAAGTTTACCGTCTCAGGTTTGACCCAGAGCCGGGGCGCAGACGAACATACGTTAGGAACAAAACATCGACTTTGTGCTCATTTGGGCTTTCAAGAATTCATCTCTTGCTCCATCCAAGCTTAAAGTGTGAAAGAAAGGTTGGATGGATGATTTCAGGCAAACAGGCTGGTTGTGCTAAAGCTCTGAATAGAGCACTTTAAGGAAGGAGGGGTAGAAGTGAGCAAATGGTCACCCTGACCTTACACACACACACGTATGTCCCTAAAGGATTCACACTCGGTGCCAAGCTAAGAAACACTCAGAAATCCAGAAACTCACTTAGTTCACAGCCATGAGAGTCTCTGTTTACACACAAGTAGTGATCTTTTTGTTTAATCCTAATTGGAGCTAAGCAGCTTAACCCAAACCCTGGCTAAATGCTGAGACCATGTATGTAGATGAGCCTATGGTACCTATGGAAGCTGCTGGAGCTCCAGACAGCGAACTACAGAGCCTCCGTCTCTACGTTCAGACAGCGTGTCTGAAAACGAGAAGAGTGGGTTTCATGTTACACTTAATGCACAATTTCACCAACTTTAAAGTTAAAAGGGCAACACCAAAGAGACTCTGCAGTCCCCAAATATAGAAGACTCCTAAAGACATCTCAGTCAGAGGAAGGAAACCTTTAAAACACAAAGCAGCTTGGGAAACATTAAGCGGACACTTAAGGCCCGTTTCCACTATCGGAACCTCCAGGTAATTTTGCCGGACCTTCTCGACATGACCGAGTCTCCATTCCTGAAAGGACCACTTTTACCTGAGTACCTGACCTGAGGTATGTCCTCAGAAATGGGCCAGTAGAGTCGCTGATTGGTTGTTACTCAGTAGGAAATGACATCAGAAGAGCCAGCATTTGTAAAACTGTTAGAGTTGCTGATGAAGCAGAAAAGAAAAGATGCAGCACATTGCTTTGAAAATCGATGTTTCTAAAAACCCAACGCCGAAACCTGCGGAAGTCCCCGCAACGGCGTAATTTACGCTGCTTTATGGTCTCCCACAGAGCGTTTCTTCTGATCACTGAGCGCCAACTTTTACGTCACAAAGATGCTCTCCTCGACCCCCGAATGGATTCAATTACGGTGTACTTTGACAAAATAAAACATTTAATGTCTTTTGGTGCTGATCGGTGACATCACTCACTGTCAAAATGGTCATGATATGCTCACATCTTATCAAAGTCCTGAAAGGGCCGATTTTGTACGTAGACAACGGCTGAGAGGACCGAACCATCGTATTTTCACTGTCTCCTTCCTCGCTCCAAGAAATTTCCTAGACCTCCTATAGTGAAAACACGGTTTGTTCTTTCTACCTCGATCCAAATTTTGCAACTACAGGTGAGGGTTGGAACATAGATGGACCAATGGATCACCACAACGGCCTCATCACTGTATCAGTTCATCTCTCTTTATCCACGTCCTCCATCACTTGTGAACAAGACACCAAGAGCCCTGAACTCCTCTGCTCGAGGCGGAGATCTTAGATATGATGTGAAATATTTGCACAACTCCAGAAGACACTTAAGGCCGACACGGTTCAGTTCTACCCTGGAGGCGCGGTGGCGAGTCTCACAGAAGCCGGCGACATGGGCACCCGTCTTCACGCTGGCAAACAGCACAAATAATAAATACGGGACACCTGTTGTGTAACGAGCATCCGAGAGCCAGGAGGAAGCTTTTCCTGGGATTGGACGGAAAAGCATCCATCAGTGGAGCTGCAGGCTCTTTCCTTCCCTTGAAGAGACAAACAAGAGGAGTGATATCTGTTTTCAAATCAAACATTAACAGACTGAGAAGGCAGGGAGATTAAAAAGCTTCCAAACCAAATGACGACAAATGCACCGACGAACCTGCTTTATTACAACCAGGAAGAAAGCGGACTTGAATCAGTTGCCAGAAAAATAAATGAGACAACTGTCCTGTTTTTTATCCTTCCACTTCAAGCAAACAGCGCTCCGTTATCCAACATCCACAGCACTGTTTACTCTGGAAGTCAGCTCACTCAATTACAGCAGATAACGGATAAAGCTCATACTTTATAAGGAAACAGATAAGAACTAATATTTTCTGCTGCCGGCGCTCGTCAACAATGGCTCAGAGCGGAGTGAAGGGTGGTTTATAACGTGTCACCCGGATTCTCGCTCCTTTTTTCCACATTTTCTTTCAGCTCTGATGGAAAATTTCTATAGAGTCAAACTTTGTAAAAGTGAGCGAAGACTCTGGCTCCTGGTTCTGCCACAGACTTCCAATACCGTCGTAAGGGTTCGCTGTAATTTGTCGAGGCATGAGCGGCTCGTGTAAAACCTCCTCTTGACACGGGAAATGGGAATATGAAACAAAGATGGTTCATAAATATGCAACGAGCGTTCTTTGCACCGACGTCGCCTCTGTTTTCCTGTACAGATGTGCTGTCATTATACGTTTGATAAGGACATATAAAGCGTGATGGAAGCGATAATACCTGCAGAGCGCCATCGCCGCTGCACATCAGACTCCAATCAGCCTCACAGAGGGCTGGAAATGATTAATTGATTTATCAGTTAATCACAGAAGACATCTGACTTGGGTTTTAATCACATTAATCACATTTTTAAGCACCCCACGTTAGAAGGCCCCAAACAAACTGATTAGATAATTAAGTTACCTCTTACAATTGTTTTCCTTGCCTGCCAACTTCAATACGCATCAGAATCTATTAGCATGAACAAAGTCACGTTATAACAGGAAAGGAAGCCACAGCTGCAAAAGAAACGATAAAAGAGCGGTGGAAGAGCTGTCCGTCTCCCGGGCAACCGGACCCATCCAACCTAACAGCTCTTTCAGAGGTACATGTTTGGACTTCAGTGGAAATTTGCCTGTGAGCTGCAGAACTATTTCAACTTGTGCAGCGACTGTGAAACCGAACCGACGGTCTAGGTGACCTTTCGTCACTTCGGAATGGGTTTGCAAGAGAAGTTTTTCCTGAGAATTAAAAAATGTTTGCATGTTTGAGCGCCAGCGGCCTTTTGTGTTTGTTACAGCCGTTTTCTGGGCTTGATTCAGGCTGAAGCCGAGGTCAGGGCTCATTTATTCTCTTAGGTTTTTGTTTTAAAACTTTGGTTTTCAGGCAAGAAAAAAGAAAATATCACTTTACTGGATTTTAAACAGCTGGCCCAACTTAAAGAGCAAGTCACCGCCAAATGAACTTTGTTGCTGATAAACTGTATAAATTAGTGTGTAATAGTGCTGTAGACAGGTCTAGTCATTTTGGCATTTTATTTATTTATCCATCCATTTTCCTCCACTTATCTGGAGTCGGGTCATGGGGGCAGCAGCCTAAGCAGAGGGGCCCAGACGTCCCTCTCTCCAGCCACTTGGGCCAGCTCCTCCGGGGGAATCCCAAGGCGTTCCCTGGCCAGCTGAGAGACATAGTCCCTCCAGCGTGTCCTGGGTCTTCCTGGTCTCCTCCCGGTTGGACGTGCCTGGAAAACCTCACCAGGGAGGCTTTCAGGAGACATTCTAACCAGATGCCTGAGCCACCTCAAATGGCTCCTCTCTATGTGGAGGAGCAGCGGATCTACTCCGAGCCCCTCCCTGATGACCGAGCTTCTCACCCTAGGAGAGCCCACCCTGACTTGAGGTGCTCCTCCTCATCAAAAGGAGACAGCTGAGGTGGTTTTAGCATCTCATCAGGCTGCCTCCTGGTCACCTCTTCTGGAGGCTTCCCATTCACGTCCTGATGGGAGGAGACACCGGGGCTGACCCAGAACTTCCTGAAGGGGATGCCTTGGAATCTCCAAAGGTCACTAGAAAGGAGGGATGTCTGGGCTGCCCTCCTGAATCTGTTGCCTACACCAGGGGTTCCCAAATTGGGGGTTGGGACCTCCAAGGGGATCCCCACAAGATTGCAGGGTGTCCCCACAGTTTTGTCTTTGTTGAGGTTGTGAGGTTAGCAAGATTTTATTTGCAAAATTTACATTTACAAAATCCCAATAACACACCCTACAGCATAATCAGAACTCCATATGAAAGTTACATCATTGCATGTCTGTATAAAGTTTGTAAATTATCACATTTAATGTGTTTATGCGGGTAGAAGTTGGTTGGGGGTCCTGGCTTGTCTTAGACGCGGGCAAGGGGGTCCTCAAAGAAAATATTTTAGGAACCCCTGGCCTACTCGGCCCAGCCTAGCCTAAAAACTGCATGGGTAAACAAACAGACAGCATCTTTATAGATCAGAAACATATTTGGACCATATGGAGTAAATACTCCAACAGCAACCCAGAAATAAAGCCGTAGATTCAACGCCGAGTCTGAGACCTCATTTAGCCCTGACTATTTCATTCTGGAATGCACAGTTGTCTTTAAAACTTAAAGATGCCCCCTAAGATCATAAAAATAGTGCACTAAATGTTTTAATACTTTTATTATGAGCAGAGTTTGGGCTGGAGTGTGAGCCGCCTGCAGATTTTCTAATCTTGCAGTTATTTTGCATCTCCATAAACAGCCTGGCTGCATCCTAAGCGTCTTTCTTGCTGCTTCGCTTTAGTTCCACGAGTGTGGAGCGAAGACAACCACCGGTGTCTTTGCTTCAGGTATTTTTGGAGAGCAGAAATTATCCCACACAGCTGAAATTCAAAGCAAACTCCAGTGTTTCTGCTGGAGTGAAAAGTTCATTCCAAAATTGATGAGGCAGGACGGAGACGAGTCGACGGAGGTGGATTGATGACTGGAGTGTTGGCAGAGTAAAGAAAAAAACATGGCGCAGCGTGTAGGAAGTGGACCATGCCCTGAAGCGATGGGCTTCTTTGAAGTTGTGTGCAGCAGCATTAAGGTTTTGAATTTGGTAATATCTGAGAGAGCTGTGGAGGAGCGTTGTAAGAGAGTAGCGGGTCGCTGTGGCAGGTGGCAGCGGGAAGTCGGCTTTGTGAGAGGACGACAGATACAGCAGCAAGTGTTTGGAAAACAAAACATACAGTTAAGGTGCAAACAGCAGCTCTCCCTCAGATAAGGGATATTACAACTCTAGAAGAAAGAATCACGATCAAACATCAGCCCTAAACTTCCAGAGCCGGTCGGTTGGGATGTCATCAAATTAACCAGATCTGCTTGAAACTCCAGAATGTTCTCACCTGGAACATTTTCATTCTCCTATGTGGAAACGCACTCCTCTGAGGTGGAAAATTGAGTTTTTTGGAGGGTTTTTACAGCAGAAAATCACCGTCTGCCATCATTTCTCCTCCTCTTCACTCCCCTGTCTAATGTAAGACAGTAATTTGACAAAGAGCATAAACAGCCTGACTAGATCTGGAGCTTTTACAACGACTGGTGTCGTAACTGACAGTGAAACATCACACAAAGCCACTTATCAATACCGAGCTGCTGTAAAAGCCCTGTAGGGTCTATATTCCAAGACAACTAATTTAACTTGACAAATATGAGTGGAAGGTTATTGAATCTGATCCTCAGACAGAGAAGTCTTGTAAGGGTGAAAAATGAACAGTGTTGCTCGGTGGAACCGAAACTAAAGCAAAGGAAAACCGAACATTTCTCCACTTTTAATCTCCTCGTGTCAGAGGACGAACTCTGGATGAAAAACAACCGTGTTTAAGAAACTGCTGTCATAGAAACAGGAAGTGGTCAATCTAAGTAAAACACTGTTGTTTGACTTCATCAGACATAATTGGGCACATCCTCTCGCTTGTTCTGGACAAGCAGGTCAGTCTAGAGTTTAAACCAAGATCATCCTGTGATGAAAATTTGTGATTTTGGCAAAAACTTGAAAACAAGTTGAAGACTAAGTGCACTTGTTTTCTCCAACACATCTGTGGTGGTTTCTAGTATAAATGAATGCCTTGTGAGTCAATCTCTGCAGGAAAAAAGCTCAGGCGCTCCTGTTTCAGGTAGTAGAAGTTAACCGGAGGAGAGGGGAGCAGAAAACGGCAGAATTTGGAGTCTTACTTCCTGACATGTGGACATCTCTCCTCTGATTGGCTAACAGCAACACGACTCTACCACTGACTCTGTTTGCTCTGCAACGTTGATGTTTTATCTCCACCAATAACACAAGCCTGGAGGAGTTCTGCTGTGTGGTGGAGTTGCTAATGCTAACGGTTAGCTTCTACTAGCCCAGACGTTCTCTGCTGTTTCCTGGACGCTAAACCAACAACAGCCTTCCCCGTCGTGAGTCAAGGTGGGTGAGTCCATGAATGTTAACCTTCAGCGTTCCCTCGTCTATTTTCTATCAGAAACTAATGCAGGAAATAGGGGTAGAAGACTATTTCACACCTGCATATGAAACTCAGTGAACAAAGTAGCTAATTTCAGCTCAATGCTAGCAGAACTAAATTTCTTAGTTGGCAAAGGTTGACTATCTGTGGCGGCCATCTTGAATCATGATGTGGAAGCACTTCCAATCATTACGTTCTAAAAGTTTCACTAAATCTATTCTTGTGGTTGAGATATTTTGCTAGCAGACAAACAGCGTTGTCGCTAAGAGGTAATGCCAAAAACGTACACGGCCATCTTGAATGGGGCTGACCGTACAAGTTAATCAGCTATGGTTGAATAAACAACATTCATTAAAATCAGTCAATTTTTAATGTTTTCAATTTTTTTTTAAATAAAAAACAATTTAATTACTGAAATAATAAAAGAATCATTTTAAGGGACATTTTGCTAAAACTACAAATGCACACAGGCAAAAACATCAATGACTGCCTTTCTGCTGTGGACAATCCAGAGACAAGCTCACTAATCACTAGGATGAGATGTTCAGCAGCTTTTGTAAAGCAGTAAAAAGCTGGTGGTTAAGAGACGGTGTTTTAAAAAACTTTAGTGCCACAGAAACAAGGCCAAACTCCAAAAACAGTTGCAAGGCATCAAACGTTTGCACAGTCTTCTCTTAAAAAATTGAGTGTCTAAGTGCTACACCAAAGGCCAAACTGGTATTTAGGGCTTTTCTTTCATATAAAAGTATAAAACTTTCATTTACTTCTGTTATTTTCACCAAATCCCTCCCAGATCCCATCGCTCCATCTTTAATTTCTGACCTTTATTTGTAACGTTGAGCTCAGAGGTGTTCCTAAAACACATAAAAATACCTAATCGCAGCTATTCATGCTGGAAGTTTGTGCAATGATGAGATTGTTTTTCGTTTCACCGAGTAACAAACGCAGCAGATCTCAGTTTAAGCCAACCTGATCAATAGCAACGTGGTTAGAGACACCAGACGTGGGTTTTACACAACATGTTGGATCGATGACCCTGCAGCACAGACATCTTCATTACAACAGTTTGGTAGCAAAGATCGTACGACGGTGACAGATCTGATCAAATCATGGAGGTTAGCGCAACGCTATGAGTCAGATCTTCTACCTTTTACTGATGCTTCAGCTCATAGAGAACCGTTGTGTAAGAGTGACTCATCAGTTCTACGATTTCTAAAACCAGACTTTTAGAAATTAGTTGCCAAAAAAGGACAGCTGCCAACCACACGGATGAAAGAAACAGACCAGATTCAAATCTGAAACTCAAAAAGAGGCATAGAAGTTGGCATTGAACACATGATGATCGATGCTAACAAGATGCAAAAGGAAGCACTGACCTTTGATGTTGGTCACCTTTACAAATGAGAAGCTGCTCTCCTGACTGAATGACGACATCCTGCTCATTAAATGACTAAAACAGCTTTTTGTTGATGGGTTGAGTTGCTGCTACAAATCTGGGATAACTTTTTTTTTGTTCCAAGAATGATTCCATTACTCGAGTGAAAACAAAAACCCAGGATGAGGACACTTTGGTCTTTTTGAATAAAACAAACCAAGATGGCGACCCTTCCTGTGGATGTAGCTCAGGAGAAATACTGATTCTAACTGCTGGCATCTATAGAACTACAAATACCTCTTGTTGCTTTTTGTTTGCCTAGAAATCTAGACAAACTGTAGCAGTAGCAAAGATTTTGCTCTGCAGGTCGGTCTAGCCACGCTCCATTGTAGCCTGAGCAGGTCTACCATTGGTCTGCTAAGTGTAGGCCAGGCCAATCAAAGCGCTCTATGTTGGTAAAGAGACAATGGGCGGGCTTAGTTCCAGAGATGCGACTGAGCGGAAGTGAAGCTGCGTTAGCAGCTTAGCTCAGAAGGCCACAGCGATGGTCGAAACGTCAGCAGAATAAGGTAATAAGATCTCCTATCTGTGTTTTAAAAGAACCAAAGTTAAAGGATAAAAGAGCGACTGAGCAAGACTACAAATATGGCGTCGGCTCAGGAACGGTGCTCATTTGAAACAGCTTTGGCATCAACTTTGGACGATTTAGACTTGGGCTTTCCTTTGAGACATGAGCAGATAGAGGTACTTAAGTCCTTTATTTAGATGTATATTTGCTTCTTATTCTTCTTTGTCGGTGTATGGGGGACTGCCTCGTTGACTGATTTCCACAGCTATGAATACACTGTGTTCATTGCTCTTTAGTCCTAGCTGTTCAATAGCATGCAGAGACGGTCTGAAACACAAGCGTACGACTGAGTTCTGTCTCTGGGTCATGGCCAGACTACATACTTACATACATGGGATGGTTTTCCAGGCTAGATTTTTATTTCATTTCATTTCTCGCTTTATTTGGTTGAACTGAACAAACGTCTAAAGGAGACTAATAGCGATCGCTTCTCATGTAAAGAGCATTAGTGCCCCTGCAGAGAAAATAAAAACCGGATTGAGTCAAAATGTCAAGAAAAATGTCATAATATTGTTTCCAGAATCAAATCAAAACGTTGAGAAAAAAATTCTAAATGTCGAGGAGTAAAAGTCAACGAGCTATTTCCAGAAAAACATCAGAATGGAATAATAATGAGGCATTTTATAGACAAGAGGCACCTTCTTTTGAATACTTCCAAAGCAGCATCTACATCTACTCAGAACTTTAAATTCTTAAAGCTAAACCTCAAACATGCATGTATCTCATTACATCAGAAGCTTTTAAAACAGATTATTATTACTGTTGTCTGGTAAAACTCAGAGATCGGAGGTCTTTCTCCACAACCAGAAGAGAGCTGAACTCCAGGTTGGGAGTGATCTGCTCCATGTGGAGGAACTCTAGTATCTGAGGGTCTTATTCGTGGGTGAGGGCAGAATCAGCAGTGATGTAGACACTAATGTTCAAGAAGGAGCCAAGTCGAAAGCTTTGGATTTACCGATCAATCTACATCCTGACCATCACTGAGTTCCCTCTGCTGAGTGGCTGGACTCACCCTCAGGGACACGGTGGGAAGCTCAGAGGAGAGCCAGTTCAGGTGGTTTGGCCATCTGGTAAGGAAGCTTTCTAGAAACCATGGGAGATGTTTTTAGACATTTCCCAGCAGGGGGAAACCTCAGGATAGACCCAGAGTCCCTCAGGGAATTCTGGAAAATATGGCTGGGGACAAGGGCCTGGTTCCTGATGGGTGAGGTAGTCAGTGGCGCTCCCAAGGGGAAAATTGTTGGTCCCCCCAGGGAAGACCAGTATTGATAAATAATTTTAATGTTCACTCAAAACAAAAATTCAGCTTATTCATTCAAGACATAAATGCAAAAACCAATTAAAAATATATACAATTAATGAGTATGTAAATAATCAGAATTTTAAAATATTTACAGTATATATGTTTCTGATTCTCACCTTTTTCAAAAAAAAAGTTTATATCTCTACAGTTTTTTGTGAAGACAGCAACAGGTGAATTATGCAAAAAAATTCTAAAATAAATTTTGAAATAACATTTCAAATAACTTACAGTTACAGAGCTAAGTGTTTTGGATGCATATTGTTTTTTAACAAAAAAGAACAAACAGCATGCAATGCATCGCCTCAGGCTAAACTCTCCCAGAGTTACCACAAGGACGATTTTGGTGTGCCACCCCAAAATTTTCTTTGGCCCTGTTTGGCCCCCCTCATCAAATTTTTCTGGAGGCGCCCCTGGAGGTAGTAGATGGATGATAAAAAAGTTCAGTTTTTAATAGCTATGCAGCAAATTTCTTCCATCATGTAAAATACTCTTAAGAAAAGATGGAAGCTCTTTCTTTGCAGACAGATGGATCAAATATTAGCTTTTCTAGCTACTTTCTCATAAGTGGCTCCACATATTTAATTCTCTCTATTTTCCTTTGAAATTAGCTGCAAATAAAAGTATAAAAGTAAATCTCGGCTGAAGGCAGATAAAACGTATCCTCGTGTGACATTTAGGCTGAACGAATATGTGCAATACTCCATCAAAGCAGCTGGATAATGTCTTCTATGACTCTGCAGGAAGAATCTGTCACCTGAAAATGTCACGGTTTTAAAATACCCCGTTGATCTCATCGTTCCAGCGGGGTAGGAAGTCTTCTGGACAGGCATGTGATAGAACAGAGTACGGCGTTGAACTAGAGCAGAGTTGTGTTTTCATCAGCCTGAGGGGAAAAGTTGTTTTGTGATTAAAACTTGCTGAGAAAATTGTTTAAACTGGTCTTCTTTGATTGGTTTTTGTACTTTTTGCTTATTTTTTTTGGCTTTTTGCAGCTTTAAGCCTCAATACCAGGCTATTTCCAGAGAAATGTGTTTGTCGTGCATCTTAACTCGTCCAAAGCTAATTTTAGTGTTACTACTTGTTTTCTATCAGAAATAAAAAGGTTTGTAAACTCAAGAGATGAACTACACAACAGAATGAACAACATGGAAAAAGGACCACATTTAAATGGGAGAAACCATTTGTTTCTATAGTTGAATCAATGAAAAATACCAACAATAAGACGGTTTGACAGACAGGAAATAAGAGTTTAGCACCAACAAGGTGGAGCTGCCCAAGGATGGTGTTCCTGTCAGGTCCTGTTTCACTTCTTTGACTTGTTCTTACTTTCATTTTCTTTTAATTATGATGTTTTTTTATTTCTTTGCTTCACTCTTTGCTGTTTGTCCTCTTTTGTACATTCTCGTTTTTTAAACACACACTGCATAATATACTATCTGGATCAGGAACGGGATGAAAAACAAGTAAAAAATCACCCATAGTTAAAAGAAAACCGTTGGAAATACCTTTAAATAATCAGGAAAATGGTTGATCAAGACAACTTTAAACAATTACAAGACAGTCTGGCTGACTGGAAAGAGAAAAAAGAAATTAGAGGGGTTTTGAGTGTTTTGCAGTACTGATGTATATCAGATTCAACTGGGAGTTTCTAAAACGTCTCTAAATGGTTGCGAAGCTTCTCAAATTCATCATTTTTCTTTTGGGCTCATGTTTTAGGGAATTCTGAAAATGTTCCAAGAGTTTGTGCAAAAGTCTCATCAGCCATCTGGACCCCGTCCCTAATTAGTCATCTCCACCTACTGGTTACTCGTATATTACAGCATTCGGGCAAATCGTGTCGCATCGCTTTAATTTCAGGGGACGCGCACAAACGATGCTTCAAATCAATGCAAAGCTACGCGTGGCAGCCATTTTAAACACGCGTAGCTAAACAGCAAGTATATCACGGCCCTGAGAATAAATGAGGGGAAAAGACAGTTTTAGACTAAATGGTTCCGCTTCATTTGACAAAACCATAAATGTTGCATCAAGTCAATGTTATACTTTTGTGTGAAATCACGAGTGAATCAAAGTCTCTGTGACGACCTGTTCAAGGTGTTCCCTCGCCCTGACCTTTAACCCCTCCCTACCATGAGCAGGATTACATGAGAACAGGAAATGAGTCTTTTACTTCAGAAAGTGACTCAGATGGCAACCAACACTTATGCTGCAGCGGAGCATCGGTGTCCAAATCTAAAAATGATGGTTATTATTTTCTAATGCTGACCCCAGTAGAGGCTTGATGTGACCAACATTTGGGTTATTTACATCACTGAGCATAAAAACAGCTTTTCCTTAGATCACAAGTTGAATATGACTCATTTTAAAGGAAACTGATAAGATATCAGACGTACAGTAGCCCCCCCCCCACCCACCCATGATCTCTACATGTTTGTTTTCTCTTCCCGACTCTGTGCAACCCTCTTCAAACAACAATACCCTGATTAACAAGCACTTCAGCTGCCAGATGTTCCTCCATAATCAGCACGTACAGTCAACATCAACACTTACACTGATGAGGTCATTAATTAAGCAAATTAATGCATTAATTATAAAAGTTTCAATGTCATGCTCGTCTTCACGAGCAGAACTCGCTGCAGCGCTGGCGGCGGACGGAGGGAGGATGTGACTAAAACCAAAAAGTCTCAGCGGTTGGTCCTGTCTGGCCGAGGAGCCGTGCAGGAACGTAGTCGCTCCTCTCATGCATTATTTTCACAAGAACGTGTCTACACGTAGATGACATCATGACAAAACAAGTGCTCCCCCCTGCCTCCTTCACCAGCAGGTGGGGGGGGGGGGGGGGGGGGGGGGGGGGGGGCTGCATTAAACATGGATCACGTCCTCAAAGTAGGCCACTGCTTCAGAACGCCACCGAGCTGCTTTGATGATCCGCGGCGCTCTCAGCATCGTGTTGCATTAGTAAGGTAAACACGAGCTCCGACTGCGGAACATCTCCTGTTGATCCCAGCGAACCAATTTCTGCTGGTGGGTTTTCAAGAGTCGGAAACAATCAAGAGGTTCAACTGCAGGAACTCCAGTCCTCTAGTAGGAATGTTCACAGAGCGCTGATCTCAAACGAGCACCAGAAATACCAGGTAGGTGTTGGAGGAGATTCTGTCATCCATGATGGAAGGAGTCCTGATAAAGGCCTGATGTTTCTCTAGATTTTCCTGAGTCTTCCCAACATGCCGATACCAAAACTGTTTTATGTGTTAATGCAACTTGCACCATGTGAAGGGATCTCACACACACACACACACACACACACACACACACACACACACACACACACACACACACACACACACACACACACTCACAAACATCACTAAAAGGAAAAACAAGTATCTCACATCCTTCCAAGGAATGTTTTAGTTTTTTTGTTCCAGTTTCCTGCTCCTCCGCCCTACTGGTTGAAAGTGGAATTACAACTACTGTAAACAACCCTGCAGTAGCCTGCTGTAGCTAGCGCTAACAACGAGCTAATGCTAACACGAGCCAACTGATACTAAATAATTTACGAAGTAAAAAGATCCACACTGTTGCACAAAATTATTACTAACAAGTCCAGCAGCAACAAAGCCAGGTCACCATCAGTCCGTGGTTTTGTAGCCTCCTTTAGCGTCCTCAAACTAGCGTAGGCCGCGCTGATGTTCACTCTGGTTTTAGCTCTTTGCTTCACCTCCAAAAACTGCTAGCCTTTGTATTAGCTATCTGCATAGTAAACAGAACAGCCGTAAAGACGGTAGAGAGTGTTCCTACCTGACCCGTAAAACTGTTAGCTACAATCCAGAGTATTTTTTATCCAACACCATCTGAATGATAAAAGCAGCGCCTCTTGTTCGTGCACACCTCTAGCCGGCAAACAGAGCTGCAGAGTGCTGTCCAGTGTGAAGTTGGCAAAGTTTCTACCTACAGAATCACTGAAACCCACTTTTGAAAGAAAATAGCTTAAAGTTTTAAAAACTCTATAGGGTTTCTTTTAAATGTGACCCCTGAATCATTCAGGCATCAAAATGCTCGATATGAGCCAGCGTTGTGTCGACACACAACAATTTAGCCAAGATCCAGAGTTACATTTTTACACATTTTATCTTTTTTTTTTGTTATTTAGTTCATGAAAATTACGTAAAACCAGTTTGACGTACTGGAAATCTCAGAACCAACTCAGAGAGGCTAAAAACTTTTAGAGGGCTGAAATATGTCACATTTCTTTATTTGGTCTGTTGAATTTTTAACATATACTCTTTATGAAACATCACTTTCCACCCTTTAAAAGCATTAATTACCCATTATCCTGTCATGGTCAGTTAAGAGGACTGGAAACAGGTTAAAAAAAAAAGGTAAAAATTCAGGCAAAGTCCAAAATAAAACCTTTCAGAAAACCTAAAATCTATTAATAATTATTATTATGTCTTGTTTTAATATTAGCTCTTAAAATGCTTTGTCCTAATTGGGGTCTAATAAAACTTTATAGATTTACTAAAAGCAGCAACTCCCACTCCCACCTGCACAAGTTAAAGACTATATTTATCTTTTTTACTAAATGTTGAGGAATCCATTTGTAGATGTGATCAGATTTAGTTACACCACCAGCAAACAAAGCCTACAACTATTTCACATTTATTCACCTTATAAGAGGATCTTTGATGCTTGGAAATAAAATAAACCGTTTGTATTTCAGAGAAATGTGGTTTTTTGGATTTACATGACAACGCTGGATAAAAATCCTTTTTTTCCACGCAGCCTTAATGCAGAGGCCAAAAAGTTAAATCTTACAGATTATGTCCGTATTTCACTGAAGCGGCACCTCGCCGACCTCTGACCTTTTGCCCATGTGTGTTTTATAAATGGCGAATGATAGACGGTGCATTAAGCTGCACACGGTGAGTGACAAGAGCCTTTAAAAACACACAGGAAGTTGTTCACATCGCGTAGGAGCATCACACACACACACTACCGACCAAGATAAAGCAGCAGGTGTGACACTAACGTGTAATCTCAGTTTCTCGATTCTCCTTCGGCTCACATTTCAGACGCGAGCCAGAATCTCTGAATCCCCGGTGCAGCTTCAAAGCTCCGAAACGGTCTGGCCTCCTGAGATAGGCTGGTGTTTCACAACATTACGGAAACCATGTCATCCCGCCCCCCACCCCCCCAGCAGCGAGCCTGTTTAACCATGCAAATTCATGTTCCACTCATGGCTGTTTTGACATTTCACTAATTAACCCATCTCCTCCTCTTATTTGCTGCCCAGCGTACGATTACAATCACACCTGACGCCCGTACGGAGACTCACGGGGAATCTCTTAAACTGCATGCCCAGATTTTCCTAAACACCTGCAGAGAGCAGGAAAGCTTCAGCGAGGACAAAAAGCAGAACATTTAAATTATTCACCAAAAAAAAAAAAGATAAAGTATCAGAATTTCTGATGTAATTTCCTCAAATATTCCAAGATGGAAATAGAAACTGATTTAGGGGGAAATGAGCAACGTCTAAATGATGAATGTTTATTTTGCTACAAGCATCATGCAGCTCATCTTAGGCTTTATGCAAAATAAAAATTAGTTCAGCATATTTCAAGTCTTAAAAATCCCAGATTTGTTCTTGTGGTCTAAAAGATGACAGCCCAGCAGCTCTGCCTAATGACTGAATAATCTTCACGAGTCACAAATGAAGGTAGAAAAACGTATTCAGGTACCTGACAGTCAGCTCCTAATTGGCTGTTTCATTCGAACAGATTGAGGAGAAACAGTCATTAAAATAAAAACATGTTAGTGGCTCAGCAAGTAAATGCACTGCTCACAAAAATTAAAGGAACACTTTTTTTATTGGGCCTGGCATGAAATCAATGAAACCTGTCTGATAATTTTCTGGTTGATGAAGCAGCTGAGGACATTGTTAATCACTTTCAGCTGTATTGGTGTTCATGGACTTAACGACAGGTGCACTAAAGTGGCAACAATTACAAAACCCTCAAAACAGGACTGGTTTAACATGTGGAGGTCATTTCAAGTTTCTCCCTCTTGATCTTTTTTGGCTGGTTTTCCACTCGTGCTAGTTTTGGCTTGAGTAATTATCTCTACTGGCAGCATGAGGCCATTCCTTAACCCTACAGAAGTTGCACAGGTTGTCCAACTTCTCCAGGATGGCACATCCACACGTGCTGCAGCAAGAAGGTTTAATGTGTCTCCCAGCACAATCTCCAGAACATGGAGGAGATTTCAGGAGACTGGCGGTTATTCTCGGAGAGCTGGACAGGGCCGTAGAAGGTCCACAACCCATCAGCAGGACCGATACCTGCTCCTTTGTGCAAGGCGGAACAGGCTGAGCACTGCTCGTGCCCTACAGAATGACCTCCAGAGGGCCACTGGTGTGAATGTCTCTACCCAAACAATCAGGAACAGACTTCATGAAGATGGCCTGAGGGCCCGACGTCCTGTAGTGGGCCCTGTGCTCACTGCCCAGCACCGTAGAGCTCCACTGGCATTTGCTCAAGAACACCAGAATTGGCAAGTCCGCCACTGGCGCCCTGTACTTTTTACAGACGAGAGCAGGTTCACCCTGAGCACCTGTGATAGACGTGAAAGAGTCTGGAGAAGACAAGGAGAACGTTATGCTGCCTGCAACGTCGTTCAACATGACAGGTTTGGTGGTGGGTCAGTGATGGTCTGGGGAGGCATATCCATGGAGGGACGCACAGACCTCTACTGCCTAGGAAATGGTGCTCTGACTGCCATAAGGTATCCAGATGAAATCCTTGAACCCTTTGTCAGACCCTACGCTGATGCAGTAGGTCCTGGTTTTCTCCTAATGCACGACAATGCCCGGCCTCATGTGGCAAGAGTATGCAGGCGGTACCTGGAGGATGAAGGAATTGAAACAATTGAATGGCCTTCACGATCCCCTGACTTAAACCCAATAGAACATCTGTGGGACATTATGTTTGGGTCCATTAGGCGGCGCCAGGTTGCTCCTCAGACTGTACAAGAGCTCAGGGATGCCCTCACACAGATCTGGGAGGAAATGCCACAAAACACCATCCGTTGTCTCATTAGGAGCATGCCCCGACGTTGTCAAGCATGCACACAAGCTCGTGGGGGCCACACAAGATACTGAAAAGCATTTTGAGTTGCAGAAATGAAGTTTTTGAAATGATGGACTAGCCTGCTACATCTTCATTTCACTCTGATTTTAGGGTGTCTACACAATTGAGCCCTCTGTAGGCTGAAAACTTTTATTTCCATTAAAAGACTTGGCATCCTTTTGTTCCTAAGACATTGCCCTGTCGTTATTTGTATAGATATCCAACTTCATATTGAGATCTGATGTATCTAATGTGTTTCTTTAAAGTGTTCCTTTCATTTTTGTGAGCAGTGTATAAAAGAGCTGAATACAGCTGCACTGACGTACAGACACTTTATTAGACTCCAGGATTTATTCCACTCTCCTTTTTCAGAGCCTTTTGTGTCTTATCTTATTTGGTTTATCTCCTGTAAAATTAGAATTGTTTTATTTTATAGTGAAAAATGAAACACCATGCATTTAATAGCATTGGGATGTTTTCTTGTGCGACTTTGCAAACAGTAAAGCAGAAATCTGGAGTTTTTTTGTCAGAGGGCACCACCTAGAGGCAGAAAGAATGTACTGCACTTTAAGCCCCCCCTCTTCACTTCCGTGATTAAGGCTAGAAGCAACGCCTCTGACTCCCACCTTTAGAGAGAGATGATAGAGAGGTAGATGATAGAGCGATAGATGATAGATGATAGATGGATAGATGGATAGAGCCAGTTGAGGTGGCTCAGGCATCTGTTTAGGATGCATCCTGGACGCCTCCCTGGTGAGGTTTTCCGGGCACGTCCAACCAGGAGGAGACCTAAAGGAAGACCCAGGACACGCTGGAGGGACTATGTTTCTCAACTGATCAGGGAACGCCTTGGGATTCCCCCATAGGAGCTGGCGCAAGTGGCTGGAGAAAGGAAAGTCTGGGCCTCCCTCCTTAGGCTGCTGCCCCCACGACCTGACTCCGGATAAGCGGAGGAATATGGATGGATGGATGGATGACTAAAAATGAGGTAGTTGTCATTTTGAACAGAAAATGTTTAAAATGTAAGCATGCATGATAGGAGATATGTGATGTTAGTAACTTAAAATGTTTTAGTTTGTCTTTTTTTATTGGGGGGGTGGGGGGCACATATATCAGTATTGGAATTTACGAGTTAGACAATATTGGTAAAAAAAAAGCCAATATTGAGCATCCCTTATATACATATCTATATAGATACCTAGAGAGAGAGAGCAAGAGAGAGAGAGAGATACTTGTCCACAGGAATTGTCGCCAACTTTTTACAGATTTTTTAAAAATCATTCATAATTCCTGAAAGGGAGAAAACTCCTGATTGATGCTTTAAAGCCAGATATTTTGTAGAAATAGATCAAAGAAACGAGCTGCATGGTGGCACTATTGTCTCAAGCAGGCTGCAGGTTTTGCTCTTCATTTACAGTTTATTCACCAAACATAAATTTTGCTTTGGGTTACGTTATTTTAAACCTAAACTATGTTTGGGGTTTATAGAAGCAATTTGATGCACGTTGAAGCTAGAGTTTTGGGCCACGCTGGTACCCTTTAAAAACATTTTCCAGCTGTAAATCAATAATCAATCTTTTAAATTCCAAGTTCAAACTCAATCTCCTCTGTTTTAGCAGTTAATTTCAATCTGGTGGGTCTAACTGACATGCTGTGTGTCCTAGTCTCCACTTTCCCTCCCGCATGAAGAATTAATCTGGGATGAGACAAACAGACAATGACAAACATTTTAAGCTACATTCAACACCCAAAAGGAAAAAATATGTAAGCAGATTTGTCTCCAAGATTATGAGATTTTTTTATCAGTAAAACTGTCATTCTGCAGAAATCTGACCTAAATACCCCGCATCACTGAAGAGAGCACGGCTGCGACTAATAACGACTCAAGAGTTTTTAGTTTTTCTGGCATTCGGTCAGTGAGATCCAGACGGCTTTGCAAAGAGAGCACCAGTGAAACACAGCTGTGCTGCCAGCTCTGCCCAGAACTGACTGCAGAAAGCAGGAGCCGAGACAGCCAAGTAATATTTAAATCATGACTGTCGCCACTAAACAGCTCAAAGCAAACTGTGAGAGGTTGCTGTCATGGGGCTCAGTGAGGAGTGGGAGTTGTTCTAAAAAATTGTTCCTTTACATCATTTATGGTTTGCACATTTCCACACAGACCAAAGGGTTTTCGTTTGGTTGTTGCAGGTTTTGTTGATGCTGAGTCAGTGGCTTTCCAACATTCCTCCTCTGTTTGACCTCTAAGGGTGGATTGCACCAACCAGGTTTAACTTTAAACTCAGATTAAATCATGGTTTAAGTTTAAATTCTGTTGCACCAAACTTTAAGCATTGTTTAAAATTAAGACGGATTAAATTTAAACCCCTCTTTTAAACCCAGTTTCATTTTCAAACTAAACCAAGTTTAAATTTAAAGGAGACCTAGAATGTAAACCAACATTTTCCTTGTTGTTGTTGAATAAGACAGCTTGGGTGGTCAACAGTAGCAGGCCAAAAAGTCAAAGCCGTGTGTGACCTACTTTTTATGTAAATTAGAAAGTTGAAAAAGGCGAGAGAAAACCTCCTGTTCTGAGAAATCCTTCCTTAACACGTCACTAGGGGGAGCCACGCCTCCTCAAACCTGCATGTCTCCAGTGTCTGACGCCTTCTGGGGAAACCAACCAATCAGCAAGCAGCTCATTATCATATTCATGTCCTGGCCGAGTGGGAGGGGCAAACAGCTCTTTTCACAGCAAGGCTGGTTTAGGGGGTTTAGAATGGCCTGTATCAGGGCTCCTGGGACAGATGAAAGCCAAAAGAACATTTTTTAGAGCCTCAAAGCTGTTTTAGATTGTTGGTTAACTGTATTCTAGGACACCTTTAAGCCTGTTGCACCAGAAATTTAAACCCCAATTTAAACAATGATCTAGGATTAACTTTAAACCAGGTAATGTGAAGGTTTAACTTTAGCAATGGCTGTGTTTGAGGTAAATCTAGCTAAATGATGTTCTTCAAAGAAAATTGAGAAACAGGCTCATTTGGAAGACAACCCGCGCATCACTAATAGCTACATCTTTTAATAGTTCATTTCTACAGCATTTCCTCAGATATTGATATACAGATTCTGTTCTTTAGAATATTCCAGAGGCGATTTTTGGATCGAGGAGAGGAGTGAAGCATCATCAACAGGAAAATGTCATCACTGGAAGAGGTGGGTTGATTTCACTTGCAGAGCTGAGATTTTGGACAAAAGAGTTGCTTTGGTTAAACACATTTGCCAAATGCATAAACTTGAAATCTGATTGCTAGGAAACATCTGAAGCATTTGAAAAAAGTGTAATCTTAATTATATAACATACTTATAAATGTGATGTCTGGTACACAACTATTATATAAATGTACTAGGATAGTACTTAGTTTGTCTGCTTATATTTTTCCAAAGGTAAACATCAGTTTGAGAGAGAACATTTATGGAAACAGCTGTATTAAAAGGGTTTTTTTTTACTTTTTATTTCAACCTACCAAAAAGATCAAGAAGCGTTACTGCTGTGACCATTGTGACACGAGCTTTGATTTACCATCAAAGTTAAAGCGTCACCAACGTGTCCACGCCGGAGAAAAGCCCTTTCCCTGTAACCAGTGTGACAAGAGCTTTGGTTTCCCATCAAAGTTAAAACATCACCAGCGGATCCACACTGGAGAAAAGCCATTTCTCTGTGACCAGTGTGGGAAATGCTTTTCTGAGTCAAGTGATCTGAAAATTCACCAACGGATCCACACCGGAGAGAAGCCGTTTCCCTGTGAGCAATGTGGGAAACGCTTTAGTCAGTCAGATCATCTGAAACAACACCGTGTCCACGCCGGAGAATAGCCCTTTCCCTGTAACCAGTGTGACAAGAGCTTTGGTTTCCCATCAAAGTTAAATCACCACCAGCGGATCCACACTGGAGAAAAGCCATTTCTCTGTGACCAGTGTGGGAAATGCTTTTCTGAGTCAAGTGATCTGAAAATTCACCAACGGATCCACACCGGAGAGAAGCCGTTTCCCTGTGAGCAATGTGGGAAACGCTTTAGTCAGTCAGATCATCTGAAACAACACCGTGTCCACGCCGGAGAATAGCCCTTTCCCTGTAACCAGTGTGACAAGAGCTTTGGTTTCCCATCAAAGTTAAATCACCACCAGCGGATCCACACTGGAGAAAAGCCATTTCTCTGTGACCAGTGTGGGAAATGCTTTTCTGAGTCAAGTGATCTGAAAATTCACCAACGGATCCACACCGGAGAGAAGCCGTTTCCCTGTGAGCAATGTGGGAAACGCTTTAGTCAGTCAGATCATCTGAAACAACACCAACGGGTCCACACCGGAGAGAAGCCGTTTCACTGTGAGCAGTGTGGGAAAAACTTCACCGTCTCATGGAGTCTGAAAGAACACCAGTGGATTCACACTGGAGAAAAGCCATTTACCTGTGAGCAGTGTGGGAAACATTTTACTAGGTCAGGGAATCTGAAACGTCACCAGCGGACCCACACAAGAGAGCAGCAGTAACACGTGTGACCAGTTCAGAATTTTACTGTCATCAACATATTTACCTTGATGAACCAGAGAAGTCACTTTAATGGGTCAGAGTTTCAAGCCCAAAATGATGTTTTATTAATATAAATCTGCATTTGACTCAATGTGTGAAGTTTTCTTTTAAATGCAAATACACACCAATGATTATCTTTTTATAACCATTAATGCTAAAATAACTACCTTTAAAATCTTTTGATCCTTGTTATATAAAATAATCTTCTGCAACCTCTGAGTATTTGTTTTGAAAGAGGACAGCCCACAGAAACAATGCTACTCTCAACTGTTTAATGTTTTTCAGAATAGTCAGAGACTTAGTGGTTTAATATTTGGTGTAAAAAATAAAATAGCTTCACAGTTTTTGCACTTCTTTTATATTTACAGAACAATGGGGATTAACTATAGACTACAGTGTTTGTGAAAACATGTCAGACAGTTGGAAAATGACAAATGTATTTTTATACTGACCAACAAAAAACTTAAAATCGTCAGACATGCTGGCCGACACGTCTCCTCTAAACATTTAAAAATAAAGAATTTTTTGAACATACTAAAAAAATCCATCACTCCTCTGGGCTAAGCTCCAGAACGTCTTCAACCCAAAATCTGCCCCTGGCTCCGATTAACATTTGGGTTGGGTCAACTTTAGTCCTGCTTGCGTTTGGCCAAAAAAAAAAAGTCAGCTGCAGACCCTGGTCACACACGGGTCTAACATGATCTATTTGGATCTTCTGAGATGAAGAGAAAACGCAAAGGAGGAGCGGAGAATCTATGAGAAATAGCTAAAAAAACTTCCTCTTCAAGCAAACGCTGTTATATGCATCACACATGACAGTCAGTGGATGAGAAAAGCAGAGAGGAAGGTTTTTCAGTGTTTTTCAATGTAAACTTTGTTTAACTAAACTGAGATTAATTTTAAGTGGTGCATCAAAACTCTGCGTAACTTGAATCACAGTTTAAGTCATTTTAAACCTAGCTTTACTCATCTCCGATTAGTGCTAATCTTAGTTTAAATGAAACTTTATTGGTGCAAGCTACCCTAAAGGTCTCTCACACAAAGGGATTCCAACCCACTCTTCAGATCATTGGAGACAAGATCAAGCCTCTGGTGTCGCCGGCTCACTTGGAGACTGTAGTCCATGCTTTTATTACTTCACGTCTAGACTACAGCAACTCCCTTTACTCAGGAGTTAGCAAGGCTGCACTTGCGCGGCTCCAGCTTGTGCAAAACGCTGCTGCTAGATTCCTGACCGGCACCAGAAAGCGGGAGCATATCACGCCCGTTTTGGCCCATCTGCATTGGCTTCCCGTTTCATTCAGGGTCAGCTTTAAGATATTTGTTTTTGTTTACAAGTCTCTGCAGGGCCGTGCTCCGCGCCATCTGTCTGATCTTCTCACTCGATATGTCCCATCACGTGCACTTTGGTCATCACAGCAAGACTTGCTGGTCGTTCCACGAGTGAAGTGCTCGACCAGAGGAGGCGGGGCCGTCTCAGTTGTGGCCCCTAAGCTGTGGAATGACCTTCCACTCACGGTCAGACAAGCACCCTCACTGCCGGTTATTAAGAGTCGGATGAAGACTCACTTTTATACTGTGGCGTTCCCTCAGCACGTGAGTTAGCTATAGTTTGTAGATAATTTAGCCAGTTCTTGTTCATTGTTAAATCTCTTTTTTACTATCATCTTTGGTTTCATCTCCTGCTTTTATTTGTCTTAATTTATATTTTGTGGGCCCTTGATTGGGTCAATGATGTTTTAAATTCTGTGTGTGCGTGCACAGCGCTTTGGTTCGCCTTCAGGCTGTTGGAAACTGCTTTATAAATTAAGCTGATGATGATGATGATGATGATATGTTCACAGTTCCAAAAGTGAACTAGTTCATAATTTGTTTTTTGTTGCGGTGAGCTATTACCCTCAATGGCATTTTCCAGTTGTTGCCACCCGTTCGGGCCACACTCATACCCAGCTGTAGCTTTCACCCCTACAGCCTCAATAACATGAGGAAAAACCTGCTGTTTCAATGGTTTTTATAAAAGGAGGAATTATTAATCAATCTGAGGTACATCCTTGTGTCCTACCTCAGCCCGGCTCCTCGCTCAAAGTGCAAAACATTAAACATTAATCATCTTTTAATGAAGTCACTTTTCAAAGGTTCAATATATGTATTCAGATGAGTTCATGATGGACATGTGGTCATGGTCTTTCCTTCCTGGCTCTGTGTCAACACACGCCAATATACTCCAGACAATAGACAAGATCACACCTACTCATAATCAGCAGCGCCCGACTGCACGTGTCACTTCAATTCCAATAGAAGCAGTGAGGATGCAGGTATTTGTTCATGTATTGCTATATGAATAAAAACCAGTTTGTGTTTTTTATCTGAGTTTTTATCCTTGTATATTTGGGTCAAAGGTTATCACACGTCTAAGACATGCTATGTTCAAAAAAAGAAGACAGAAAATTGTAAATAAATGGTTACGAGTAAAGAAATACTATTACATAAGCCTCTGCCTCATCCTCAGAACTGCATTCAAACAGAGGACAGGAATTATCGGTCCGAATGCAAGTCCTAACTGTTACTAGGGCAGCTTCAAAGTAAACTAAACGAAGGAGAAAAGATTAATCTTTAGGATTAAAATTAATAGTGGGAGAAGATTTAATCTGGGCCAGAGGAGAACTCCGGAGTGCAGAAACAACAGCAGCCGGAGAGTAGACGTCGTGGCAGCGATCTACAGTAAATGACTTTGGTGATCAATAATGGAACATGAGACTCAACAAAAACCAAACCGGATCCAAATCTAAAGGGATTTTCTAGGAAAAACGTCACTTCCTCCAGCCTGGAACAAGTTTTGTTTTAGTTTGTTTTACATGGAGGCGTTTGAAATAGATGAAATCATTTTGGTGCATTTCCACTAACGGTCTGTTAATAAGATTATAAATAATCACCGTGGAAAGGCATGCTGTAAACTTATCCTTTTCAACATCTGCAGAGCAAATTTTTCCATTTTCCCAGTTTATGCAAATCCATAAATGTAATATTTATTTTAAATGATAGATCATTTAATAAATAATACTATTTATCCATTAGTAAATGCATTCATTTCCCTTTCATGTTGTGTTTCTGGTTTCACAAACCTCCAACTTTATAAAGTTGCAACCTTTTGCAAATGCATTCACAGAACAACTCAATAGAAATGCTTTTAAACTGTTTCGGGCAAAACTATCTGCCTGCATCTTAAACTGGAATCATAAAACTTGTAGATTTGATAATTTTTACACACGAGTCAATTAAATGAGGTCATCAATAATTAGTGAACAGCTTTAGACGGCGGAGACAACAGCCTCCAGCTTTAGGTATTTTTAGCAGCAGACTTGAATCGATTCCCAGCCTTTTAAAAGTTTGTTTTAATGGGTTTAATTACTTGTTTTGTTGCCAGAAGAATTCAGAGAAAACACGGTTCTGGTGTTTGTTGTGATTCGACATTCTCAAAAGCCTGAACTCAAGTGGTGGTGGGGGGGTGCAAACAGATATCGCACCAGTGTTGCTGCACAAGAAGAGTCTGCTTCCTAATTACGCCTGGATTAACAGCAGACCTCGCTCTGCCAAATCATACGTCAGGAGTGTGGGAGAAAATGAGAAGTAGCTTAAGTGTGTGAATGAGTGATCGTGAGCAGACGAGTGAAAGTGAACGATGGGGGGGGGGAATCTAGGACAGGCACTGGCTGCAGGGAGAGGGGTGGGAGGGATGGAGAGGTAGGGAGGATTTCAGAGAGAGGAGGAGGCTGAAGGGGGAGGGCAGGATGAAAGCATCCAGAGAAAGAGGAAAAGAGGCTCTGACATGTTTCTCATTGTGAGGTGGAGGGATGTGACTTATACTAATCATGGGGGGGGGGGGGTATACTGCCTGTTTGTCTTGGATGCAGAAACGCTGCTGGCCGTTATTTTATGAGAACCAGAGCAGCTAAACGTGGTCTGGTGTGGTTTCTATCAGCCGGCGTCAAACTTCAGGAAATCACAAAGCTGAGTGACAGACGGACTTTTATCTCCAGGGATGATGATGTACGATTAGTTTCAATGTTTCAGAAAAAACTTTTATTAGGAGATTAAAACACGTCTGAGAGATCTTATAGCAAACACTCAAACTACTGCAATATATTCTTAACCAAAACCTCTGATTTGAATTATTAATGGAGATTTAGAGTCAGCATGCGACTCACCTGCAGCCAGTCGCGGTTAAGTTCCACTTCCTGTTTCAGGTTCTGTTAGAAGCTCGTTCTTGTTCCTCATCCTAAATCCCAGCTGCTTTAGGAGTTGAAAAGAGCAGGTTTGATGGGATTCATACACCTGAAGGCTTTTCTTTCTTATTAAAGGTTTATAGTCATAAAACACTCAGCTTGTGAACAGTTATTTGGCAGAAACAAGATGTTCCAATCAGGGACCCAATCCCAATTATCTGATCACAACGTGTTGATGACGGATCTCCGACTCTTGACTGGACCAGAGGAAGTCATCAGAGGCTGTGAGTACCGTGTTTAGTTTCACTCTAAAGTACTTCCACATAAATAAAACACATTATTAGAGGAACAGCAACAGTTCCTGGTCTCCTCATCCACTGTCCTATAGGTTAAAGCGGGTCAGAACACCTCACAGAGCGGCCATTTTCCACTGGATTTATCCTGGTGTTTAGAAACATTGTTAGCTGTTTTTATATCATCAGCTGTGTTTTTGGAGTCTGGTCATGTGTAACTTGGTAAATAAGGAGCGTTCACAAGCACCAACTGTTTTATAAAACACAGAAGACATAACTCTCCCTACACAGAGATACTGAAACTCATCTGTATACATTTCTGGGAGATAAATGATAAAAAAAGCTGTGACACCTTTCTGCACACCTCTGAGTCTGTCAAAGTAAGCCAATCGCCCCAAAACAGCTGCTTTTAACAAAATCAATGTTAAGTGTTTTGACTTTGACCTTCTCTGGCCACAAGCGAGGAGATTCTTTTTTCAGTTTAAGACCGTTTTCAGACTGATTTTAACTTTTTAAAACTATATTTATAGAAAAGCTTTAAGAGTGAAAAACATCCTGAAGCTGTTTTAGAATAATAAAACATGCATTCAGATTAGTTTTGAGGTTTACATAGAAAAGATGTGCTCGAGTTTATTCTCTACACTGTTTTCCTACTGAAGAACTTCCTATTAATGATTATTAACTGTAGGAACAGCAGATGAGACGTGTCTGGAGCAGGAGTTTCACAGTAAATCATAACGTTTTTTTCATTAAGCACGAATAATTCTAAAGGTTCCGACTCTAGCATCTTTAAAGTGAAATATCTACAAAAAACATCACTTAAATAAATAACGACAACAGTAAAAGTAATTAGAAGCCTGCATCAGAATGTTGCCACGAACAAGTAGCAGCTAATTAGTTTGTTCATTCTGCTAATGAGGAAACGAGACTTTCTTTATGAAACAAAGAGCTGATTGACAGCTAGCGGTGCCCTGCGGTGGGACCGAGGAGGCGGACCAACCCGCCATCGCCACAGGAAAACCTCCTAGGTGGGTTTCTGTTTACCATCAAACCACTTAAACATCCTTTAGTCACACAGAAACAAAAGGTTTTCACTTTACACAATTATTACTCAGCCACAATAATTATCTTTTCTGTGTCCAGAGATGCTGAATGGTGAGCCGCATCAAACTGTTGTGGAATAACGAGTCCCGAGGAGCAGCCGACAGCCACACCGGAGACCTGACGGGAGATTTTTCTAATTAAAGCACCTGATTGAGTCGAGACCACCCAGATGAGTTTAGATTTGATTGAATTGCTCTCTTTAGGGTTTGCATTTAGAGGCTACTTTATCCATTGGTCCCAATTCATATAAATAGTTATTTGCTTTTTAAATTCATTTTAATGTGTCATTACAGTCAAATCAGAGCCGTTTAAATCCATGTGAAGGGGTGACATCATTTTATAAAGACTTAAAAAAATTCAGATGAAGCTTTGGTGATCGAATCAATGTTTGGGATGTTTGAAACCAAGCAGATTACCAATCGATAACTCTGCTTTCCATATTTGGAGCCATGGTTCATGAACCAGAGAACCTGGAATGTCTTTTTCTGGTTGGTGATCAATCGGTTCTCTCCTCAAGTGGAGAAGTTTAGGTATCCATGTATCTTGTTCACCAGTGATGGTGGGATGAAGTGAAAGATGCACCAAGGTCTTTATCTCCTCTGGTCTGTTTTGGTTCGACTGGTCCTTCTACATTCTGAACCAATGATCCTGAGGAGGTGAAGGGAAAGTCTCAGGCTTAGAGATGAGGTGAGAAGCTCAGAGCAGAGCTGCTCCTCCTCATCCAAAGGAGTCAGCTGAGGTGGTTGTGGCATCCGGTTAAGCTGGGAATCAGGCCAAGACGACTTTTGCAGCGTTTATACTTCCTGCGGCTCGTCCCCGCTGTGAGCCAATATTTTCCCAGACAGTAGGGGCGGCATAGAGCTTCACGGCATGCATACAATACACAACAGCCAGTCCGCCATGTTTTTCCATGCGTACTTAGAAAATTTCCTAGGTGTGCGGTGCGGAAAACTTTGGGCCGCGCGGAGGGGTGTGGTTGCTGAAATGACGTAATTTGGCCGCGTGGAGCCGTGCGGACCACGCAGATGTGTCAAGCATTAACCAAGCTTTTGGGGGACTCCTGGTCACCTCCCTGCCAGGACAGAGTTTGGGGTGTCACATGATCAGTAGGTGTTTCTTTTAAAATGGCAGCCAACGGCTAACTAAGTATGTATCGTCCATTCAAGATGGAACATGATTGCTCATCTTAAATAAACAAGTACTGAACAACATTTACAGGAACACACAGACACCTAAAACGATCACGTAAAAGATAATTCCTCCTTATTAAAACTAAATCTTGGTCTACAGCGAGAGATTGATGAAATTACCTGGCCGTATAATTGGTCTCCCTCTAGCAGATCTGTAAGGAGCCTCGTTTATTTGCCCACATGCACTTTTCATTGATTTGTGTCATTTTCAGATTCAAATACAACACGGCTCGCTCAAACTCTCATAAATGTTTGTTTGCCTTCCTGTCAGCCCACTAAGTATCTCCCTGCTGCATATAAAGCCGGCCACGATGCACTTCTGCTCGTGTCAGTAAGACGGATATCGACTGGCCGCCTCATCGATTGTGGCGCTCTTCCACTTGTTGATCTGAAAGAGGAGGAGGGAGCAGCCAAATTCTGTGACTGGTGGGAAGTCGGCGCACATCAGAGCAACAAAAGAGCTGCGGCTTCTAGATGAAAGGGGAAAACTTATCGCTCCGGAATAAAAACAGCTAAAAATGCAGCCGTGCACCAAAGAGTTTACAGCAGTTGTGTATAAACTGTACAGTATAATACCTACTTATAACGACTGGATTAACAACCAAGTGGAGCAACAGTGGATTAGCAGCCAGAGCAGCAGAATGTGGAACAACTGTCTCTGACCCCCCCACCCGTAACAATCGGGAGACATGTGGTTCCGTCCGTCAGCCTGGTCCGTGTCTGGTGATTACGTCTGATCCATTTGTAAACATTAAAACGGATTCCTGTTAATGGGCTCCTGGAATATATCACGGATAATGCGCGGGTCAAAAGGGACAGAGTTCGGAGAACGGCTACGGGAAAGCCATCGGAGCGGAGAGTATTTAGAAAAGGTACGTTACGACTATCGTCATTGGACAGGTATCTAGGACAGGTGTCTGAAAGTCTCAATGAAAATCTAAAAGACTTTTTTATTAATGTTTCATAAATAAAATATTTATCTCATATATAACTATCTCACAGCCTGTTGCTGTATGTCAAGAATTTATTTTGTCTGTCATAAAAGTCAGTGGGAGGGGCTAAAGCTGATGATGCTCTGGTCTGAAAAGAGTACTTTTCAAACATGAAAGCGCCTGATTGGCTCCTGTCAGGTGAGGAGCTCAGAGAGCCACTGATTATTGACAGATGGGGAGGGGGTTCCATGCCAGTTTCTAAATGGTTCGTAGAAGAATGAGTCCCGATACAAGACTCTGACAGAAAACGGTTTTTATGTACTTATGTTTGGAGTGTTTATGGAAGCAGTAGAGACACAAATGGCAGCACAACAGAATGCAAAAGTTGAAATTTGTATAATATGTTCCCCTTAAAGGTGCAATATGTAAAAACGACATCCTGTGGTTGAATGTGGGTACTGCAGTCCATTTTCCAAAGCAAAAAATCACTTTCTCACTTGCGTTCCGTGAGTTTCACGGCTGTCGTCAGTTACGGATCAGTACCAGAAGATTGTGTTTTGCGGTAGGGAGCACTTACTACACTTATTACAGTAATATTTCTCTGGCATTAGCAGTAGTGTGGTTGTTTGCCGTGTTGCCGTTATAGTTCTGAACGACTCATTAAAAGTAGTAAAACGCCACGATTGACTCATTATTCACTTCACACACATTTCACTGTAACATCCAGTTGTTGGTAATTGAAAAAGTAGCTTGAGATTTACCGTTAGCATTGTTAGCTCAACGTTAGCCTCTAGACTTCCCGATATTAGAGTAAAACAAAAAGATGCCTTGGCTTCTTAGGGGTACAAGAAATAAATTCTGGGTCGCTCCTGTTTACAGGCTTCAATTATTTAAACAACTCTGGAGCTTTTTTTCTGCTGGTGTCTGATTACAAATGCCGGCACTTTTTCTTTTTTATTTGATTATTTTACTTCCTGCCTCTCCTCTCAATCCCCCAGAAATACCGTGTCCTGGCTTTCCTACTTTTTCACCTCATGAGCTACTTTTGAACTAAGCAGATCAAAGGAATCTACCGCCGCAGCAGTGAGGCAAAGTGACCGGAGAACAGGTTCTGAGTTCTGCTGAGGCAGAGCACATCAGTCTGACGATTGCGTGTTAATTATTTTCTTTTGGTAGCACAACTTTGAGGATGTTACTGTGGCCGTGTGCAGGACGCAGCTGGAGTGCATGAACAATCAGCACTCTCCGTTCTAGAGGAGACACCGGAGTGGCACGAGAGAGGCGCACAGACTTCAACAAAGAGTAGAGAAACTCCGCATGTTAAAGAAAGTCTTTAAATTCATCATCTCAGTGGTGTAAGCATGTTGTTCCCAGTAGCTAAGTCAGTTACAATATAATAATGTTTCGCCGAGGTTTTCTGTTACATTCTTTTTACCCCCCTTTCTTGGGCTGCTCACATGGGCCCCTAGTGGGCGTGGGCCCCCGGGCCCATTGGATAATCCGGCCCTGACATCAGGTGTTATGAAGGACGGAACAAACCTACTAAATCCAAACTAAACCTTCCATGTATGCTGTCATCTAGAGAGGGTTTGACTGATATTAAACCCAAAGAAAATAAAGTATAAAAGTTCATATTTTCATATATAAATGTGTGTTTTGAGTCAGAATGTTTAAACGACTGACTTTTGTTCATTTAGAGGAGAACTAAAGTAGCCTCTTGACTAAAGGAGGTGTTTATGTGGAGCTGTCGTTTAGTCTCGTTTAATCTCTACATAAAAGGTCTGTGCACTTCTCGCTGCTCTCACCAGCATGTTCAGCTTGTGTTTGGGTTTTATATCCTAAAGGCGGAACCGTTTTATTGTCTTACAGTGTTGCCGGCTCTGAAGAGAACCGCGGTGTTGTGCTTGAATAAAATCTCAATCCTCTGCAGAGTGCAGGGAGCTTTTCCAACCACAAATGAAAAATTCAAAGAGCCAAAACACACAATTTACTCGTTTTCTCTTCCTCTCCGACATCTGTGACTGAGGAGCCATCGCCAATAGCCAAAAAATTAATTTAGTAATTAATTGAAAGTGGATTCAAAAGCATGAAAGCTAAAAACAATTAAAAACTGAATTTTCGTGCTTTAAAGAGACTTTGCTGACATTCCTTTATAGATATTTTTTCACCACCTAATAAATACTTTAATGGAGAGCGAGTGCCTCATTACTGTAGCATATAATTAGTACCAAACCAAATTCATCCCCTTACATGTCCTTTAAAGTAATTTAATCAAAGGAAATAAGAAAAGTCTTTTTAAAATGTTCTTTTCTGAAACTTTATTCTTTTGTGTTTCAGCTACATAAACAGAAAACCCACATTTTAATCTGAAAATCCTACTGAGGGAATAACCCAGACCTGACTGACTCTTTATATGGATGCGTGTTTGTGGAAGGCCCTTAAAGCTGGCACTTGATGAATCCCATCATGCATTTCACCGAGAATCATGGGCCCTGTGGGAGGTAATTAAAGCTGGCAACCGAAAACTCAGGTGCACTAATTAGTGGTTAATAAACATAATAAGATCATTTATTTTCCAACTCCGTCTATGGAAGACGTTTCTCAGATTGCACAAAACCATCCATTTTCTTTCTGCTCCTGAACAAATGCTGTTTTATATAAAACACATTTATGAGGTCCAAATAATTCAGCCAGAGATGTAAAATCCATCCGATCTACGTTTGTTTGTTACTCAAACGCTGAACACTGATGACGAATGACAACCTGCCAACATTCAGCCTGCAGGAGACGAACTTCACAGGAAAAACCGGATCCGAATTCGAGCTTCTGGCATTTGGTCCCATCTGGATAAATCCCACACACGTGTGGACTCTCCTAACCAACATAGGAGATCGTCACAAAGCACCTAAAGCTGGAAAAGAACTTTTAGATCCAAACAGGAGCTGGGTTTGTGCTTCCTGTACTTGTTGGATGGCCAATAGAATCACGAGGGATGTGCCGTTATTTTAGCCGAAAAATAGAGAAAATGGTTATTTTGCAGACTTCCACTTTGCAAGCATGCTCTTTTTTGGACATATAATTCAAAATGTTGCTCACATAAAGACTGTATTGTTTCAACAAGACGTCTGTTGAAGATCAAAGTACATATTTCTATGGTTTATCATTTAAAATATACAATTATAACCTGAAGTAGGAGTCCAAAGTGCAGCCTGTGGGCCATTAATGGCCCTGAGGGATTTTATGAGGACAGGATGTGATGCAGAAGGACACGTTTTATTTTAAGATTTACAATAAAGTATTTGGCAGGTTTTTGGTAAGTAGGACCACAAACCCTTGGAATAAAATGTATCGTTAAGACTAAGAAGCTAGAAAACAATCGACCCAAATCAAAGGAACGTGATCGTTTCTATTAAAATACTGTTTTAATGTTTTGTTGAGCAGGTAAAGAAGAAGATTGCAGAAAGTTATCCCTGGGACAGCGAGTCAAAATCGGATTGCCCTTCAAGGTTTCCCCATCCCACACGCTGGTTCTGAAAAACGTTCAAAGTCCTGGAGGCTAGTACCAGGCATGATGTGCAGCAGTTGCACGACTCCGGGCAGAACCAGGAGGACATGCCGCCTCACAAACGCAGAGATCCCGGCTGGAATTATCAGCCTTCGGGGCCATTTCACAAATGAGGCCTGAACTCGGCCAGAACCATGAGGAGGAGCGGCCTGGGTCAGAAGCAGGATTCATCTTCAAATGTACGTTTCCAGCCGCTAGCTTAGCTAATCTAGCAGCTAACGCACACGTCACATCAAGCGCTATCACAAGGTGGTACCGGCACAAGTAAATTAATTTGCTACCATTACATGCAATCGCAGCAAAACGTTCTAGATTCAGGAGATGAAAAAAATGTTTTGTTTTAACAAAAATATTACATAATGCAGCTAAAAAGATTGAAAGCTTAGGCTCTTATTTTGGCGAGCCACTGGTCCCAGCTGTGTTCATTGACTAAAGACGAGAAATAAATGCGGTTCGTTTCCTAACTCAGTGAGTAAATAACTGATTTCTATTCTATAAGATATTAATGAATATGAGGTCATTTCTTTCCATATCTGAGCAGCCAGAACACACACTTCATCTTCCTTTAACAGCCTTTTATCACCTGCACACACACAGACGTCATTAAACATGATCTGCAGGTATGAAACCATCTGTGTCATGACTAAGTAGAACATCAGTGAACCCTAAGGAAGAGATGAGATCTTTAAATAAAAGCTCCGTTTCTGAAGCATTAATAGAATCTCAAACTTCCACTAAAGACAATCTGGTGTCCTCGTCCACGTCTCCTCCAGAAAACCTGCTCCCTCCTTGACCTTTGCTCCTCTAAGCAGTAAAAGAATTAAGGCGTCACTCGTGATGGAAGACCAGAATGATTTGCAGGTTACTCACGGTGCAACGGTGTGGAATCAGGTAATGAGAAGCATGGAGCGTCTCAGCGGGAAGTCAGAGAGGAGCGGGACCAGGATATAGAGCCAGAAATATAATAAAATAGGATGTACAAGGTCATGTACAGCAATCCTCCAGTGGGATAAACTAAATCTGACAAGACTTGACTCCATAACTTCAGTTCAGCCATATTTGATAAAACTTGTGTTCTAAACTACGACATCAAAACTTGTTTAGTGATGCGTTTTGTCTTTCTGAAGCTAAAACTGCTACGATGTCCGCAGAGCGAGTTCAAGTTATTAGCGCCACCAATAATTTATTAAACGGGATTTTTCAAAAGCCTTAAAATTAATGTGAATGTGATTAAACGTTTAACCTTTTTTACTGGGATTATTTTCATATACCTTACAATATATTCTACATCCCAAATGTAAAAAGGTACGAGTTTTTTTTTCTCATTACATTTTTGGGTGCAGACGGAAGTAATGACTGCGTGTTGCTGTACAGCATATATAGCAAGCCAAAGGGGTCCAAAAATCACGCATTCTAAACGAGCGTTATGTCCGCCAAAACGCACGTCTTGAACGTGTGTTTTTTTGCCCCATCTGGCATCAAAACGCGCGTTCTAAAATTGCGCATTCTAAACGCGCCGTATGTCCGCCAAAATGCGCATTTTGGCGGACATAACGCAAGTTTAGAATGCGCACTTTTGTGATCCCTTTGGCTTGCCATAGTAGTATAACGTAGACCTGCGGTTTATTAGACTTGAGCAATGATTTTACGACAGTGACGTTCCTTTCCTAAAATGTGTATTTTTTACTTAGATTTATGTAGTAATAATAATATTAATAATAATAATACAACTTGAAGTGCTCAAGGTAAAACAATTTCCTTTATAAGAATTTGACAGAATTCGAGATCCCTCTACTTCAGTAGAATTTGGTTTGGATTCAATAAATAACTTTGCATCTGAAATCAAAAGTTACTAAAATGAAAAACAAGGAAGCAGACCTGAAACATGCAGCTTTTCTGCAGTAAATCATCTGGGACGGATGGTTAAGAGTTCCCAAGGAGAATTCCCACAGATGCATTATAGCTTTCAACTGATTTGGTTATTTGCATTTAGCGAATAAATGTGCTAATTCACACTTTAATGTGGGGAGCTTCGGGGAATTTGGGTGGAAAATGGCAAAACTGGAAAACACCAGTCAAACACAAATCCCTCCATCTAACCAACGATAATTGTGGACAAACTTCAACTCTCAGTTTAGAACAACTGAACAAAGACGCGTGTCACAGATCGACGACGCAGAAAGCTCCATTCAAATGTCTGCCTTTAGAAAACATAATTATGTTACTCGCTGTCATTCTGAACAAAGGCGAGTGATTCGGTTTCAGTCTTTTGCTTCAAAGGAGCAAATCTGGAAAATTTTCCTTTTGGTTTTATTTGAACAAAATGTTTCTGAAATCTAAAACCCTTAATACTCCGAGTCTTCGAGCCCCCAGGATCCAGGATCTAATCTATTCTCTGTGGAATTCTGGTAAACTCCACTGATGAATTTTAAAGGAAACATTATGATTTTTTTTTTGACTATTTTATATAGAACAAAATTTTGAGTCTTATTTTTTTAAAGCATTTCATTCTCCACCAAGCATGTGGGCTAGGTCTGCAGGAAAGGCAGCAGTGTGCATCATCTGTGACAAAACAAGGGCATGATTACTTTTATTATTTATTTGGAGCCAAACTAACTTGTAAACGTTTGACTTATTGCACGGCCCTCATGAGTACATTTGCACCAACTGTACTGTAGATACAAGGGACATTTCTCTGCCAGCATGAGTACAACGGCTCAAAATTCCAGGTGAGTAATTATTGTAGAATCTCAGATTAATCCAGATGATGAAACACAGCAGCCCCGGCTTTAATCCTCATTAAAAGTGTGACAGTGATGATCAGCCCTCTTGGTCACTTCCACCTCAATCCACAATTTGTTCAGTTAACAGCCTCACCGTGGGCTTGTTTGAGCAAAAGGCACCGGAGTACGGCTATGAAAAATGACTTTCTCAACAGCAGAGAATGTCACACTGCAATTGTACGGCAGTTTTGCTCCCCAGTTTGCACCTCGTTTGATTTCCCAGGGGGGCTGGAGTGCTTGTTTCAGGGAGTTGAACCTCCCATCATTCATTCTGGATCATGCTGTCAGGTCCTCACACATCGAAACAGCACAATGAGGTGGGCTCGTGGCGGTCCCCGTTATTGCTCAGCTGGATTTTGGATCTGAATTTTTATTACCGTCCTCTCACGTACGAGTAAAGCTTCTCCACCAGAACCTGCTGCTGGGGGTGAAGGAGAGTTTATTTACTGCTATGGGAACTGCGTCTTATGCAGGAAGTGGTAAAAACCAACATTAGAAAGAGAAAATTCACGTTGCTTCCCAACATTTCCATATAAAACTATTAATAGGTGTGAAAACGTCCAGTTAATCTTCCCCCTGGAAATAAAATTTGATTAGTTACATGTAAAAGTAATCATTTTTCTCCTGTTTATTCTCAAGAAAATAAAGTATTTGACTTCAGAAACGTTTTGAACCAAGATCATGTTTTATATGGAGAAATAAGGATGTTACAGTCAGTTTGAACTATTTTACGTGCACAGTCACATGATTGGGGGTGTAGCTAGTGATGCTAATTAGTCGCGATAACGTCCCATACTAAAATCATCAATGATAATGTCATAATTCATTTTCTGAAACTTTATTTTTCTCTCAGAACTGCAGCTGTGCCCTCCGTCGCTTCGGCTGCTTTTCTGCCCTTGATGCACATGACCAGTAGTGGCACTCGGAGTCAGCCGTGGCGTCACCGGAAAAGCCCAAACAATCATGGCAAGCCGGCAACGGAGCTCGGAAGTTTGGGAATATTTTATAAAAGCATGTGCAAAACAAAATCTGCAGGTACCTGCTTTCATGGCAGAATGACGGCGAAGCAAGAGCAAACAGATTATGAAATTTTGACTTTCCAAGTAATCAGAATAAAAGTGGTTTTCTTTGGTTGACTGCACCCATCCCACATACCTGTACAACCACAGACATATATACGTAGACGCCCCGTGGACGTCTATGTGGCCAGCCACCATCTTAGACAGGTCTCCATTCACCCCCAGTGCATTTATTTCTACTGAGGACGATGCTTACCCAACTAAAAAACACATTTTATCAAGCTTTTTCACACAATCAGACACGTGGTATGGTATGGCACGATCATTTAAATATGAATATAATTAAACTAAATAAATGAAAATATAAAATCCCATCAGGTAGGCTAGAAAAGTCAATAGTAATCCCACGTGATGTTTTCAATAGTACGCCAGTTGGGCATAGTTTTGCCCTCTGTGTTGCCTTTGGAGAGTGAGGAGACCCATCCAATATGGCGGCGACACCGTTACGTTCTCCAGCACCCAATGGGGTGTCTACATATTCATCATGTTTTAAGTGTACAACGGTTACCAGGTACAACTTTACACTCCAACGTCAGTGATGTAAACGACATTCAGCCACCAACAGATTCAATTGCATCTCGAGTTAAAGTCCTTTTTGTGTTTGCTCTTGTGGGTTAGCTGTGGCAGCCATCCTGGATCAGGTCGACTCCAAAAGCCAATCAGGTGCAGACGTACGTGTGATGACTAGTTCTGGACTTTTTACATTTAAATCCATCCAGTGGTTCAGGAGACGTTCGGCTGACAGACAGATGTGTTGCTGCTTCGCACCATCGCCCACCTCTCACCATTCGGCTTCAGGTGAGAATAAAACTAACGTCTGTCCTCTCAAGCCATAAACTATAACGAGCATTTTTATCATTATTTGCACGTTTAATGAAGATTACGATCTTTCTGTTCACCTACTTGCTGGTTTTTAAGGTTCAGGCAGGTTTTGGTCCGTGGAAATAAAACTTTACACACCTGACAGCCGATAATGTCCCAGACCACGAGAGGTCAAGGAAGAACAGCTGGCGGATTCGGACATCCCATTAATTATGAAGCTGCAGAAAGCACAGCAGCACATTCATCTGCAACAGAATTCACGGGGTGTTAATTCACCAGCAGCCATTTATGAACCGTCGAGGTCAAAGGTGACGTTTGTTTTCAACCTTCCTGCTTTGCTTGAACATAAAAGCCGAAGCTGTGAATAAAGCAGTCAGGTAGCCGTTCCTGTTGCCCAAAAATAACCGGCGGTTTTCAAAAACTCGGCTTGGCTCGTCATCCCAAACAGCAAAGAGCCATTTTCCAACATCACACAGCCAGAAGGTTAAAAATCACACAGAAATGGTCTCTTCAAGAATCAATACTCGCACTTCTCCCAACCGCAGGCACAATAACGTACTGCTTCTGCCCCTCGGAGTAATCGATGTGTTTGGTGGAGAGTGAGTCAGAAATGGGTTCAAATCTTGCAGAAAAAGCAGAAAAGTGAACGTGGCCCGCTTCTTCCAAAGGCCAGGAGCAGTCTCACATATGTCACTTCCTTCAACTGCATTCAGCAGTGTCAAAGATGCACGGCATGCAAACATATGCTGCGGCAACCCACCCGCGGGGCAATTAGCGCCACTCGCTAACAGAAATGTGTGCGTGACAGACGGACGGGCAGATGAATGAACGGATCGACAACAGTAGGCCTGATCCGGGTCACTTCCTACTCCAGCGGGAGCAAAAGGGCAGCACGAATATTCAAAGTTTGAAAGTATGGAGCGGTTAACTGAAATATGAGACGCAACTCCAAACCCAGACGCTAAGACCCGTGTGAACGTCGGAGCGAGTTTTAAAGGAAAATCCAAAAGTCTGAAACTCTAGAAACTTTAAGAGAGCTGAGCTAAAATCCACAGCAATAAATCACTGACGAATCAGGCCTTCAGAGGAGAACTCTGGAGGTTTGGGGAAAACCGGAGAGTAGATTTATTCCACTTTAATTCTTCACTGAATAATAAAATCAATGGGAGCTATTTAAACTGCTTTATCCTCTACTGTAGTCCACTTATGCTGGCTTCTGTAGAGACTGCTTCTTTAAAGAGAAACACAGTGAAGGTTGTTTTTCAGTGGATTTGATTTAAAGTCCATGAAGAAGTTGAGCCTAAAATGATCTTTAGATGTTTGAAAGTCAGTTTTCAGCTTTTTCTTTTAAGCGTTTTTGATTTTTAGACTTTCAGATGAAGAAAAACTCAAAATCACAAGATGAAAAACAAACAAGAATGTAAATAAAACGAAAAAATGTTTTGAAAAAATGAAAAATACTTTAAACTGACAAAGTATTAACAATGAAAGCAGTTTGCAAATGAAAAACAGAATAAAAACAAGAATTTAAAGTGCATCATGATATAGATCGATTCATAAAAACGTAAAATGCATCAAATGGTGCTGTCATGAGATTAAATATTGTTAGATTAATTATGACCTGTAAATAATTAATCTAATTAATCTCTTTTTAATCTCACCTGCTAATGGCTGAGAAAATCCCTCATTTGATGTATTTTTATTTAAATTCATTACATTATTGTTGTGGCAAGATTAATATATAACAAAAAAAGGCTTTATAAAGTGATTTATTGTTTAACAGACTTCTAAACTTTTCTTTTACATCACCAAGGCGGAATAATACTGAGCTCTTTTGTCAGTCTCTAATAATTAGAAATTAAGAATAAAACATCGAGTCCATATAGAATAATCTAAGTTAACAATGCAAATAGTGATCACAGAACTTGTTACTAAAACATTGATCTAAAATTAAAATAGACCTGTAGATTAAAGTGCTGTAAGTTAGCATATCAAAATAAAATGCTGAAAAAGCATTAAGCACTCACTCTCTCACTTCTGACATGTGGTTTGGCATGATAGTTAAATATAAATATAATTACATAAATAAATAAAAACTAAACAATCCAACAGGCAGGCTAGAAAAGTCCCAGTAAAATTATAGATTAAAAATTAGATTAACGCGATTAAAAAAATTAGTGCACTAAAAGTGGCTGTAATTAATAATCTCAATTAACGTGATAATTTGACACCCCTAGCATCAAATACATGACGCCTCGATTAAAAAAAGGTTTGTTTTTAAAGCTTCTGCCTCCTGTTCTGGTGTCTGAGGGTCTGGGAACCGACGGCTGAACCAGCTGAGACTGGAGTGGTTCTGTAGGGGGGATCAGGCAGAAGGAGGTGTTTTAAAGCAGATGGAGCGCTGCCATTCAGGGCTTTGTGTGTAATAAAAAGGAGCTTGAATTGTATTTGAAACTTTACAGGGAGCCAGTGTGGAGATGCCAAAACAGGAGAAATGTGATCCCTTTTGGCAGAATTAATCAGAACTCTGGCTGCAGGATTTTCAGGGAATTGCTTCGACAATTCCCACGCAGCTGAGACGGCTTTGCAGTAGTCAAGCCTACAAATACATGTGTTGTTTTACTCATTTTAGTGCCCAATGTGCTCAAATCTATGAAAGCTGCACTAGAGAGCAGTTAATATACATTTAAATGCCAAAATGAGTCAGAATACCATGATAGCAACAGGACAATCCTACAGAAAACCACCAAAAGTAACGAGGAAGGTTCAATCCTAAACATTTTAGAACCAAAACTAAAGCTTTACTCACACTTCCTATTAGACAGGCCTACATGGGTATGTTGTTTTACACATATTAAGGGCATCAGTAACCACACCATAATTTTTGTTACTATGAGCCCACACACTGACCGCTGCTCTATGGCACAGCCTCCAGGAGTTCTGTTCCATTTTCAAGCATGACCTGTTTTTACGTTTTCTCATTTCCTGTCTGGACATCCTGGCTTCTGTAGCAATTAACTAGTTCAATTTAGTCTTTGCACATTTTAAAAGTGCAAAGAAACATGCCCTGGTAAGTTACCTGTATTAATATAGCTCCTTCCAGAGTCCTACAACCCCCCAAGGTGCTTTACAACACAACCAGGCATTCACACACATTCATACGTTGGTGATGAGCTACATCATAGCTACAGCTGCCCTGGGGCGCACTGATGGAGACAAGGCTGCCGTACACAGGCACCAACGGTCTCTCCGACCACCACCAGGAGGCAAAGCGGGTGAAGTGTCTTGCCCAAGGACACAATGACTGCATCAGACTAAGCACAGGGCGAACCAGCAACCCTCCTGTTACGAGGCGGGCACTTAGCTCCTCTGCCACCTTGTCCCTTGTCTTTTATGTATATTACTTTTCGTGTAAACATACACTTTTCTAGCAGGCTACAATCAATTCAAGAAAGCTCAGCATAGGAGAGCCACCTCTTCAGGCCAAGACTCTGCAGTCCACCTACACCTGAAGGACAAGGGTCACACCTTTGAAGATGACAAAGTCCACATTCTGGACAGAGAAGATAGATGGTTTGAGAGAGGACTTAAGGAAGCTATCTATGTCAAAATGGAGAAACCATCATTAAATAGAGGAGGAGGACTCAGGTTTCACCTTTCCAGCACCTACAATGCAGCTTTGAACAAAATTCCAAAACAGTTTCAGTCCAGGTCACACCCTCCTGCATCTAATCAACACAACGACTCCCAAACAATAGAGGCCAACGATGCTAACGACTCATCAAGAGGTAGGGAGGAGGGGCATTCACAGGCAGTTTCTGCTCGTTGAGCAACAATAGACAGCTACAGTTTATAAGATCGACCCTCCCATATTCCAGTCAGAATTGACAAAGCTCCTCGGATGAGAAGCGAAACTTCTTCAAAAAACCAAAGAAGTCCAGTTGCCTTCATCTGAACCCCTTGGATTACCATGACCTGGATGACTGAGAACCTTCACCAGCAATTCAAGAAGGATGAAATTAATTTTGGGGTCATATTTTAGGTTTTAGTTAACATCGCAACTGAATTTTTTTTATGTTTTATACAATTAGAAACCTTCTATGAAATAACTTTTTTACATCGTCATAGGCCACAAACCTGTTTACGTTTAGTTTCTGAGTCAAAAGTGAAAGAAATTAGAAAACTTGGGGAAGCTCCACTGGTGTTCTGCTGATAAGTGCTAGCCTCCTGAAAGTCATCACCGGCCGGCACGCTGCTGCCCACCACCGAACATTATCACTCTCCTGATATTAACTTTTTACTTTCTTTAAGTTTTTATGTGTGTCTGTGTTCCTCTGGAGGTTTCTTCCTGTTAAAGGGGAGTTTTCCTCTCCACAGTCGCTACATGCTTGCTTAGTATGAGGATTGCTGTAAAGTCTCTGATACAACAAGTCAGTTACTCAATGCAATCTGTTGGGTTTCCTTATATAGGAAACTTTTAGCTAATAGTCATAATGAACTGAATTCAATGAACTGATAAGTAGGTTCTATTGGAATGTTTACTTTGTGAAGAGCCTTCAGACAACGCTTGTTGAGATTTGTTGCTATATCAATAAACAAAATTGGAGACAAAAAAAGTGAATAATTCTGAAAATCCCAGGTTTTAATTGAATATGAATGATTTATGAACAAGAGGACATGATTATCAGTTAATTGCAGCAAGATACTTTGCCCACAATTTGTACAAATGATGCGATTTATTCAGTTTTTATGCAAAATCTTCAAATTGATTCAAATTTTTTTGCAATTTTATTGCACAATTTCTAAGGTTTTCAGATTTTTACTTGCAAATATTCAAAAATATGTTGTAAAATTTTGCTTATTTTCTTGCATTTTTTTCTCACCAACTAGTTGCAGCCACGTTAGATAAACATTCACACACTCTACTGGTTACTTTATTTTTGACGTTCAAGTATTTTTAGAATAATTTTAGAATAAATAAATTGCTTGATTTTATTTTAAGCTTTCATTTTTCTGAATGCCCTCACTGGGACTATTTTGTTTTTGTTTGTTTTTTCTGAAAAGGAAAAAATGATCTCATCTAAAAACAAACAAAAACTGTGACTTTGGGTGGAGCTCTAGTTGTGGGTAAAACACCAGGCTGTGGCCTAACCTATAATCACTATCAGGCATCTGTTTACAACATCTGATCATATAAATAAAACTGTTTTATTAAATCTGATTTTAAAAGTCTGTTATGAAAGAAGTGAACTCTTCGTTAACAGGCCGCGTAAACTCTCTCACTAATTAAATGGTGTAACAAAGAGCCTGATTTCCTCCACAAATGAATAAATACAGAAACAAATGCATAAATTTATGACCAACTCTTATCAATTAGAAATCGTCCTACATATTCAGATTTATTTTGAACATTCAAGGCAAACTTCATTATGAGACTAAATGAATCTGAAGCATTTTGCGACAGAAATAATGAAGTTTATGACAAACTTTTAATTGTGAGCTTTTATCTTCTCCTGGTGGGCCGTCTGCATTTAGGCCAAACCTTCTCCCTCGTGTCCTCAGAGATCTCCATGACTAATTCAGCTTTCTGAGCCTCTTTAAGGTTGGCACTCAAACTGATGTGATCTCTGAGCGCAGAGACGGCTCTGAAACAAACAGACGGTGGCGACTCTGAACATTAATGATGAACTAAAAGAAAAACTTGTTAACCTCAGTCACATCCTGGTTCTCATTTTCAACTGGGAAAACACACTTCCATAAAATAATAATAATAATTGCTCCTTTATCATTTTAAACTTGTCTTTCTGTAATTGATTACAAACGAGAAAGCAACGTTCCAGTATTCAAAAGGAAATGGGATTTTCTTGCTGCCTGGTTGGTGAGTGGTATAATTAATTTGAGTGAACCAGAAATGGTTTTAATCAACACTGACTGACTTGATAGTTTCAAAATAAAAGAAGATTCCTGTTTTTGGTCAACATTTTTAACTGGTTAACGTAAGACATTACTTTTTGTTCTTGATTAGTTTTGCACATAAAAAAATAGCCATAAACCATTTTTTTCTATTTGTAAAATTTATTTATTAAATGCATTTTTTTTTAGTATCTTTTAGTTTCAATTAACAAAACTGTAAATAAAGTGTTTAGATCATAAAGCTACAATGGAAAATCTGCAAAAAAAAGCTAGCTCAAAACATTTTTTTCATGCCTCTTAAAGTGACGGTGTGTATTTTTCCTGGCGATATTAAACTTGACATTTTTAGATTAGAGTCACTTTTAAGATAACACTCACCATCTGCTGTGGTCACCCAAAACCCTCAGAGCTCAATTCTCCATATTCAGGTCATGTAACTCATATCCACGACATACAAGATATTATTTGTTCTTAACGTTTTTAAAGACCTAATGAGTTGAATGTAATAGTAGCCATGACTTTAAGCCTGTTTAAGCATTATTTTAAACTAAATGCATACAAGTCTAGCACGGCTGCAACATCAGTTCATCACTGTGAGTCAGGTGAACATTCCTGGTGTTTTTGAACCATTACTTAAATACATCTCTGCAGAACGAGCTCCTCCGGCAAGTTTTAAAAGTAGATTCTAGGAACTGAGACGTCTTCAGAGCCGTCGTGCTTGGAGGCACAAATTAGAGAAACAGCAAAACTAAAAATCTAATTCTAACATCTAATCAAAATATTTTAAGTTTCTTCATTTTTTAACTCAGGCTTTTTTAACAATTTAAAGAAAAAAAAGCACCAAGAGTCATTTTTAATAGGTCTACTCTATTTTAATGGTGGTTATTTAACATTGTTGAGTTAGGAAACACACTTTTGTCTCGTCTTTAGCCAAATCAGAAGAAAATCTGCTGTATGACTCTTCAGTGGATTGTTTATTATGGCTTGTGTTCATTTTACCAGTTTTCCATCCTGATCATGTAATTCCTAAACAAGCCGGAGTTCATATTTTAAGGAAATCTGCAGGCGTTAACAAAAGAAAGCATGTTTTCAGAGCAGAATGTGACAAAATAGGTTTAATATTTGATTATTTTGGTTATTTTGGTGATCATTAGGAGCTGAAATTAATATTTAAATACAAAATCAACTGCACAGCCTTAACAAGCGACTTTCGTTGTTTCTCTTTATGCAAATCACCCACGCTTGAATGTTGTCAAGCAGCAGGAGGTGTGTTGCATATTCCTGTAGCATCTGCAAAAAGAAAAGTGTTTTTCACAGGATACATAGAAAACTTCAGTTAAAGGCACACTGCTGCTTTGTAATCACTACATACAGTCACACACGAGCTCGTTTGGCCTCTTCATTACCGTATAGATTAGCATATTTTTCATATTCACTAATTAGTGTATTTTCTGGTGAGTTAAATGGAAGCTAAATCAATCCGGTTCCTATTTCTGCTAAAAGCACCCCTGAGATCTCTCCAGTACCTCGCTCTGACAACTCCAACTTTTCCTGGTCTAATTGAGCAGGTTCTTCATGTACATCCAAGAAACCATGAGAGAAAGGCGCTCCTCCGTGAGTGGCTACACGTGCTCCTCGTTCACTATCGGAATAACGGGAATTGTGTATTCTGCAAAGATAATGTCAGTGTTGTAGCAGCTGAGTGGAAATATGGGATCTGAAACCATCAAAGTGAATCTTAAAGGCAAAAACTGTAAATCTAAGATGCAGAAATGAATAAGCAATGAAACGACTGGTTAGCGTTTGTGCTTAAGGGCAGGTTTAAGTGCTGCACGTTATGTCTTATTTATCGGAGACAGCAAGAAAGGAATGTTTACTGTGCTGTGATTAAAGTTCTAACTCGTGTTAAAATGTTGGACAAGCGTTAGCCAAACCCAGGGCTGAACTGCGGAGGAGCTGGGAGCGTTTGTCTGCTTTAGATCCTGTTTCACGGGCTTTTAGTGAAATTATTAAAATGTCTAGTGGTGGTCGAACGGAAGCTGTAATAACAAACAGGAACGCCTTCCCCCCAAAGCCTCTGTAACCTAATAAAAGAATTGATTACGCCAGACTTTTATCAATCGGGCTAAAGCTCCGGGGCACCGAGTGCACACTGAAAATATGGACAAGCCACCACAAAAGCTTTTATTCTATTACAGAGGAATAAGTTTATCCATAACGCTTTGCAAACCTGCCCATAAGCAGGATCTGCTCGGCTCTTGTGTTGAAGGGAAAACTTTTCTATAAAACATGGATGCAGGATCGTTCCAATAAAGTCCAAAAAACGACCAAATTACTGTTTTTTCCTTTCATCGCCCGACGCAGCCGACTTGGTTTTGAGTTTATGAGATCAAGGAGACGGACTTTCTCGTGTGAGTGGAAATATAAACTCTATAAACTATAAACGTAATTAGTGCTGATTTTTAAAGAGCACTTTTAAACCAAGCACTAAACCTCACACAGCAGATTCATTTCTCTTTGTTTCTGCTTGTATTTAGTTGCTATGCTATTGTCACCAGCAGCAGTTTGAATTAAACATGAAAACACAAACAGAAGACCCTTTTTTTATTTTTTCTGGCTCTTTGAACATGATCACTGAAGTCAGGCACGCTCACTGCAGTCAATGTTCTGGTGGCCTAATTTGTAGAGCATTTGTTTTCCTGTGTTAAAATCAATACGACTAAGACTTGAACTATATTTTCAGCGGATCAGCGCACTCCACTCCCAAAAGTCCCAGACTGGATTATTGACTGACAGCTCAGTCAACAGCGGCGTGCGCTCTTCACAAATTTATCCACTTTGGCTTCTGAGACTCGTGGAGGCGCGACGTTAAAACACACGACTAACTAAAAAAGTTTATCATAGAAAAAATTATTTTACTAAATTTAAATCGATAAAAGCTTATAGTTATAAAACCAAAGTAATTCATGAAATAAAAACTAAGTTTAGAGCAGGAAATTACAAGATAAAATCAAATGTTAATTAAAAACTAACTTTAGCTGCTAATTAAATCAAAATGTAAAAAGAAAATGTGTTCATAGCAGAAAAATAAACCTAAAGTGAATAAATATAATTAGAAACTCATGCTATAAACTTTTTTTCATGTCTTCCTGCTATAAGTAAACATTTAAATCGAGTGGCACAAAAATGTCTCTGTTTGAATGTTTAAATGAATAATTAAGTTCAAACCAGGGATCTCCAAGGTGCGGTCCGGGGGCCATTTGCAGCCCTCATTTACATATATAGAATTATTAATTTTGTCTCTAACATTTTTATATTCAGATTTTTACTAATATGTATAATAATTAGGGCTGTCAAAATTAGCGCGTTTTTAATGCGTTAATGCAAAGCCCCCTTAACGGCATTAATTTTTATAACGTGCGATTAATGCGCAGGCTTCCGTAGTTTTGTTTTGGCCCTCCTCGCGTTCCATAGTCTGATAAAATAAGAAGCAGGAACAAGCCATTGGCCAGCGGCAAATTCCTTTGAAACACATGTAAAAATGTATTAAACCCTCAAGTCAATCTTTTTTAGGATTTCCACGACTGGATTTTTAAGATAAAACCAGTGTTTTTAAATCGCGCGGGGACCTACGCCTACCAGGCTTTCAGTATGAGCGTAAAGCCGGCGATGACGTAACCGCTCAGAAAGCGAGTGTAAACAGTGTGTAGAAAGTGACCCGCAGCTCGGTATTTTTCTCTGGATTACGACGAGGCGGATAACCGGAGAAGTTCAACCGAACATGATCGGTGGCGAAACGGAGGAGGAGCGTACAGTTTGTTTACTTTTATTGAGTATTTAATTCCTGTGTTTGAAGCGCTGCAACCAACCGGGACCTCTCAGCTGATGAGACAACGTCATCATTCTGTCCCAATATACAGTAATTCAATAATCTACAGAAAAATTTTAAAAATGTGCTGCCCGTTTTGCCGCTGGAAAAAAATCAGGGAAAAATTAATTGATAGCTTAGCAGAATAACTTGTGTGAGTGTGTGTGTGCCACAGTTCAGCAACATCAGCTGAGTTTGGCCCCTGTTGCATTATTTTTGTTCAATGGATTAAGAAACCTTATATTTTGTTAAAAATAATAAGATATATTTAAAATGTGCTAAATAGGCAGAGTCTTAGTTCTTTATCACACTCCTCCCTTCGTCCTTGTTTTAGTACCACATGTGTTGATTTTGTGAGTCCTTATGGTGGAACCATATAAGGTGTTATTGTGTTGGAGGTAATGCCCGATTGCACTTTTGAATATTTTTTTTTCTGAGAAGGATACTGGAGTGTATTTATCGCACTAGGTGTCGGACTCGTGGGGACCGGGCTTTCTCAGCCTTAGCGCCGTTGCTCTGGAACCAGCTGCCACCGTCAATTAGCCAAGCCAAGCCAAGCCAACTTTATTTATAAAGCACTTTAAAAACAGGCAACACTGACCAAGTGCTGAACACAAAAGTATTGAACAGACTAAAAGATAAAGATAAAATAAAAGATAAAAACACATTAAACAGCTTAAAACGGTATCATAGCAACACTCATACTGGGTCAAAGGCCAAGCTAAAGAGATGGGTCTTTAACAGCGATTTAAACATTTCCAGTGAGGGGGCCTTCCTAATCTGTGTTGGCAACGAGTTCCACATTTTTGGAGCTGTCCACATTTTAGGCTGTTTACATCTCTGCCAGTTTTTAAGAGTAGGCTGAAAACCCATTTTTTTCATCTAGCGTTTCCAGAAAACGCATGATGTCTGCCTGTTTTTATGCTTTTGTGCATTTTTTTTATTGTTCAATGTTTTAATATTTCATTTTATCATGATTTAATGTTGTTCTCAGCGCCTTGGCCTCCTGTAACGGGTGTGGAAGGCGCTATACAAATAAAGGTTGATTGATTGATGTTTGTTTGGTACAGTTATAATAAACATATTTTCTTAAAAACGTATATTTGTCCACTCCATAGTTGAAATAAGAACATTTTGAATAAGAATAAAAAATTGCGATTAATCGTGAGTTAACTATGGACACTCATTACATTAAAAAATGTAATTGATTGACAGCCCTAATAATAATAATATATAATTTACTTCAACGATTAAAATGCGATTAATCAAGATTAATTCATTACAAAGCCTCTAATTAATTAGATTAATTTTTTTAATCGAGTATCACGCCTAGAATATATATATCACCAGTAAATGTTTTGAAACTTTTTGGCTCACAAGACCAGAAACTTGATGATTTTGGCCGTGGTTTTGAATAGTTTGGACACCCATGATTTTAAATGTTTTTAAAGTTGTTTCTAGTCGGTTTATTACAGAGATTCTAGCTTTAGACAAACGTGAGGATGAAATCGACTTCTTTCGGGTTGGGTTTTCATCTGATTTCCAATAAACTGGATGGAGCGTTTAGATGCGACGTCATCTTTACTCATGTGAGTGGAAGACGATAAGAAGCTCCCAGAAATAACTGAAGGGGCAAAGAGAGAGAACAGCTGATGAGAAAAGTGGAGAATAAAAATAGCCTCCAAGCAGTCGGCAGGTCTCTCAGCTACATTTTTAAACAGAAAATGAAGACAATAAAAACCTAGATTCATTTATTTTATTTTAACCCAGGTCAAACAGTTAGTAGAGCACAACTTTTGAGTTATTTCCATGAATAAATACAAAAAATATACATCTTTTCTTTGTGTGGAGATTGAAACATATACTGCAGCCAGCCACTAGGGGGCTCTGACTTCATTTCAGCTTCCATTTCCGTTAGGGATGCACCGATCCGATCTTAAAATCTGTATCGGTACAGATATAGAAGAAAATTCTAGATCAGGTATCGGAGACTATGGGCCCGATCCATAAGAATTGATCTATTCAGTATATTTCTATGTGCTGTGAGTGACGACGTCATGCGCTACAGTCCCACGCTGTGCAGAAGCTCACGTTGATTTCAAAACGGAGCAAGCAAAAGGCAATGTGGAACTTTTGGGCCCCCGTACAAAAGGATGATCCCAGTCTTTTTCATGTAGTAACAAATAGTTCATTATGTAATACAGTTTAATGCTGGTTTTCCATATCGGTATCGGATCGATATCAGATACTAAACTTCTGATATCAGTATCGAATGTGAAAAAAGTGGATCGTGCATCCCTAATTTCCATAATATCTTACTTGATCATTCACTTTAACTGAATTATGCATTCATGAAATGTACTAAATAAAAGACCAAAAGGTCCACACTCTTCATTTTGGATTATTTCCAACTGACCATAGAAACAAACTAGATTATAAAGTGTTTTGTTCATGCAGACGAACAGTCGTGGTTTGGACAGAGGGACACGCTGGGGTTTGGATTTATCTGACAAGTCAACCAGCCTACTCCATAAAAACATGTAGTTTTCTCAGCTACACCCCCTTGTGTCAGACTGAGGAACCGCAGCCCCACATCTGAAAACAACGCTGCTCAGAGAGTTGAGCTTCGGCTGATTGTAGAGGACAAAAACGGAGGTTCCTGCCAGACTGGAGAGCTCATTTATGAGTCTTTTAGCAGATTTGTAGCTCTGGAAAAGGATCAGTGTGAGGAGACACACTGCAAAACATGCTGAAAGATAAAAATCTGGTCATATTTCTTCAGTTTCCACTGCACTGATTGCAGACAAATCTTTCACATGCAGCCCAGTGGGAAATAGTGCTGATATGCAGAGTGAGAGAGCTGCTACAGCAGAGATGGCTTATCTGTACCGACTCGGTTCATCTCTGCAGCTTTTCCAGCCTGACAACTGACACCTATGGATTTAAATATAATCTTAAACACCCAAAGATTATTACTTCTCAGGTTTCGCGCTATTGAGAAAAAAGATCTGCATTTATTTAGCTTTTTACGTCGTGGCACCTTAAAAACCTGCAAGGTTTTGTCATTGAAGGAGCGACTGAACCGATTCTGAAAGATAAATTAATTTAAAACGATAAATATTTATGTCACCAGTGCTGATTGTACATCTCATGATTGTTTTTAGGAAAAAATCTGTCTAAATGTTCAATTCTGTAATAATGAGAAAGCTTAGAGCCTTGCAGTTTTATGCAGATGACACTGATAGGAACACACACACACACACACACACACACACACACACACACACACACCATCTACAAATTGTATGCAGATGACATTCAGCTGTTCTGCTCGTTCAGTGATTTTGAGTTCTTCTAGCTGTCTGAACTGGAGTGTTAGTCAGAAATAACTGACTGGTTAAGTAAGATCTTCATTCCTAATAATTGCTCCAGAGAGCATGGTTCCTCATGGTTCCCCATGGTTTCTCATGGTGTTGCTGCTTAGTCACAGCTTGGTTCTCCACCTTTAGACAGTCACTGTCATAAAATGAATCCTCTGAGAAATGTTTCCAAACTTAGAAGGTTGGTGTCCACGTTTTTTTCTGGCAGTCTAGATTATTGTAAACTAAATTTTCACACGTTTAAACAAAAACAAAAGCCCTTGATGGACCTCAAATCACCAGACGGTGAAACTGGTCAAGTTTGCCGATGACACCACCCTCATTGGCCTCATCTTAGATGGGGATGAGTCTGCTTACAGAGGAGAGGTGGAGCGCCTTGCGTCCTGGTGCAGAAACAACAACCTGGTGCTGAACGAGCAGAAGACAGTGGAGATGATTGTAGACTTCAGGAGAACACCGGCTCCACTGCCCAGCATAACCCTGACAGGCAACCAGATTTCTACAGTGAACTCCTTTCGCTTCCTTGGGTCCACCATCACCCATGACCTCAAGTGGGAGGTGTCTATCAATACCCTCATCAGGAAAGCCCAGCAGAGGATGTTCTTTCTGCGTCAACTGAGGAAGCTCTGCATGCCAGCCATGATGATGATACAGTTCTACACGGCCATGATCGAATCAGTACTCACCTCCTCCATCATTGTGTGGTACGCAGGAGCCACTGCCAGAGACAAAGACTACAACGGGTAGTGCGCTCAGCGGGGAGAGAAATCGGATGCAGCCTTCCATCAGTACATGACCTGTACAACTCTAGGGTTCTGAAACGTGCAGGTCGGATAACAGCTGACCCCTCTCACCCTGGTCATGGACTGTTTGAAACCCTACCTTCAGGGAGGAGGCTCAGGTCCCTACAGACCAGAACCTCACGCCACAAAAACAGCTTCTTCCCATCCGCTGTCAGTCTCCAGAACAACCGATGATCGGCCAGTATAGACAGAAACGCCCCGGTTAACCACATTCCTACGTGTATGATTGTTTTTATCTTTATTTTTTGCTATGTATCTACTTCTGTTTACTTGATGTAGCTTATACAAATGCTGCCTGACTTGATTATGACTTGAATGTATGTTCGCACCTTGCCACCGAAACAAATTCCTAGTAGATGAGCCTCTCACCTACATGGCAATAAAACTGATTCTGATTCAGTTGGTCCAGAACTCTTAAATTGGAGCCAACCTAGAACTCACATCACTCCAGTTTCTTTTTACTGATTAGTTAAAGCCACAGGGAGCCTAATGGGCTCGACACACAGGAGGCGACAAACGACCGCGATCAGCAAAAATCATCGCCATCGCTTTTATAACCTGACACACGGGAGGCGACAAGCGGCAGCGGCAAAAGCCAGCGACGCCTCTGTTCCAGGGCAAAGAGCGAGTCTCCCTGTAGACCCAAAGCCTCAGCTCCTCACACCAGAATCCATTATGAAGTCCAAAGACCAGATGTGGACCAGGAGGTGGTCTCTTTATCCAGCATGTTGCTGCTCAGTTATGAAATACTTTGAAGACTTTCTCCCAAACTCGCTTTTCCTGTGGCGGCCATCTTGGATTGTGTTGACCTCAAACAGTTAATACATCCAGGTAAGACCTTTTTTGAGTTTCACTAAAATCCATCCAGTGGTAGATATTCTGGAATAGAGGTCGACCGATATTGGTTTTTCTATTGCCGATATGTAGGAGACATGGTCAGCCGACGGCTGATATCTAGACGTTTTCCACCCATTTTCATGCTAAAATGTCACTAATAACATCAGTTGATGCACAAACTTTCTGAAGCTGAATCACTTTTTGAACTCTGAATTTATAACTGTTAAATCTTAACTTTGTGCACCGCTCAGTGTTAAAGTCAGACACCTAAATAAAGTTAGAGTATTTATTATGCAGATATTAGTGAACGCAAAAATACATTTAAATTAATTCTGCAACAGCTGCCTGGATATGTGCCTGGCTTTAAATCGGCTTTACTAAGGACAAATATCGGCCAACGCTGAAGTATAAAAAATGGTAACCGACCAATATATCGATCTACCTCTACTTCACATCTTTGTGGACATGTGAAGTGTTTGTGTTTAAATCTGTGTTCCATCTAGGAGGAATTAAAGGGTGTAACCTTCTTTTCCATCAGAGCTCGTTCTCCTTTGGTGCATCAGGGGAGACAACTTATTAAATGTGAGTTATATTGCCTTGTCGAGACAACCAGAATTAGAGGAAAATGATTATACCCTCGTAACATCACAGACAGAGGGGGAGCGAGCCTCACTGGGTGTCATCAAATCTGGCCAATAAAACCCGATAATGGTCTAAAGCCCAACTATCAACGGGGCTGAAATTCTGCGCAGGTGTCCGCGGAGGAGGTCGTTTCTCTGAAGCGATGGCCGGATATGTGGCTGAGCGGGTAAATCCATTTTAAAGAGTTTCTTTTCATGCAAATATGGAAAGTAGGTGGGAAAGATGATCCAACCTGTGACTCACAATACCACCGGCAGGAAGGAGAAAAACACTTCAGATCAAAGGAAGTGTGGTGAAGCCGTGCACGAGCATCAGAATCGATTTCAGACTAAACGTGTGATTGCCTAATGAAGACAACTCAGAGCTTCCCTGCTGGGAACGCTTCACAACTTCCTTCATTTCAAAAAGAGCTAGAAGAGGTCCGAGCAACTCAAATATGATCCCCTTCCCATCTAAGAACTAGTTAGTTCTATTAAAAACATAATCACGGGCAAGTCTTTTTGTGTGGAAAGCAGCCATTAAAGAGATCAATGCAAACCCAACGGAACCGAGAGGTGAAGATGAACCTGAAGTACAACTCGATGTGCATCTGCTGCACGTGCACGACAACGCCACAGCCATCACCTGCCACTTCAAATGAATAATTATAATGTGAAGTCTAATTATCCTGCACAACACTGCACTCAAGGCAATGAAAGCCAAGCAGGTGGTGGATTATTTCTGACAGATTACTTTCAAGCATTTCCAAAAACAAAAGGGACTGAACAACAAAAGGAAGACGTCTCAGACGATGCTTAATAAAGGAAACTGATAGGATGCACGGCAGAAAGGGAAGCTGCTTAAATATAACCTGTGCATGGGAAGTGTGCAGCTGATTTAGAGATGAACTTCCTGAGTGTCGCTGAGTGTGATGTAACATCCAACCTGATATTTCTGCAGCTATACCGGCTGCACAAAAGGAATTTGTTGATTAAAACCTGGACGATCATTCAGAAGCAAAGCATTGTTAAAACTGCAGGAGACGAAGTACCCTTCCCTTTGTTTCAGAGCTATGGAGGTAATTAGGACTGGGCCCAACCATATGGACTTACTATGACACACACACACACACACACACACACAAAGTGCCTACAAACCTAGAAAAACACCCAGTGACGGCCAACTCACAATGTTTTATGGCAGCGCCTTCTTCAGTGAAACGCTATAACTAATTGTATCTCAGAAGGACCCAAAAGCTGCTTTTTGTGTGGCGAAAACGAGGCTGAAGTCATTATAAAATAATTATAAAGACAAACACAACAACGCCCTGTGTCTGTTCTGCTAATTGGGGATATCTGTCTGCATTTCCACAGGTCTGTTGATCAAGGTGGACAGATGGACACCTGTCCTGGCAGGAAAGGTGTAGCTCCACCCTGGTGGTAAGTGGTTTCCTCATGGTAATGCTAACCTAAAACTATGATAAAGTGTGATGGTAATGATGGCAGTCGTGGAAAAAGGCAACTGGTCTTTTTTTTTTTTCTTATATTTTCATTCAAGGAGATTTATTAGCTTAAAAGTGCAGACCACCAAGTTTAAAAATTATGCAAAGGTTTCAAAACCCCCTACTTTACAAATGGTTTTGCTTCTTCGAGGATTTGAATTCCACCATTTAAAACTGTCACAGTTTAAAGCGGGTGAGGGGAATCCTGCTATCCAGCATGTTTTAGTTGTTTCCCTGCTTCATCACACCTGATTTTAATCTGTGAAGCTTGATGAACAGGTGATTCAAGCTTTGAATCAGGTGTGGTGGAACAGAGAAACAACTAAAACATACCAGATAGTGGCCCAAAAAGGACCAGGAGTCCCCATCCCTGGTTTAAAGTGACAATGTGTAGTTTTTACCATTCTCAAAATATCCATAAATGTTGAAAATGAATAAAATGATGTCCAGTCGTTGAAAAATATTGGCAGCTTCATAACATATAACCATAAAAATTGGGTCTAAAATACTTAGGTCTAAGTCTATGGGGGACGCCATGTTTCTTTCTACGTGAGCCGGCTCGGGGTCCTGCGCCTGCTGATGACATCACACTAGATGATTGGCTGGACGTACGACTTACGAAAGCTACGTTACCACGTTCAAAAACATTTAGGCAGTAAGAAACATGAATTTAACAACAAAAACTGCCAAACTCTTTCCAAACCTGTGCAACAACAGACTCAAAAAGAGATGTAATATATTTTGGCCGAGTGGTGTTGCCGTAGTGTGACGTCATCGGCAGGCGCAGGACCCCGAGCAGATCCAGAACCTACATCATCAAAAAAACTAGCATCAAAAAATCACAGTTAATTTTCCAACCAAACATAAAACAAATTTTAGGTTATTGGAAAATGAAAAACATTAAGCAGATCACAGGAGTTTTATATAGTAGTTTGCACGTCAGTCCCTCTCTGCTGTGCTTAAGCGCTCCCACTGAAGCCCCGCCCCCAGCACTGGAGACCTTCATGTACCATCAGAGTTGACTGGTACATAGAAATTTCCAACCTAAAATATCCAGTTGAAGTGATATTTGGAAATATGTTGCAGGTTTTAGAGGAACAGCCCTCCTGCCACCTGCTCCTTTCTACAACAGACCCCAGAGCCCGTCCCCTCTGTCAGCCTGCCTCCCTGCTCTCAGTAACTGATTGCTACCATGCGTTTGTGCCTTTCTGCCACTTCCTGCTTCTCTTGTTAGGCTGAGAAAAGGTTGCACTTTAAATGTAACAGCATGGCTCTGCACGCTGTTGGAGAAAAGAAACGTTCACCTGAGAAGAGCAGCACTAGTGACACAAAAGTAGATAAATGTACTTTGCTGTTTTTTCTGGTCAGAAACATAAAATCTTGTTACTGTCTGATCATTTTTGTAAACAAAACTTCGTCTTTTAGTCTCAAACTGATCATCGAGGCTCTCTGCTACTTCTGGTCCACCTCCCGTCTCATTTTTGTTTCTTTAATGCACCAAAGCTCCTCTCAGATGTTAACTATCGCTGTCCAGCTATTACCCAGTAGGGTAATTTGCAAACATGCAATTAGTGATACAAATATTTTGTGTGTCACAACAGCAGGTCAGGGTAATTAGGCTGCAAAAACATATGTATAATGGTAAAGCATCGTATTGTTTCTCATAAGCTGCTTATGCAGGTGTTACAGGACACTGGATGCTTCAAGGCCAGGATCATATTTTCTGCAAATAACTTGTTTTGTTGTCAAAAATAAGATTTGTTTTTATTGACGAACAGTAAAAATAAATTGCAGCTTATCCAAGGTCGGGTCACAGAGGTAAACATTGTCCAGCTCCTCCTAGAGGACACCATGGCAGGCCAGAGAGGACATAAGATCCCTCATATGGGCTCCGAGTCCGACCAGGAGGAATCCAAACAAGATGCCTGAACCACCTCGGATGAAACATTTCTACTCAGAATTCCAGCCACCTAATCTCCAAGCCTCCACCTCTTAAAAGTGGCTCTCGTATCTCATACTCCAGCAACAACCCCCACAGAAGGCCTTTTCCAAGTCAACAAAACTAAAAAATGACCTTTTTTCAGCTGTTTTTCTTGGAAGAAGATGGTTGTGGCAAACATGGAGAGGCCCAGAACTGAAGAACTTACACGGTGTTTGAGCTTAACCCAAAAAGGCCTTTAGCAGATCACGAACGTGCACGTTGGACCTGCTTCTACTGAGACTTTCGTCCCTGGCACAGAAAGAAAAAGACGTGCATGCCTTCAGGATTTTAAACATTTGAAGAACAAAACGCCAACACCGACTCCTGCCAAGGAAACAGGTGATGCATTACAGACCAATTAACATACAAACTCTGAAAAAGCCCTTAGGCAGGAGGTCGTCCCCATCTTGGATGACCGGCGCTGCACAAAAGGTTGCTTTCACCACCGATAAAGGACAACATCCTTAGAATTCACGACACAAGAGCTGCTGCAGAGCCACGGTGTTTGAGAAGATAAAGCTTGGAGCAATAAAACAGCTCAGAGCATCAAAGAAACTACAGCAAGGATGGACTTCAAAGACATTTCAAAGAGTGTTTTTGCAATTAAAGTGGGTTTTATCCTGTTCCTTGAATTAAATAAAGACAATCTGTTATAACTGAACGACAGACTCACCCGGAGACTGATTAGACCCAGGAAAGGACTCCATTCTGCCTCCCAGTTACAACAACAAATATTCATCTTAGCTCTGAGCCCAAGAAAAGGGAGAGAAATAACGTTCAGCTGTGTGCCGCCGTGCTCTTCATTGGCTTCACGTTTTCTGAAGCCTGCAGCAAATGCCACTATAGAAATGAATGAAATAACTCTCCTTTCAAGCACCAACTGTGAAGAGCTAGCTAAATATAAAGACAATATGCTTCATTAATGCAAACACAAACAAAAGTGACAGGTGCACCACCAGCAATCCAGCATCTTGACACCTGCACCCTAGAGACAGAATAACTAAATAGAAATATTGACTCATTTGCAGTCAGGAAGTGTTAATGCATAGAGGTGCAGCCAGCTTTGCTTTATTATCCAAAGGGCTGCATTTTCCATAAAAAAGGGGCAAAACAGCAGAAACCCTCTTCACACGCAGCGCCGTTTCACCACATGTAAATCAATTCAAACATGGGAGCCGGTGCGTCACACTGCTGCTTTGTCCCCATCTCTGTCCAACCGTCTCCGCTCCGAGATGGGCCGACACTGGGAAGGCTGCCAGCTGCATCCGAGCCACGACAGGACAAACTCCTTCTGCAGCCGGCCGAAGGCGGAGGCTCGAGCAATCAGCAGCACTTACATCACTACATCCGCCGATGTAACAGTTAGACGTAATCCCTCCAATCCAATTACTCAGGTTAACCGCAATACCGTCTCGCTGGCGCTCATCCAGCCCCGTGTTCGGCTGGGAGGCAAACCCAAACGGGATCAATTTACATATTAGATAACGACACCTGTTACAGATATGAAATACTACGTCTGATCCAGGCTGGTGGAGATTAATCAGCTGATTTATGAATCTCACACTAAACACTATTTTTAAAACATATATGTGTTTTTCAGAGACTTTTACTTAAATTAAACCAATTCACATGGAGGAAAGGTTTAAATTTCTCACCAGCCAAATGTTTAAAGGCAGGTTTTAATGTTGTGTCTGCGTCTTCGTTAGCAAAATATCTCAAGAACAAGAGGGCAGATTTTATTAGTAATTGTTTTATGTACAGGTGGTTCAGTTTTAGGGTCAACCTGATTAAAGATGGCCGCCACAGCGGATCAACCTTAGCAAACACAGAAAATGTAAAGAAATTTAATATTTTTTTACAGATGTTTAGATCTCACAGTCATCCCCACCACACTCAGACTAACCCATCACGGTAGATCTGTTAAAGTCACACTTGTACGTCTGTTAGCATGATGCACTAAACTGATTTTAATTAAACCAGCACAGCTAATCACCTAATTACTTCTCTGGGTGGTCAACTTCAATGTAAAAATCATTCAAGGAAGCTGGTTGACATTAAAAGACACAAAAATAGTTTTGCAGAAATTTAGCTAAACTGTTGCATAACAGCTGCAAATTCATCAAAACACAGATAACAGAAGCTGCAGGGGATCCTGAGTGAGACTGTTTGTAGCATTATAAAGATTTTACCAAAACAAGAATAAATCTGTTATTTTTCCAAGTATAAGGTCAGTGGTGTGCTTTTCTTCTGCTACGCCTTTAGTTTTGAAATTTAAAAAAAAGGTACAATCTGTGAGAACGGTAATATGTCTCCGGCATTACAGAAGTGTGGTTGTTTGCCGTCTTGCTGTTAGCTTGATGATATCATTCTGAACGAGTCATTAAAAGGAAGTAAAACACCACGACTGACTCATTATTCACTTCACACACACATTTCACTCTAATATCCAGTTGTTGGTCATTGAAAAAGTAGCTTGAGATATTTTTAGAGCCAACTATTTGCTTCTAACTGTTCTTACCATTAGCATTGTTAGCTCAACGTTAGCCTCTAGTCTGCTTCACCTGATCTGATTAGAGTAAAACAAAACGATGCCGTGGCTTCTTAAGGCTACAAGAAATAAGTTCTGGGTCGTTCCTGTTTACTGGCTTCGGTTCTTTAAACAACTCTGGAGCTTTTTGCCGGCCGGTGTCGGATTACAAATGCTGATGCTGCAGCGTTAGCTCTTAGCGTCAGACTCTAACCTCACAGATATAAACAGTAACTACGTCCTGCTTTTAAAAGGAGAAAAACTAACAACCCTCCAGCTGGTTGAGAATGAAATCTGTTCCAGTGAAACCTTCCTTCCAACATGATTGAGACATTAGACTGTTTAGGGATTTTTCACTGTAGAATTCTTACATATTGCTCCTTTAAGCAGATCCATCTGTTACAGATGCAGCCTCATAAACACCCGCTCTGCCTCCGGGGCTGCAGGTTAAAGTTTTATTTCATATTAAGTGGATACATTTTATGACTGTAAAGAGCCAGCCTGATGGCATTAATCTGATTATTCTGTTTGGGAGGAGATAATAAATCATCTTCTTAATATTTCACTGAATAACTTTGTTTTCAGAGCATGACGTGTCACAATCAGATTAAAGGAAAGCAACTGTTGGACTAAAGAGTCGTTCCATCACACAGAACGATGTTCTGCATCAGCAGCATGAAGAGTTTCCAACTTCCAGCCCAGGGTGGGATAATTCCAACATGGACGTAACATCACGCATGGAAAACAAGCCTGAGCTGCAAACAGTCGCATCAGCAAACGCGCCAAACTCAAGTGTGCTTGATCGAAAAGCCCCTCCGCCCCCAACAGCTCTGAGACAGATGACCTACGACGACCCTCACGTGGACGGGAATGATGGAAGGCAAGCAGGCAACATTCCATCAGCGGAGCAACAACTCATTCATCCAGCCCCTTCATGGCATCGAGTTTCAACAAATGTGCATGAAGATGATCAGAGCACTGACGTTTTCCTCTGAGCTAATCGTAAAATCCATGTTTCATCACACCTGGGGATTCGTCAGCTTTAATCTTCATCCAGGACTCTTGGATGCTCCCTTGGAAAACCGTTTATTTAAACATAGAAGTCTAGGAGAGAGGGTGAGCGATGTTTGTGTGCATGCACGAGTGAGAACCTGCAGGTCTCTGCGAGGAGATCCTGGGAGGCGTCGGCCACACAGCTAATCTGCTACAGCGTTAACGTCTGACAGGAAGGTGCATGGGTCCAACCCTGAGCTGGATCCTCAGCCATCACAGGGAGTTTAGGTTAGTGCACACGTAGGCGTTTCTTTTGTGTGGTAATGAAATTGAGAAAAGTACAAATAAGAAAGATCAGAGAGGGTTGTTGCTGCTTGAGGGATCAAGAGGAGGTCATGCAGCAGAAAGAAAATGCTCATTCTGTCTCCTGGGAGCTCTGGAAGGTGAAGTATCCAGACTCAGCTCCACAAATGAGCCTCAACAGGAAACAGAAACAAGCTGCAAGTGCTCCGTTTGTCTGATCCGTGCTGCAGTGACACTTTCTGGTCACTGCTGTAAACAGTTGCTGCATCAATAATAAAAAGAGAAGAGAGATGATAAAAAAGAAAAGGCTTTTTCCTGGGAGATTGAATGCACGCTGCAATTATTTTTGTTAATTTAATTCACTTCCTGCACCAAGTCATGAGACAGAGGCATGAAGATGCTCATGGAGGAGAAAATCAAAAGGAGAAGTGACAGGTTATCAGATAATTCAGCTCCTGATGGCTCTGCTCCTACTGCTCTGTGTGAAGATATTCATCCAAAACAGAGTCCAATTTTGGTCCTTGAGGGCCACCATCCGTCAGGTTTTTTCTGGTTTCCAACACCTGAGTCTGAACTTCTGCAGAACCCTCTTAATGACCCACTGATTCCCATCAGGTGTGTTGGATTAGGAGAACGTCTGAGACATGCAGGACGGTGGCCCTGGAGGACCAGGATTGGACACCAAGAATGAATGTTGGATCTGAAATCCTGTAATAATTCCATCAGGTTGTCAGTTTTTCCTCCAGCACAGGTGGAGCTACTTAGGATGAAGTTCAGTCATGACCATCACATGTAAATGAGCAGAACCCAACAGCAGCCGCGCTGCTGAGGGAGCATCGGATCACTCACCACACGAAAGCGCCGCCACGCAGATGAAGGGAGTCCATCTGAAATCCCGTACACCTGACATGGTAGAAATCCCAGCTCGGTAATCCCAGTGCTTCCAGTCAGTGGGGATTCGGCGCAGAGCCGAGCCGAACCGAACCTCTCAGTCCGCGGGCCTCCACTCGCCGGCACTGGCGCAGTTCTCCTCCTTGGCGAGTCCTGCAAGTTGGATGATGCGCAATAGACAGATGTGTGTTTTGCGCGTGTGTTTCTGAGCGCGAGAGCGTGACGGTGCGCGCGGAGGCGCCGATGAGGGTCTCTCCGAATAAAAAACAGAATCAAGAGGTCGTTCGGAACCGAGCCGAGCCGGACTCTTCAGGAGCAGCAAATCCACCAGCGAGCCGCGTCCTGCTCCCCAACGGAGGACAAACTTCCAACGGGATCCAGATCCAGAGAAAACTGGGAGCGAAGACACACAGTATTCCCGAAACGGGTCCGAACCCTTGCAGGAGACCTGATTAATGCCCCCCTCTCAAGAGTGGGGAGATGATGCGCGCACCGGAACCCAGCGCGCCTCCAAACGCAGCCCAGACCAGAACTAACGGGTCAGTGGGAATGGTTCTGGTTACTGTTCAAGAGAGAGAGAGGGAGTCTGGAATAAAATCCCTGGAACAAATTATGGAAACAGATGATGGAGAGATCAGCTGGACCGCTCAGGTTCGACTGACTTCTCTGGTTTCAGTCAGAATCCACATCAGAGACGAGAAGACCCATCTGGAGCTTCCTGGACCAGAACCACAAGCTCCAGAATCCAAGAAAAAAAGGTCCAAACACCCGTTCGTCCCCGGTTCGGGTCTCCAGAGGTTCAGCCACCGCGGCGCGTTGCGACAGTCAGCTGGGAATCATGGTTCCGTGTCCAAAAGCAGCGAAAACATCCAGAAAACTCGTTTCCCGGTGGATTTTCTTCACTTTGGGTCGTGAAACCGGTTCGGCGCATCCCCGGTGCCGCTCCGCAGAGAGTCTGAACCGCAGCCAAGTCCACCGAACTCCGCGTTTTTTCTCCTTTTTTCTTGTGTCCGAGCGTTTTTATTCCAGAGTAAATCCGCCTGACTGGCACGCTTCTGCGGGACACGCAGCTCACGCGCCGCTTCACGCAGCCGCTCTGGTACCGGTCCAGGTGTTCAACTCCGCTCCAAAGTAAACGGGCTCACCTTAAAATGTCCAGAGCCGCAGCTGCTGGCCAATCAAGCTTCATGTGATACAGGTGCTGCATCCGGTGGCCCCTATCAAAATAAAATACGCTTGATTTTATTTTTACAGTTACGCATTTATTCCTCGGTCCAGATTAATGTGTGCCCCCCCACCACACACACACACACACACACACACACACACACACACACACACACACACAAAGTAAATAAAAAAATGAATTAAATTACTAAAATATCATAATTATCATTTATTACTTTAAAATTTGTCCTGATTATTAAAAGGAAGGCACTTTGAATACGTTCCCTTTAATTCAGATAATTGTATACAACATGAAACTAAATTAGACAATAATCTTTTCAAAATAAAACTAATCATTTTGTTTCTTATAACAAAATCAGGACTTTTTGCTGTGTTTCAGAATCAAACTCGTTTTAATTTAACATAAAATGACTCGTTTTAAGGCGTTCTAGCTGCACAAACACATCTAGCTATATTTTACTTTGATTTCAGGTTAAAATCACCGAATAAAAAGGAAAAGGAGGTCTTTTATTTTCAAATCTATGAAGCTAACTTCCGGTTTCATCCTTATTTGGTCTGGTAAACTTGACCTAGCTCAAACCTGCTTCGAAGACTAAGATTGATCATGTGATCGACCTTTGAAGAGGAAATAAAATTAAAAATAAAACTTTTTTCTTCTCTCACTGATGAGTCCCTGACTTTTATTCCTAATTGATGTCCTTAAACCCAAATAAAACATGAAGAGAGTTTAAATGTGTCAGGTAAACCAGTTTCACTTGGTTTTTAGTTTACTGGGAGAAAATGTTCTGGTCCAGATGAGCAAAATTAGACACATTTTAAAATATTTTAGCACAATTATTGCTGTAATTTGATGTGATTTGTGTTTTTCACATTCAATTACTCCTATACAGAGTTCAGGTAACTCATTTTCACCTGTCAGGTCATTTGTCTTTGATTGTAAAGGGAAAGTTTGGCTATAATCGTCATTTTACTGCAGATTTCAGCTGGAATTATCCCAGTTTGGAGAAATTATCACTCTTCATATGAAATTAATATCACTGGATCATGAACTGATGATCCATTTAAAAATAGAATGTTTCGGTGTGTCGTTTTAAAGGCTCGAACCTAACTTCTAACCCGCAAACCATCCATTTAAGGTTTATTACCTATAATCTAATGCAAAACCAGAGGATGCAAATCTTATGGATCGAGTTGTTTTTTATCCCAGGGCAAAGTCGTATTATGAGTGGATACATCAACCCAATTCAAGATGGCCGCCTCAGCTAGTCAACATTAGCTAAAAACAAAATTGGCTCTAAATTAGTCATTTTTACCTAAATTGGGCTGAAATTTGATGGAGTAGCTAAGTCATCTCAAACACCACCTCAAAGAGCAAAGAGGCTGTGCAAGATCTTTGCTAACTTTGACGTAAGCTCTTTCAGTCTGTTAGCTAAATTTGTGATGAATGAATTTAATAAAAGTCTACCAATTTAACCATTGGATTAACATCTACAACTGATTAAGCGCTGAAGTCAATCTAATTCAAGATGGACGACCATCCGTTAAAAATGACTAACTCAGGTTATTTCACAGAGAAGCTTTGGTACCGTGTTAGCTGAAAGTCATTAACAACACATCATCCAAGTTTTAATCCTGCGTTTAAAAAGTTATCTTAAAGATGTGACCAAAACAGCTGTAACATTTCTCAATAGAAGATGATCCTCAGATGGGCATGAAGGGTGTTGAGTGATAGGCACTCCTTTCAGGACTGATAGGATTATAAAAGTTAGATGTTTACCAGAATTTACGTGGTCCTCCTGCTGGTGAATCGTGTCTTCAGGCTTAAAAAAAGGCTCAGGGTGATAACAGGACAGCTTCATGAAGACATTCAGAAAACCTGTAATATTAGTAAACAGTGGATAGTCTTCATACGAGTCACGCAACATTAAAACTCCCAAGTGTAAGACTCTTGAAACTTATTTTTTGTTATCAATATGAAATTAAAAGAATATCTTAAAATATGAAAGCAATATTTTTTAATAGGAGTTTTATCTCTGCAGGAGCTCACAATGCTGTCAGACAATATGTTACCCTCAACAGATCAAAGGAGAAACACCTGAATGTGTGTGTGAGCCCCTAAAGGAAGGATCCCAACAGGTTGAGTATGTCCATACTGAATTCTGATCACTCCGTCCTCCAATTTATAATTTCCCCAAATCTTTACTGAAATAACTGGGAAAAATGGCCAAATACTTTCTTTAAAGCGAAGCTAGAATCTAACACAGACATTTTCCTTGTGTGGTCAAAAGTAGCATACCAAAAAGTCAAAGCCGTGTGTGACCTACTTTTTATGTAAATTAGAAAGTCGAAAAAGGCCAGAGAAAAACCTCTGTTCTGAGCAAGCCTTCATTAACACGTTAAAAGGTAGCCACTCCTGCTACATCTACATGTTCCAACCCACTTCAGGCTCAGAAGTATTTAAACGCTGGTCGCAGCAGCGGTACCGGAGAGCCACGGTAACCCGGGCCTCTGTTAGTACCAGCTAGCAATTAGCTTTAGCTAGCAACAGCCTTTTTGAAAGAAAGGAAAACAAGCACTCACCCCTCAGGTTCCAGGATATGCTGGTAAAGCTCAGACTAGAAATTAATACCAGATAGATCCACAACTTGTGGTCCGGTCTGGTCCTGTATTATTCTTCCTTGGTCGTCTGCAACCCTTCTACAAGCCCGTCTTTCTTCACTCTTGACTCATCGCTTGAGTGAGGACTTTTATTTTTCATAACTTTATTGAACAAACGAGTATACAAAATCACAAAATGTATACAGAATTTAACACAGGACATGTGCCAGGATAGGCTTTAGCAGTTTTACGGTAATATATACAGCTGGTGCTTAAAAATAGAAATTGTGTCAGCTAAGGAGTAATATGTAAGAATTATACAGTGAAATAATCATAAAACAGTCTCAATCATGTTGGAAGGAAGATTACATTGAAACAGATTTCCTTCTCAGCAGGCTGGGGGTTTGTTAGTTTTTCTCCTTTCAAAAAACTAAAGAGGGACGTAGTTGCGGTTTACAATCTGCGAGCCCGTGAGGTTGCCAAGTCTGCGTCAAGCTAACGCTGCAGCGCCAGCATTTGTCGACAACAGTAAGCAAAAAGCTCCAGAGTTTTCTAAAGAACCAAAACCAGTAAACAGGAGCTACCCAGAAGTTATATCCTGTACCCCTAACGCCCGGATCACACTGTGCGATTTTCGGCCGTCTAAGCCAAATCTCTCGTCGGGAGCAGAATCGTGCCAAAAAACGGTGAACTTGAGGGTGATTTGCATATCTGTGGTCGTCCAGTGTGACCGGCTCTGCGACAGCTTTTTGAGCCGTTTCATGACCAAAAACAGCCTCAACAGTCTACAAGCACTGCTTGAAAACCTACGACTCCCGTTTGCAGTTGACCAATGAAAACACACCTTGGGACGCCGCAGCAGCAAGACTCCGCCTCTCTGAGTTTCCGTTTCAAATTTTGTTTAAAAAATGCGGATTAAAAACTACACTCCAGTTTTTATAGGTTTAATGTGTTAATAGCCCAAATAAAACCGGAGTTATATAAAAATAATTAAACTAAGAATGGGTTCATTAGCGTTTTGTTGCTGAGGGACAGAGGATGGTTGCGCAATCTGACAGCAGGTGTCAAAAGGTGCGCTGAGGCGCTGTCACGGAGCGGAGAAAACACTGAGACAGACATTGATGGCAAAACTTTAGATATTGGAGCGATCTGTGGCAGATAGTTTAGTGTTTTTATGTATAAAGGAGGATGAGAAGGATGGATGTCCAGCAGACAGATCAGCTGTTTAGCTGGAAGACGGGAAAAGGAGACGCGCAGAGTCTGAGGCCAAAGCGGGTTTTGAAAATATTTAGTGGATCAATTCTTCCTCTTTGAGGAAGATGAGCTGGGTCATGAGCTGGCACTAAAAAGAAGCGTCAACTGTGGCGCTTTTTTCTCTTTTTAGCATTGTTTTAGTTATTTGTCTAGTGACGTATGCTTTTCAGGGGGTGCGCCCGGGGTGCGCTCATGACGTAGCGTGTCGTCTTGGAGCGAGACGTCGTGCAGTCTGGCTCACTGAAATCTTGCGCCGTACAGTGTGGCACCTTTCTGGAGTTCTCACAGTGCGACATGAGCAGTCGTGTGAGATGGCCGAAAAACGCAGAGTGTGATCCCGGCATAAGAAGCCACGGCATCTTTTTGTTTTACTCTAACATCAGGTGAAGAAGGCTAGAGGCTAACGTTGAGCTAACACTGCTAACAGTGAATTTGAAACAAATAGTTCGGCTCTAAAAATATCTCAAGCTACTTTTTCAATTACTAACAACTGGATATTACAGTGAAATTTGTGTGAAGTGAATATTGAGTCAATCTACTTCCTTTCATGAGTCATTCAGAACTATAACGGCAAGTTAACAGCAAGATGGCAAACGACTGCACTTCCTGTAATGCTGGAGGCATGCTATGATTACAATAAGGGTATTAGCACCAGTTATGACAAAGTATTTATCTACTTATCAACTTATTGAGTATGAATCATCTTTGCTTGTCATCTAGAATCTTCTGGAACTGATCCGTAACTGGCAACAGCCATGAAACCTACGAAACAGGAGTGAGAGAGTACCTTTTTGTTTGAAAAACTGGCCTGCAGTAACCAAACTTGACCACAGGGTGTCACACTTTTAAAGGCTAATTTGTGTGAGACAAAATCTTTGTTTCTTTACATTTCATTTAAAAGCAGCAAGTTTCTTGTAACGTTTAAAAGTGATTTTTCAGGTTTTCTGGATGTTTTTAAACTTTATTTGTGCTTTCTTAGCTTTTCCCACTCAGTTTTTAAATCCAAACAGTAAAAACATGGATGAGATGGGATTTAGATGTGTGTAAAATACAAAGATTGTCCCGGTTAAGGTCACTGAGATAACTTCTGTTCTTCTCAGCTGTTTAATGTAAACACATTGAATCTCTCCATCTGAGTCATTTCACAGCAAGAACTCACGTTAAATGAATGGCTGAGCTGATATTTGCATGAATGAGCAGCAACACCAGTGAGATTGTAAATCTGCTTTAGAAGAGCCACTGGTAAATGAAAGCCAGAGGACAATCCCATCAAGCTGCTGGGATTTAATTTCCTCCTTGTTTGTACAGCAGAAAGGTGCGGAGCTCAGTGTCTTTCTTAATAAGTGCTTGTAGGAAGAGACTAACGCTGCACCCAGAGGATTAACACATCTCATTTATCACGACCACTTATACAAATCAAGTCACCAGCAATGTTCCTGTTAGGACACCTGAGCTGCAGGAGCAGGAAGCAGACAGGTGGACCGTTTCCAGCTGGAGGTGAGGAGGAGACGATGCCTTACTTTCTCATCCATTCATCCATTATCCGACGTTCTGCTGCAGAGAGAAACCCGGATGTCTCTCTCCAGCTCCTTCTGAGGGATTCCATGGATTTCCAAGAGGATCTTTTATCCCTTCTGTGACTCCTGGAAATCCACCCAGTACCCGGAAATCCTCCAGAAGAACGCCACCAGGAAATATCCTTCAAACCTCAACAGACTCCTTTTGATGAGGAGGAGCAGCTTACCTACTCCAAACTCCTCCTGGATGACGGAGCTCCTCCCCTTACCTGACTTCATCCCATCATTCATCCAACCTGAAGAGAAAATTCCACCTTTTTCCACCTGGGAAGCACAAACTCCGACTTGGAGGAGCTGAAAGAATTCCAGTTGGCCGCAAAAAAGCCAACATGGAATGTTGTTCACTCTGTGACATTAAAGGGAAAAATTGCCAAATAGTTTTTTTTTTATCTTTGTGAAAATTGGGGTTGAGTTATTCCCTCTGGGAATTTAATCATTCCAGCAATTAATCCTGAAAATAGAATAGCTTTGCAGTTGAAAAAAAATTTAATCTTGCAAATTGTTATTGCTTCATTTCATTCATTTTATCCAACGCCCAAACAGAGCATAGCTTCGCTCCGAATGTCTCACTCATCTCTTCAGATGTAGTCCGGTGGATTCATGTCCGGAATTCTGCTTGGTATTCCTGGAAACTCTCACAAGATGCCGACGCTGGTGTTCCTCTGTCATTCTGGCAACCGTTTTTATTCTGTTGCAGCCTTCTGACACATTTTAGTCTTTGAGTTGTCAGCGTTGCGTCGCGGCGGCTGTTTGATGTTCTGTTTCACGGATAAAAATGTGCCACACAGAAGTGTCCTCTTGTTTGTCTGCCTGCGCCTTTGTCATTCAAATCTTCCCTCAGATTTGTTTTTCTCTGCGATGTTTTGGCCCAGATCTCTCCGTTAGCTGCTCTCATTCTCGGTTTGTTTGTATTTTACAGAGGAGTTGTCTCGTTTTGACCCTGAAGTGGTTCTGCTTTTGGATGTGAAGCCACAAACATGATGTCCTCTTTACTTTGTGCATCACATGTTGTGGTTTTGACCTTCGTGGTGCCACGGGGGAGGTTCACAGCCCAGTCCAAGGACATGGTTTCACCTGGAAAAAGGTGGAATCTCTCTTCAGGTTGAGAGTAAGTCTCAACCTTGGTGTCTTGGCCTCTATCTCATGAGCGATGCTGGGATGGATGAGGAGATGAGCTGACAAATATGGGATTCCTGTGCAGTAATGAGGGAGCTGCTCCAGTCCGTCGTGGTGAAGAAGAAGCCAACAGACAAAGCTTTTAAACTACGGATCCATCTTTGTTCTGATCTTCTCTGATGAGCATGGGATTTAGAAACATTGAGATCCTGGATCCAAGCGGATGAAATGAGCTTGATCTGTGTCGGTGGTCGAGCTCCTGAGTCGAGCTCCTGATGAGGAGGAGGTTCAGGGAGATGATGAGGATGCTTCCTGGCTGCTTTTCCTGAGGGATCACATCTCCTCTCTGGTCTTGGATTCTCCCAGGAAGAACTGGAACGTGTCACAGGGAATAGAGACGTCTGGGTTTTATTTATAAGCAGCAGAAAAGATGGATGGATTTTTTTCTCCTCTTTATTTTCACCTGCAGATTCACTTATTGAACAAACTCTCTGGTCTTTTGCTCTTTTGGTTCTCAGAGACACTTCTACAGGTTTTTTTTCCAGCCTCTCATTGTTTGTTCTCGTATTCATCTTCGTCGTGCCAGTTCTGGTTTCTGCTTCAGTCACTTCTGCTCTCGTGTTTTTGACTTCTCGCCTCGCAGCGCCGTTGGGTTTGTTTTATTTAAGTAAAGATTTATTTGTCTCACATCCTCCTGTCTGTCAGCGTGCTTCTCTGTTCTCGTGAACACGATCCTGACAAAATACCAGATCTAATACATCAAAGTAAAAACACTTTTCCGTTGAGCCGGCACACAAACGGCCCTGCAAACAGATCGGCTGCAACATGATGAAATGTACATCCATATCAACAGGAGGTAGTTAAGGTTAGGCACCATAGAGCTGATGGGTTCCTGCCATTTTCAGTAATAACTTAGTTTGTTGTTTCTCCATAAAGATTTCAGTGGTTTAGTCGTATTAGTGCTGTTTGATAAATCAAGTACGCAATCCCCTGATCCTCCATCCACAGCAGAGGTAGGCAATCAAAGAAGGTATTAGTTGTTTTTCTGGTCCAATACACCTGATTTTAATCAACAGTTGATTAACAGACTTCTGCAGAGCTTGAAAAGGTGATTCAACCATTGAATCAGGTGTGTTGGAGCAGGGAAACAACTAAAACATGCTGGAAAGCGGCACTCGAGGACCAGGATTGTCTACCCCTGATGTCCCGGTCTGAGTGCGAAAAACATTTCTGAAGATGTGAGCATTGAAACATCAACCATCCTCCATTTTGAGATTTCAATTCTCCGAAACCTGCGATGAATCTAATCGTCATGGTGTGGTGAGGCAGGACCCAAACGCAGGAAGAGTGTCAGCAGGAGGCAGTCAGGTACGTAAAACGAATGTTTTATTTACAGGAATGTGACGTGAACAAACAAGACTAACTAAAACACAACTGAAGATCCAACAGAACAGTGACATGGAAGGGTTTAAAGGCACACTTGGCAGTTTTGGCTTGCTTTCAGCACCCCCTAGTGTCCATTTAGTAAAAGTTAAAGTGAAACTTATCTCCTCACTGTGCGTTTGTCTTTTTAACATCCAACTGCTGAAATGTCTCCTCAGCCTTCATTAGTGAAATAAATACACCGAGCACCATTAGGAACAGGTGTGCTGACCCAAAGAGGGGACAGGTGCAGCTCCTGAAACGAATGATTGCAGTGTTTTTCTAAATTCTGACCAAATAATAATTCTTACAATGACCATAAAAACGTTGCTCAAGGTTATGCTAACCGCAGAACAACGCTAGCCCAAGTTACTGTTAACGCTAGGCCGAGTTACTGCTAACACCAATCCGATTTACTACTAACACTAGCCCAATTTACTAACGCTAACCTGAGTTACTGCTAACGCTAACCCAAGTCACTACTAACACTAGCCCAAGTTACTGCGAATGCTAACCCGAGTCACTACTAACGCTAGCTTGAGTTACTGCTAATGGTAACCCGAGTTACTGCTAATGCTAGCCCAATTTACTGCAAATGCTAACCCGAGTCCCTACTAACGCTAGCTTGAGTAACTGCTAATGGTAACCCGAGTTACTGCTAATGCTAGCCCAATTTACTGCAAATGCTAACCTGAGTTACTACTAACGCTAGTCTGAGTTACTGCTAACCACAGACATGGGCCGTTTCTCAATATGCGTACTTGTCTGTACTTGAGTACTCCCGTCGTTGTGAAACGTCATCAACGATGGTCCAAGTACTGTTCCAATCCTAAGTACATATAATTGCAAGTTCGCTCAAAGTTCCCGGATATGTTCTTGCTCCGCCCACTGTATTGAGGATGCACTGATGCATCCTTCTGCGGACTTGGGACAGCAAAGTTTCCCATAATGCATTGCGCCGCTAACGTTATACTCCGAACGGCAGAGGAGAAAGCTTATAACCGTTGTGTTTTATATCAGAAATATAAATAAATCAATATAAAGTTGTCTGTTACTGTAAATAATTGCGTATAACCTGTAACATTTGCTGTGTATTTGTTATTTTTCTTCTTTCAGACTCTTCACGATCCCTCAAAATGCTAATTAGCTAACCCACTATCAAAATAAAAGCATCATTGCTTTGTTTTGATGAAAAATAAACTTCTTTTCTTCATTTAACAGCAGAAAATGCTGATATTTTATCAGTTTTGATGAAAAGTGGACCAAATATAATACAAATATTACGTTTTCATTGGGTTTTTTTGTCATTTAAGGAACAGAGTAGACTTTTATTTTTATGTCAGGTCGGGTTTTTTTACCATTGCCGTGAGGCAGGGGAGTACGTTTGTTCCAAATGCCGTCCTCGTCCTCCCGTACTCGGCAGAACAGACTTTCTGGTGTCCTAGCCAAGAACACACTTGTCAAGTACACAAGAACGTACTAGCGTCCTTTAGTGTTGAGAAACGGCCATATACACGTAGACGCCCCATGGACTGGCGCCTATTGGAGCTGGTGTAGTGGCCGGTCGCCATCTTGGATGGGTCTCCATTCGCCCCCAGTGCATTCATTTCTACTGAGGAAGGTGCTTACCCAACTAAAAAACACATTTTATTATTCTTTTTAACAAAACCAGACATGTGGTATGGCATGAAAGTTAAAATATAAATATAATAAAATTAAATAAAAAAAAAAATTTAGGTAGGCGAAAAAGTCCCAGAAAAGTCCCATGTGTTGCAACCATAGGCTGTAGAAAAAACGGGCATAGTTGATCACCCTGCGTTGACTCCAGTTGGGTTTGGAGAGTGAGGGACCCATCCAATATGATGGCGACGTTGTTATGCTCTCCACCGCTCAATGGGGTGTCTACGTATTTATGTCTATGCTGCTAACCAGTGTTTGTTTGCCCAAAGAAAAGAAAGTTATAGAACATGGGTCATAAATAACAGCTTCCTTTAGTAAAAGAAAGGTTATTCTTTAAAAGCTCTGAAACAGATTTTAGAAAAGTGACACGAGGGTCAGAACAGCGTCGTCTCTGCTAACTAATGAGATCCATACTTGCCCAAATTACACTGACACAACAGTTTGTGGCCAATGACCCAACATCCACACAGCCCGCGATTAAAATGATCTCATCTCCAGGTCCATTAATTTCTTATAGAGGCTCCAGTCAGTGTTTGAATTTTCATTAGGCAGAAAGTCAGGGGAGATGGAGGAAATGTACATTCATCTGTTCGTGCTTTTCTGCTTTTCTGCCAGTGGGATTTAAAGTTATCAATAAGAGTTCTGCCTGGTCAGCGTCAGATGGGACGAGAGAAGGTTTCCTACTTTTTACTAAATAAAAATACTGAAGGTCTGAAATGCAAACTTTAATCCTTTAACAGGCAGGTCACATTTCTGTCTATATTTCACATTGAAACATACACTGACGTTAAAACACTAAACCTAAGAAGTTCCTCAAAATATTACAAAAACTTGAATAAAAAGATATTATTTTGCATTAAAATCATCCTCCCCTCCTCCTCGTTTTCTTTATTCCAAAACCCTTATTGCGCCAAATTACTAAAAATAATGCAAAAAGATGAACATTTGTTGCTGTTTCTCTTGATGTGGAAGTTAAAAAGTCAAATTAACTTAAAATATAACTTTAAAAAGTTCAAAAAAATCATGCTGTGTAGTAGTTACAATATCTGGATAAGTCATGAAACATGGCTCTGGATGCATTATATAAAAATGGAGATTTTCAATAAAAATCTCCTTTTAACACACACACACATATATATACATACATAGTTGTAGTAAATGTACACTTTATTTTAGTTTGAATGAGGCAGTATAATTCACTCTTTAACTTTCACACCATTTTAATTACATTAAAGGTGCAGTTCACTGAAAAACCATGTTTTAATGATTATTTCTGATTCTAACGGGTCACTCTGAGTTTAACATGCAGGCTGAACATGAAAATAGTCTCCTCCACCTATCTCCTGCATCAGCTTCTGATAGAAAATAGACTCTAGGTGAAACTCTAGGATTAGAAAATCCTGACAGATCTACGTCACACTGTCACTGAACATTCATGGACTCACCCATCTTGACTCACGACGGGGAAGGCTGTTGTTGGTTTAGCGTCCAGGAAACAGCAGAGAACGACTCGACAGGGAAATGTGCAAGCGAGCAGGCCCCCCCTGGGGGGCTGTGCCCCACTAATTGAGAACCACTGCCATAGAGTCACATTTACTTTATTTTTTCACCTTTTTTCAGGTCAAATGTCATCTAAATTTCATCCAAAACCAGTTTCATCCAGCTGAACTTCTGCTGTGAGCTTTTTCCACATTTTCTCTCTTAATGACATCACCTCTCTCCCTCTCCATCCCCTCTGTGATTCAGCGTCTGCGTCATGAACGTGCAACTTCATCCTCGAGCTGCTGCAACACAAAATAAACACAACGGGAACGAAGGAACAAGTGTGTGGAACTGCAGGAGGACTTTCAGCAGACAATTAAGGCAGAAGTGAGCTCCCAGTGTTGGATTAGTGCTGAAACCAACATCCTCAGCAGATTCCTGTCCCCGCGGGCACGGAGCTGAGCAGCGATGCAGCTGCAGGATGATGACGGCCAGCGGGAACCTCTCGGCCACAACGAGGAGCTCAACAAAGACGAGAACAGATTGAAGGAGACTTGCAGGCACATGAGACGCTTCTTATCTCCGAGTTTTATTGCTCATCAGTTTGGTCTAGCTGTTGCACATATGGCCAATAAATGCTGATGTACTTCCTGTAAAACAAATTAGGAGAATGAGTTCCAGATGGATCATGAAGCTCTTTATTAAACACAAAAAATCCTCAGCTTTGACGGAAAGCTCATCATTTATTCAGAGCATATAGGATTAAAATTTTACCGTCTGAAACGTAACTCAAATATTTTCTTCTGCCTTAAAGATGAAAAAGGAAAATTTTTCCTTACATCAGTGTCTCTTTAAATATTCAAGGAAAACAGCAGCAAATATAGGTTGAAAAGACAGACGGCAATCACTCGAGACGTAAACAAGTGCAACGTTCAGAGCATCCAAGAACAAGTGCAATCAGAAGAAAGCGTAAGCGCCATCAGTTCAGCCTTTCATCGGAGGCCTCTTTAAGACTCTGCAGCGTGTCAGCGGGGACTCGCCGGCCTCGCTCTCCCAGTTATATTTAATGCTACATTTTCATCTGATCTTTGAATTCAACCCAGCAGAAGAACTATTTAACACAAAGATGTAGCCAGTCTGAGCGGGTTTTCACCCCCAACCAAAGCTTCTCACTAAATCACTGCTTTTAGATTATAGTCGTGCTTTCAGATCTTTGTCCTAAGCGACCAGAGGCGCCCCCAGAAAATATTGATAAGGGTGGCCAGAGAGAATTTTGGGGTGGCACACCAAATTGGTCCTTGTGGTAACTTTGGTAGAGTTTAGCCTGTGGCGATCAGGGCCGTAGCAACAGGGCAGGCAATCAAGGAATTTGCCTGGGGCCCCAAGCTGGTTAGGGGCCCCAGGCAACTGGGGAGACGATGAGGAAGAACACTTGGAAGAAACTACCTCCAGCGGTACCATGGCCTCAAAATTAACAGAAGTTTAGTCTGCACAAGCTCAATATTAATGACTGATGATCCTGCACAATGGCCAAGACTTTTAACTGGTAGCGTGCGCTGGCAAATCACATAAGTTGCATTTTATATTTAATTAGACTTTTTTATGCAGTTTGCACTTTCTTTATATGTTTGTTGCTATGGGGTGGTGGAGGGTTTTTTGCAAATGTAAACATTACCATACATGCAGTATTATGCGAGATACGTAAACAGTTTTGCACTGTACCAAAGGTATTTGTTTCATAAGAAGTTAGTGCAATCATAAACAGTGTGTCCATGCTGTGGCTCTCTTGTGGGGGGTGAAGGGAGGGTCGCTTTCAAGGTTCATTTTGCCGGGGGGGCAAGTCCATCTTGCCTTGGGCCCCCAAATGCTTTGAAACGGCCCTGGTGGTGATGCATGCATTACATGCTACTTTATTCATTTTTATTAAAAAACAATATGCATCCAAAACACTTAACTCAAATTTGACAAATACAAATATATCAGAAAAATACAAATTTCAGTTATCTGACATGCTACTTCAAAATTTATTTTAGAATTTTAATTTTTAGTTCAATTCGCTGCACTGCATGTAGTACCGGCGTGTTCCACTAGGGGACAAACGAGAGTACTCAGACCGGATAGAGAGCCGGTACAACCAAAACAAACATGGCGTCAATAAAAGAGCAACTGGTTAATTTTGAGATTACAGCAGAAAAAAGGACAGCAGCTGTATCGTAGATGGTGTGAAAGACCTCTAAACCAGAGATGGAGTCACCATGGTGAGTGTGCCTCGCTCGTTTTGTCAACTCCACCTACCGGTTGCTCGTATATTGCAGCATTCAGGTGCGTTGTGTCGTGTCGCGTTAATTTTGGGGGACGCGCACAAACAACGCTTCAAATAGACGCAAGCTACGCGTGGCAGCCATTTTAAACATGCGTAGCTAAACAGCAAGTATACCGTATCACGGCCCGTAATCTAACTGCTGAAATGTCTCCTCAGCCTACATTAGTGTCTACAGGAGCGGTTCATCACTAAATCAAACACATCAGCTGTGTTCATGATCTAAAACATGCAGAAAACATGCTGGAAGCAGACTGCAGCACCACTCCACTCCATCGGACCGGCAACTCTGAAAGTGTGGTATTCTGGCCACAGAGGGCGGTGGGGGTCTGAGTGGCATTTCATTAACCCTGTAAAGGGTCATTTTAGCACAAACTGGCTCAAGAACATGATTTTTCTCAATTATTGTAAAAAACGATCAAATATTACGTCATCTTGTGTTATTCATGGGTCACACACAGGGGTTCTGACCCAGTTTGAGTTATATAGGAGCTCCACCGGTCTTCTGTAAAGCTGGACAGCTGAAAGGCGAAGCCGCTGGAGGTCGTGCACACAGGAAACAGGAGCGGAGCACAAGCCCAGCGTGGATTCTGATGCAAGACCGAGAGCAGCGAGTGACAGACTTGTTACACAGTGGGAAGTTAGTGTGAAACACAGAGTTTCACACCCGGAGCTGCATGTATCATAAGGGCAACACAGTGAGGGGCGCAGCGAGTGTTTGGATAAGAACTTCTGTCGGAGTTAATTTTCTCAGTAATGGAGAAACAGAATCCACACACGTCTTTAACCATGCACTTGTTCCAGGTTTCTATCTGTGATGGAGCTGCGCTGCTTCCCTGAAATGCAGCAAAATTCCAAGTCACAATTGATTTAGACTTTTCTTCACATTAATCCACCTGAAAATATTGTCAGTAATTACTTCTGGGTCTGGGTCTGTTTCTTGTGTATCTCTAGCCCGCTCTGTTTTAATTCGTGTCATTTTTAAGTGGCCAAGTCATTGTGTTTTATTTCCTCTGGCTCGACTGTTTATTCATGGTTTTGTTCTTTTCTCTACTTATGTATTTTTATGCTTGCCTGTTTCTTTTTAACCTTTTTCAGTCTCTTTTTGTGTCTGAGCTTTTTGCCTTTTTATTGTACAGCACTTTGGTTCGCTGCCATGCTATTCCTAAATTGTAATATATAAATAAACTGGTATGGTTTGGGTCTGTGGTCAGGATTGTGCTACTTTAAAAATAGTCACGTAGCAGGGGCGTGTCCAGGGAGTGGCCTGGGGTAGAACATGCCACGTCGAAAGTGACGGAGACCGCAAGCTTGTGATTGGTCAGGACGACGCTTCCTGTAACTTCGTCACCAGCACCGCCGTTGCTCCGTTAATAAGTAAAAAAATATTTAGCAGCAGACCCAGAATAGATTGAAGAACGCATCACGAAAAAGTCCAAAAATATGAACGTTTATTCGCCCGTGACTGAAGGAGCACAAAATACGGAGCAAACGTGGATGGAAACGACGGGAAACGTGGGTTTTTTTGTTTTTTTTTTACTTTATTTCATTCAAAAAAATATACAAAAACAAAAAACAATAAGAAAACAACAAAACAACAAAGTATATCTATACGTAGCATCATATAATTTTGAATGAAATTTAGAGGTGGCGACTGGATGAAGAGGTGGAGGAGAATGAAGGACACATTAGTCCGTGTTAAAAAGTCTCTGAAATACATTAAAACAATGTAAACACATGAGTAAATACACTATCGTGAACCGGATACATGAGTGTCATGGTGGCAGGATATCACAGAATAGCGCTACGCCCTCTGTTGTCCTGGCGGGGAATTGCTTTGCAGCACTCCGCTGCCTGAACAGAAGTTCAATGTGAAAACCTTTCAGACGCTCCGTAAGCGTCTCTCCATTGCGGAGCTCACAGAGAGTATAAACCAGGCTTTAGTCTAAAACATTCAGAGCATGAATAAATATCAATCGTCTTAAAATGAACTTTTTTCATTTGAAAATACATTTTCAGAAAAGGCACTTAAACTATTGCTCGACCTTCTTCTCAAACTTCCCACGCAACAATGGATTGTGGGTAATACCCTTGCCCTAAGTCCGCATTGATGCAGACTTGGGCGAAGTGAAGATTAAGGGTGCAAAAAGGGTGTGGTCACCTTCCGCACTTGAGAATCAGGACACCCTACGTACACCTGGCTGGGAACACACAACTGAAGGGTGCAAGTGCGAGTATTGGGATTGGGAAGAAGAAGAAGTCTTCATGGCACAACGTGGAGGTCATAAATTCACTAGATGCAAAAAAAAAAAGATTTGGTGACACACTCATACACATATACCCCGCCCTAAAAAAACAACAGCAGCATAACCATAGGTGCCACCAATACATAAACAAGTGCCCCACCTGGGCCACCCTGTTCTAGAAGGCCTGGACACGCCACTGTCATGTAGTGAAGCAAGAATGAAAGTTGTTTTTAAGAAATTACTTGCAATTTAATGCTGCACTTCAGACTGGCGGAAATATGTTTTATAAAATCTAATTGCAGTGAGCAGCAATAAGTGCAGAGCGTTATTAAACGCCACTTATCAATCGGTAAATCTAATCACCAAACCCACGTGTGACATTAATGTTTCTCCATGGAGGAAACAGACATTTGAGCCCGGTCTGCAGGAAAACACGACTAGTTTCAAATTTGGGAACGTTTGGGAGATGTAAAAAACTTTAAGTTCAAATCAAAATTCACTCATTTACTTACTAAGACGTCAGTTTCCTATGCCAGTTCGCAACATTTGTGCATGCACTTAAAAATTAAGACATTTATTGGAAAAGGTAAATAATCACGTAGAATTAAACAACAAAAGTGATAGATGATACGGTCCTGAAACATTCTGAATAAAAGGTTTACCATAACGTTACACATAGAAAAATTAAAAACTGAATTTGTCTTCTTCCATCTGTTTAGATTTACAGCCATAATTTTAGTGGCTTCATCCCTAAAACAGTAAAAACCAGAAACTGACACCAGATAAAATGAGTCACCAGCGAATAGAAAACATGTTTAAGTCTCACAGATCATTGTCTGCAGGAGAAACAAATCACTTACCAGAATCCTCAGTAAAACCATAAATAAACGGTGATTGTGTGCATCTTCCACCCTGCAGAGAAACGATTCTTCTGCAGTTAAATTATTTTTGCACTGATCCAAGTTCGGATGCCAGTTTTCAGCCCGCAGTCGGCTTTCCACACAACAGGCGGCCTCCTCTTTTCATTTCAACCTCTGATGAAATAATGCATCGTTCTGTTGATTAATTTCCTCAAATCCTCTCATCTCCTGAGAGGCCCTTCGGCGTGCCCACCCTCTCCCCACGCCTCTCTCCTTCAGACGCCTTTAAAGAATCGAGACATTCTTCAAGTCTGGAATCGATTTTCACGCGCTGAAGGGTTGAAGAGAGAAGAGACAGGCTGGCACAAAGTGACGGTGGAGCCGATTGCTTCAAACAATAAGAGAAAGAAAGGACATTATGCACAGATACGGGTTTCCAAAGATGGAAAGTTACTTTCTTTTTTAAACAACTTACTAAAATATTCCTCTTTAATTACAGCGCATTCAGGAAACATCATTTGTTCCACAGAAACTGCTTCAATAGATGTGAACTGTTCATGAAAAGCAATCCCTATTGATATAAATGTATCCTTAAAGCTGTTATGGTGAATCTACAGATCTCCCTCAGGTATCTTCCCAGAGACGCTTCTGTCGGAACCGGAAACCCGATAGCAATAAACACCAGTCGCTGATTTCCAGGTCCAACAGATTCTTTTCTACAGAACACATCATCTCTGATTTTACTAAACTAAATGTATCTGATTCCTAGAAACACTCAGACTGTCTTGTTTGTGGCTCGTAAGTCATTAGAGTCAGACGTTCAGCGGATCTGGCAACGAAAGCTGTAAAGTGAACTTTAGCAGCTTAAGGAAAAAGATCTGAGAGCCATTAGAAAGCTTATGCTGCTAAAAGCCTTTCTTAAGTCTACTTAGTGCAGAAAAGTCATTAATCTGACATAATTTCAAAGAAAAACATATGAGAAAAGTATCTAGATGCAGCTTTAAGGTAGTTTTTTTATATATTTATATTTGGGATTTGCTGCTGAAGAACAGAAACGGTGCCTGTTTTATACGCTGACCTCAAACTATTTTTGACCTCGGCTCTGTGGTCATTTCTTACATGCATCTCAACAAGTCATGATATATTTTTCATCCTTAATCCTGAAACTCCATACATGCATGCATGTGTGCGTGTGAGCGTGTATGTATGCATGTATGTTTGTATGTATGTATATGCATGCATGCATGCATATATGTATGTATGTATGTATGCAGGCGAGCGTGTATGGGTGTGAGCATATATGCATGTTTGTATGTATGAATGTATACATGTATGTACTTATGTATGTTTGTATGATGTATGAAATGCATTATTATGCAGGTTTTGAATCTGTAAAAACACACTTGGTTAGAAAATTATAAATGATTATAACAACATTGAAACTTCAGTGTAATTTATTTGATCAGAAATCTGTTAAATTCTCTTTTTATGCATCCATAATCACGTCAAACGTCGCCTTTATGCTGATGATATGTTCTTCCAGCAAACCGCTGTCTTTTTTTCTGCTGCACCAAGCTTTACATTGGTTTGTGTGGTTTATCAAAGGTCAGACAACGGGAATCTCTCTCCTCAGTGAGAATCTCCTTCTTCCTGGAGGATCCCAAGGTGTTCCCAAGCCAGATTCCTCTGGAGAGTTCTTCTTCTGCAGGGACTAGACGGCCCTACCAAACACCTCAAAAGGACGTGATGAACTTTTTTCTAGTCAATGTAAACCCGTCTTTTCCTTTAGGTAAAAAACGACTTGTTGCCACTATTTTCATGTCTGTTGGATTAATACGGAACCGTTTTTACATGAATCTATTCACATCTTCCATAAACTCATCAGTATTACACATAAACTGTTTTTCCTAATTTATTTGCAGGTTTACGTCTAAAAAATCAATGCTTGTGAATTTTCTTTTCCTCCTGAAGAAAAACTCTTTATTTTCCCGTCCTCTTCGTGCTAAATAGAGGAAAATTGGATTTCTAAGTGTTTCTCCTGCTGCCTGAAAAGAAATCAGCTGACTTCTCAGAAACCAAATGATTTTCAGCATTGTGAAGGCAGAGGTGTCTGAGTGTAAATTATTATTATGTAAATCATGATTGGCTATTTTGCTCTTATTTGATCCACACAAACTAGACCAATTCAGAGGTCTTCCTCAGGCTTTTAGATCTTTCAGATTGATTTGTTTATCGTTTATTTATGTGGCATCTACATTTATTAGATTTTGTCTTTTGGGTCTGTAGAAAACTAAAAGAGCTGCGAGGCAGGAGATCAAAAGAGCACAAGAATAGTCCATAACGTCAGTGTTGAGCTTCCTCGTGCTCAGTTGAAACGTATTTGAGTGTTTGAAAGGAAAAAACACAAAAATGTATGTTTTTAATTCTGGTTTCAAAAGTCTGACCTGAAGAAAAACTTTTTTATTTTATTACCTGGATTTTATTGTCATTTTTACTGAATGTCAACACATCAACCCTGAAAGGTATATATCTACCTTGTTGCCTCAGCATCCTCTACAAAAATACACACAGACTCCACCTTTGTGTCAAAACTATTAATATCTGTGAATTTTCCCTTTTCCAGCTTTAGTTTTCAGAGCTGCTGGTCAGCATATGAGACTGTATTCCTGCACCAAAATCCAGCAGGCCTGGTTGTTGCTGTATGAAGTGAACACAGTGGGACTACAGGGCATCTGGAGAGCACTAGGTATGTAGGTCATAGTGACAGCTTGCACCAGCCACTGGAAAAAGGCGTTGCTTAGATATGGGCTCGGCTGTGTGCCGTTGAGCTCCTGAGAGGGTCTCCCTGAAGCCTTTTGTCCACGATGTGCAGGAGACGAACTGGATGGAAAACATGCATCCTCATCAGGTAAAGTTTGGAAAACGGAAGGACGATAATTAGTTGCAGCTACTGCAACAACTTTCTTTTAAATTCCACTAATTGCCTGAATCTCAATAGTAATTTGAAATTTATTTGCAATAACCTGATATAAACTATATAAGAACCAAAATGAACAGGAATGTTAAAGCTGCTGCTCTAATCAGGGTCACCATGGTAACGGACAGTGGCTCATTAAGGTCACCATAATAACCAGTGTTTCACCAGGGTCACCAATGTAACCAACTGTAGTTAATTAGGGTCACCATGGTGACATCCCATGCCTCATTAAGGTCACCATAGTGGTTACTATGGTGACCTTAACGAGGCACTGGCGGCTACCCAGGTGTCCCCAGTTAACCACCATTGATTGCCATGTTAACCCTGATGAACTTTGGTTACTATGGTGACCTTAAGGAGGCATGGGATGTTACCACGGTGACCCTAATTAACCACAGTTGGTTACAATGTTGACCCTGATGAACCACTAGTAATTCATCCCATGGCTCATTAAGGTCACTGCACTAATCAACAGTGGTTCATCAGGGTCACCATGGTAACCTCCAGTTGTTCATCAGGGTCACCATGGTAACTGCACACCTGTGAAACACAGGTACAAATACATAAAAGACACAGGAGCACAGTCTTGTTTAAACTCTGATGTTTCCATAGAGATGTCTACCTAAGCTATAGAGATCCAAAGAGGGCGGAGCTTCCTCACCTGTAAAAAGCCCCGTTGTTGTGTCTAAATGATAATGTCTAAAGTCATAGAAAATCATTTAGGAGACTCGTGTGTTTTTCCAGGGCTTTGGTAATCACGGTGCTTGGATCTCGATAATCCACCTGACTCAGACCAGTGCTGGCAGAAGGGCCGTCTCACATCTCAGCATCTTAAGATTTATCTGGTTCAATGGTTCAAAAGGTGCCTCAGATAATAGAGAAACAGCTGGGCCATCGCATGAGAGGAGGGAGCCGTTTATGTAACAGTTAGTCAACAATCAGCTCTCACAAAGCGACCTACAAGCAGGTGCTGACCCACTGGATCCAGATCTAAAGAGACGGGCTGGAATCACCCTTCACTGAACCTTGATGATGTTTAATTATTATTAAAACTCTTCCATTTGTCCAGCAGCTCTGGCAGACATGAATCCAGAGGCTCTATCCTCCAACCCTTAACTGCTCTGTCCAGGTACTTTCCAAACCATTCATGGAGTTTTACAACACAAAGCTACAGAAGGGATGAGTAACCCAAAACATCCCGACGGGACACGAAAGCCTGAACCCAGACCAGTTAGACCTGGAATTAGCGGGTGTGTCTACATGAACCAGCAAATCCAATTGGCTTTAATCCAAGCCCTTTAGGAATACAAGCGGTTAAACTAATTGCCCTTTAGGGATAACAACAATATCCTTTATCCTTGAATAGTTGAAACACGTGGATCAACACTTTGGCTCCCTGATGGCAGCGACCTCATGTTACACGTCTAATCCTGTAATCACGTTTAAGTTAACCCACGCTCAAAGCCTTGTTTTTTATCAACACACAGATTTGTTTCCAAAACCTGAATGTTCTTTCTGGGATGTAAATATTAGAGTATTTGCTTCCTGGATTGTCTTTGCTGCCGGTCCTGTGGTTTTTAGTCTGCTGCCGATACGACCTAAACCAATCCGGAGATAAGTCTGTTAAGACGGGCTCATCTGTTTATCCACGGCTTGTCCGACAGGATCTGTCAGGACAAACCTGGACGTCGCTTCCAGTTCTAGCTGCAGACAAAAGAGAAAAGTTCTAAAAAATGAGGAAAAAAGGGGATCAAATATAAATTTTTTTGATTAAATGGATACCTGAGTGCTCAGGATTTAGTGCTTAAAGAAAGACACCCAAACACAATAGTATTATTGGATTAGCGTGTCCCTTTTATGCCCCCAAATTGCTTGGATTCTCCCGTTTTCTGCCCACAGGTACCACGCTCCGGTGTTCCAGTTCAAGAGTTCAATAGTTGGGGCCTGGCATTAATGGAAACAACCAGAGGGCTTAATGTTAGCTCTCCTAAACCCATCAGCAGATCATTTTAGTGCCACCTGTCCTGTGAACGCTTTAATATTTGCTGTGTAATTTTATAATGCACGGCTTTTTTTGGGGGGGGTTATTGTTGTTTGTGTTTAAATTTGCAGCTAAATTTCATTTTAGCATCTTGTCAGGGAGCATTAGCAGCTAGCTAGCTAGCTAGCTGGCGTCTTTTCTGCAGTTGGCTGGAGCAAAAGATTATGAATCATTGATTATAACTGTTTATTACCACTGTGAGTGTTTAACTGGTTACAACTGTTTAACACCACTTACTTTGAGCATTATTGATGCAAAAACGTCATCTAATGTGAAGTTTGATGAAGCTGAACAACTGGAAATATTCTAAACTGATTCACCGGATCCTGAGGTTGAGCTGTCGTGAGTTTTTAAAGGTCTGGAACACTTGTTTAATCAATGCATTTGCAGTGGTCTCTAGTAGGAATGAATGCATTCTAAGTCGTACTCAGGGGAAGAAAAGCCCTGATGCACCATTTTCAGGAGCTAGAAGTGAGCCACATCACGGCTGAGCCGCCGACGGCAGGATTTAGTCTTACTTCCTGAATTTCCTCAATTCATTGGAAAAAATGAAGCATGTACTGTATTGTAACTTTTCTGCAGAAGACATTTGTTTGGCATCTTCTTCAGTTTCAGGACCTGAATCCAAAGTTTAGAAAAGAACTCCTGCACTTTGCAGAGATGATCCTTTGCCTTTTGACTGCAGGGGATAAAAAGGAGCAAAAAACAGCTCTGATGATGTTTTCCTTTTGTATTCTGATCAAAAATCTCTGATTAGATCCAACATGTCTGCCTCTAAGCATTCAGCAGATCGTTTCCTGCCAGTGAGCACGAACCAAATAATAAAAGCAGCTTCTTCGAAGATCTGGAGAATAGGGACTCCCAGAGAGACGTTTTTAGCTGAAACAATAGAAGTGGTCTTGAAAAAGGTGACGCATCAGCTTCACTTTGTCACGACACGCTGAGAGTTTAATGGCACTAAAATCTAACTGTGGGATCCATCTTTGGAGCTTCAGACGTGCTCAGCAAACAGCCGACAACTCGATGCTACAGCTAACCTCTTGTTTAAGTTCAGCCCGTCCATCACTCGTCACGTCAACACGCGCGCTGCTTTTAAAATGTGCAGAGAAGTTTGGTTCTGGCGGAGTCATTTTGCAGTGACGCACATTCAGATTCTGCTTGGATCTGCGCATTTCTCCAACAAAACCTTAAAACCACAGCCGTTAGACAAGAGATTTCACTGTTTGCATGATGTTTAGTGGAAAATCAGCAACCATAGCATTTTGTTAAGGAACAGATTTGTAACATTAAGGAGTTTCACAAGCCCCCTAAAGCTAAGATCATTTTCTCTTTCATTAAAGCACTCTAAAAAACACACACATCTTGCAGAAATCCAAGGCGCAAAAAGGAAGGATGACGCAAGGATCGGAGGCATTTAGCAGCGCAACAAAGAAAAGTGTCTCAGCAAAACTACAATATTAAATATGTAACGGCACGAATCAGACGGAGGAGGACTTCATAATTCAGTTTACTGAAGAACAAAAGAAAGCTGTAAACAAATAAAGTTTAGGGGGGAATAGAACGGGCAGGATGGTGAGCTGGACTTAAGGAGCTGGGGATTTTTCCAATTAAAATGGGATTCATATATTCAGCGCCCTAAGACATGATTATGCATGACTAAAAATGCAAACCACATGCAGTTTTGGGACCAGAACATTGACTTTTTCTACTGTTGGATGTAATTGAGACGTTTCAAAGGCAAAAGGAGGAAAAAGTTCAACATTAAAGGGATAGTTTGGTCATTCTGAAGTGTTCCTGCAGAAAAGACAGCTGTAGACAGCTTCCTCAACAGCACCAGTTTGGATAAATAAAGCGTGCATCTTTCAGGGTTCATAAGCTAAAGGCTAAAGCTAATGGCTTCTTAAAACAGCTGCATCTGTTCACTTTTGCAGGTGTCTGGTCTTTATCTGTAGCAGGTATTGGCTGAGAGGTGGGGTGCAACCACGACTGGTCACCAGTCCATCACAGGGACACATAAAAACAACAAACCTTTGTGCACACACTCACAATCACACCGAGTGCCAATTTAGAGCCACCAGTTTACCAAAAATGCACATATTTGGGCTGTGGGAGACAACAGGAGAACCAGGAGAACACATACAGGAAGGTGATGTAAAGCTAATGTTCAAAAGTCCATTTGGAGCAACCTTCTTAATTCAAAACAACAACGTTATAAATCACGCCACCAATGGAAGCCAAACATAAGGAAACCTTTGATAGTTGTTCCAACGGTTGACTCTTGTTGTGTTTTGTAGTTCTTACCAGAGATCGGCTGATGTTCTAACGCCGATACGAGGTCACGGTCAGCCGTTGAACGATATGTGCTGCTGAATTTCTGGGCCGATTTCCATGAACGGTATCTAGACGCTTTCCGTCTCATCTGCATGCTAGAATGTTTCAAGCCAGACACACAACATTTCTGTTCTTGAACTCTGACTTTAATCTGTTGAATCTTAATTCTGTGCACTGCTCAGTTTTAAAACATATAAAGCTACAATCTGGAGTTTTTTTATCCAACAGCACCATCTAGAGGCTGACAAATGTATGGCTCCTTTAGCCGTTTTTCTCACTTCCTTCCTGCTGGACTCAACAAAATAACATCACAACAAGATCTGTTTTAAGACCAAAAATCTGTTCAAGATAGAAAGGTTTACCTAAAGAATCTCTTTAATCTGACTCAGAAACCATGAGGCACACTCATGGCCACATATAAAAGCAGCTGTCACCTCATCATATGATTGATAATGTGTGCGCTCAATAAGGGACAGCAAGTCAAAGGCACGCTCTGACCCCACATTACCGCTATGCAAACAGTCCTGATGCATCAGTCAGGTGGACATTAGTCTGCAAGGACAGCTGTCTGTGGAGGGGAACAAATAAAATATATGTGACATGTTAGGACAATTTAGGTGATTGCAAATCAAAATGAATCCTAGATTTATTCTCACCATTTGTTCGCCCTGTGGCCTCAAAAGCAGAAGAGTGGTGTCGCCTCATCTGTGAGCCTCTTTGCATTTGTGTGTCAATCCTCTACCCGACAGAAAAACCCTCAGATTAAAGATGTGGAACACTGAAAAACCATTTTTTAAATCTTATTTCCAGTCACTCTGAGTTTTTCCTGCAGGCTGAACATGAAAATAGTCTCCTACACCTATCTCCTGCATTAGCTTCTGATAGAAAATAGACTCGAGGTGAAACTCTAGGATTAGAAAATCCTGACAGATCTACGTCACACTGTCACTGAACATTCATGGACTCACCCATCTTGACTCACGACGGGGAAGGCTGTTGTTGGTTTAGCGTCCAGGAAACAGCAGAGAACGTCTGGGCTAGTAGAAGCTAACCGTTAGCATTAGCAACTCCACCACACAGCAGAACTCCTCCAGGCTTGTGTTATTGGTGGAGATAAAACATCAACGTTGCAGAGCAAACAGAGTCAGGGGTAGAGTCGTGTTGCTGTTAGCCAATCAGAGGAGAGATGTCCACATATCAGGAAGTAAGACTCCAGATCCTGTCGTCTGCTGCTCACCTCTCCTCTGGCTAACTTCTACTTCCTGAAACAGGAGCGTCAGAGCTTTTTTCCCCAAAAAGATCGATTCACAATGCATTCATTTATTCTAGAAACCGCTGCACGTGTTGAAAACAATGAGTGAACTTTGTCTTTAAACCCCTAAAAAAGACATTTTCGGTGCCTTCTTCTTGGTGTGGAAGTTAAAGGGTTAAACCCAACAGATTCAATGTGATACACACACATCCATAATTATATATATATTTAAATACTAGATAGCAAACTAACACATTTTCCTAGAGAACTCCCGTACTTCCAGTTCTCTGTGACGTCTAACTCAGAGGAAAAGATCTTCCTGCTCTGAGGCGACAGGCTGGAGAACTGCTGAACTAACAAAACTAACAAAAGTTATGAGCAACAAAAACCAAATTAAACATGTCAACCAGCGTCTTTAAACGCACTAAAACACGGCGCCGAACTCCATGAACGCTGCAGTTGAACCAGTCACTGTGAACGATTAAATTTAAACTTTCTAATAAAAGTTGCAATTAGCATTTGTTTAAGCCGAGGGCCTTAAAGACGAATGTTTAACGTCTCACATATGTTTCCCTGAGTTAACGACCCGTTTTCCTGACCGGCCCTAAAAGGAGTGAAGGAGAGGATCTTTCATTGGTCCTGATAGCCCCGATGTGGGCATGGAGCCATTGGATAATGGAAATTGTTCTGCTCCTCTGGTGCCTGTCATGGCCCTCTCTGTTCTCCACTTGGACCTGGTTCCCTGAGAGGACGTATTTCATTATTTCACCCTCAACCAGAACACCTCGTCTTATGAGTCTGGCATATGAAAAGCATGATTTGAATGCGGCGGGGCTCATTCGTGTAATTGACACCATTCAGGGTGCACGGGCCCTGACCGCGGCCTCTGAGAGGAGGCAGGAGGCCGGGTTGGAACAGCCGTGTGGAAAATTAGAGTTTATTTCACTGCGCTGTGACAGAAATGTTCAATTTCTTCAGGAAATGTCGGACAAGAATAAATCTTTTCTCGCCAAAGTGACCCAGCGAGCTAACAGACTCCGCTCCCATCAACTAGTCCTCCTATAAACTCTCCTCTGGGGGCTTTTTCATTAAATCTGCAACATGCAGGCTGCAGCGTGGAGTATGAGATCCCTTCATGTTGTGTTTGACTAGATTTAATAAAACTACAGAACCAGAAAACCTAAAATACAGCCAAGTGTTGTTCAGACTATGTACCTGGTAATGAGTCATAAACAACTGGCACCGCCCACCAATCACAAAAGGACTATTAATGAATCCACTGTGTATTTTTTTACTCAGATTGCTTCTGGGACCAGCTGTGTCCCAAAACCAAACACCACATCAGCAGAAATGGCTCAACCAGCAGTCGGCATGGTGGTGGAGGATGGAGGATTTGGGATTGTTCTGCAGACTCAGGACCTGGGTCACTGCATTCACCATGAACTCCTCTGGATACTAAAGTATTCTACCGTCTAATGGAACATCACCAACAAGACCCGTTACATATCAGTGATGCATCGGGTGGGCGGAGTCTTCGCAAACATTTTAAAGGAGAATCAACGGAAGGTCAAATGTCTCGGTCAGCAGGGAGAGTAACCAGTGGCGCCCCCAGAAACGTTTCATAGGGGTGGCCATGGGCCCAGAGAAAATTTTGGGGTGGCACACCAAATTGATCCTCATGGTAACTCTGGGAAAGTTTAGCCTGTGGTGATGTAATAAATGCTCCTTTATTCATTTTCATAAAACATGCGTCCAACACACTTACATCAAATTTGAGAAACACAAAAATATTACAAAAAAAAAAACATTCGAAACAGTTATTTGATATGTTGTTTCAACATTTATTTTAGAATTTTAGAACAGCTTAAATCACCTGTTTCTTCACTAAAACATCCACAAAAACTACGGTGATTGAAACTTTGTGAGCAGCAGCGACAAACATTTTTTTAAAATTCTGATTATTCATTAAAGCAGCAATCCGGAGTTTTCCCCTTTCAGGAATTATGTATGATTTTTCAGAAATCCGTAAAAGTGATTTTCTTATCATGTAGTGTGAAATAATGTAAGCAATACGTCTTTTTTTTTTTGCTAAGCCCGCCCCCTGCCCCGTAAAATCCATGCAATAGGAAACTGGTCGGCGACCAGAACTAACCAATAGCGTTAGACTACCGCTTACGTGCTTCAAATTTAAGGAAGTACCTCGGCTGATGCAGAGTTGATGAACTTTTCACGGACAAGTAAGTCTTTAAAATATAAATATATGAAAACACAACATGACATGAGAATAATAATTGTAAAACAACGTGTTTTAGCTGTTTGTCGGCTACAGAAGCACATTCATAAACAAGAAACGTGCAGTCGCCATCTTAAAATTTCTAAACAAAAGACACTTGGTGTGATACGCTTGTCAGCCACTAGATGGTGCCATTAGATAAAAGAAATACTCTGGAGAGCTACTTTACATGTATCATTTTTATAGGTTTTTACATGTGTTCATCAAATAAGATAAATTTATGGTGTGTGTGAATTATTATGACTTATTAAAGAACACTGGTCTTCCCTGGAGTGGCCAGTGGGGTGGCCAGCAATTTTCTAGGGGTGGCCATGGCCACCCCTGGCCACCCCTGGCCACCCCTTGGGGACGCCACTGAGAGTAACTCCCATATGGTTGGTACAAACCCAACAAGCTGCTTTAGACGCCAAGAATTAAAAAAGAAGTGAGCAAGCAAAACTGAATCAGCTAAATACGTTGTGTTTCAGGCCGAGCATTAATCAGCAGGTGATCGATTGTTGTTTTTATTGTTTTGTTGCGTATTTATCTCACCAGTGATTTACGACACAACAAACTTTGAAAGGTCTAATAAATCATCCCTGTGTTTTCACTCCACCTGGAGTGGAGGAGAGGAGGGTGAAACAATTTAGGAAAAATCTAAAAACATTTTGAGGGATGCTAACGCAGCTTCTGCCTGAAACTCCAGTGTTGATGTTGCCATAATCTAAGCTGAAACATCTGCGTTTTAAACTGCATGAAAAGTGTAAAGAGACAAGATTTACAGAAATGTTGAAGCTACTGGCAGTGGTTTATTAGGGTCTCCATGGTAACCACCAGTGGCACGCACCTTCCAAACTTAATTTGCACCCTTAATAAACAATAACCGGCAAGGAAGTTCTGTCATTCAGCTGTAAGTTGTCTTTTTTGGGGACGTGATGAAAACAAATGTCTCTGCAGCTTATTTAAAAGGTACAATATGTAACGATTCAGTCTAATGTCTCAATCATGTTGGAAGGAAGGTGACATTGAAACAGATTAAATTCTCAGCCAGTTGGAGGGTGGTCAGTTTTCCTCATTAAAATGGAAAACAAAGATGGACGTAGTCTTCGTTTACAATCTGAGCTCGCGGGGTTGCAGAGTCTGTGTGAGCTAACGCTGCAGCACCAGCATTTTTAATTCGACACCGCCGAAAATACACAGCAGTGTTTTGTAAAGATCCTAAGCCAGTAAACAGGAGCGACCCAGACGTTATTTCTTGTACCCCGAAAAACCCACGGCATCTTTTTGTTTTACTCTAATAGCGGGTGAAGCAGGCTAGAAGCTAACGTTGAGCTAACGCTGAGCTAACAATGCTAACAGTGAATTAGAAGCAAAAAGTGGGCTCTAAAAACAACTCATGCTACTTTTTCTATTACCGACAACTCAATATTACAGTGAAATGTATTTATCAACTCATCAACTTAAGCTTGGTTTATGCTTGATGCATCAGAGAGATCCGCACGGCTCCACGTGGCCAAATTACGTCATTTCAGCAACCACTGCCCTCTGTGTGGCCCAAAGTTTCCGCACCGCGCACCTAGGAAATTTTCTAACTACGCGGAAAAACATGGCGGACTGGCTGTTGTGTGTTGTATGCATGCCGTAGAGCCCTATGCCGCCCCCTACAGTCTGGGAGAATATTGGCTCACAGCAGGGAAAAGCCGCAGAAGGTATAAATGCTGTAAAAGTCGTCCCGTTTCTGCGCGTCTCATTTCTGCACGGAATATACATGTGTCAAGCATAACCCAAGCTTCACTGTGTATAACTCGTCTTCGCCAAAGACTGTATATATAAGAGGTCTTCGCTCGTCATCTAGAATCTGGTGCTGATCCGTAGCTGGCAACAGCCATGAAACTCACGGAACGGGAGTGAGAAAGTCACTCGTGTGCTTTGAAAATAGGCTGCAGTAACCCAGTCTGACCACAGGGTGTCACATTTTTATTCATTCTTACATCATGCACCTACATCATGCATAACCAACTATAAAATGCTGTCATTCAGCTGTAGGTTGTCTTCTTTTGGGGACGTGTCAAAGACAATCGTCTTTCTGCAGCTTATTTAGGAAGAACTGGGCCTCCTGCTTTTATAAAAGAGTTGACAGAAGACAACATGTCGGCGTGCTGCTCTGTGAGAAACCTTCATGTTGTTTCCGTCCAAAATCAGTCAGTGAAAAGTTCAGGAAGGTGTGGGGGGGGGGGCAATTACACAGCTGCCAGGTGTTCACCGTAATTAAAACGGGCAGCGCTCCAAGCACTCTGGAAATTATTTTCTCAGCATTCCTCACATTCCCGCTGCCATCCACACATCCGTTGCCTGGCTGCGTCTGACCACTTCTCTGCCACGGCGGCGATGTGGTTTCAGGGGAAAGATGAGAGGGATGTGACTGAAGCAATTATCGAGCTCTGGACAAAACTCAGGGCAGGTTTGTGATGAGATAAACTGAACCTGTACGAGCTGTAGATGGAGTCCAGTCACCTGCTTTCCTGGGTTTAGATGGGTGAAAGCAGGTGTGGTATAATAGCTGGGTTAAAACAGGTGTGGTATAATAGCTGGGTTAAAACAGGTGTGGTTAACCTCTAGTTTTTTAAGATTACACACTTAAACGTGTGTAACTTAAAACATATCGTTTGTCCTCATGAGAGTGATTTCCCAGCAGCTATGGTGTCATTTATGGTTCTTGAATGACTTGAATTAAATTCTGCAGCGTTGTGGAAATAAAAACTAAACAGCCACCAAACATCACATGAGGCTGAATCCTGCCTGCTTATGTTTGATTTGTAAATTGCAATTTATGGATTTCTAAATGGGTCACGACTCCACGGCCGTGCCCTCCGGATCAGTTAAAAGCCTGAGTTTGGGTTGGCAGATAGTGGAACATCCTGTGTTATTATGACACTCGCGCTGAACTGTGGAGCAGGTTTCCAGGCCATCAGGACTCAAATTACCTGGTTTTGATGCTTATTATTAGAGAGGAATTGGTCCATTCATATTCATATTTACAGGTTAACAGTTATGAATGACTTTTATATTATGTCACATCACTGACATTTGCATTTGGAAGCGTTAATAAGCGGTAGAATGATCTGCGGGGCTTTTAGGGCAAGCAAACATTAGAGGAAATGTGTCACATTGAACAAATCAAACGATGTTCCTGCAAACAACAAAACGTGAGATAAGGAGGATTTATTACACAGTAATGTTGGTGTTTCTGTGTTTGTTGCACACTGCATATAAAACAAAGACTTTACGAATTCTCTTTTTTGAGAAAACTGGAATAATTTATTAATAGTGGCCCTGCTGTCTGGTTACCTGACTGAAGGCTAGTTTTCTGGTGTTTGCTCAGTTTTAGGACACGCGTGTTTAAGTAACAGGAACCTGTCTCTGCAGGAACCTATAACCTCAGTGACTCGTTCTCTTTTCCGCAGGGACTCAGCTTCTCTTATATTTCAGCGCTGCAGCCTTAAAGTTTTATTTACTTGCATCATATTGGGGCAGAAATCCTGGCTGTACATTATTTACAAGCTGAGAACATTAAACTGAAAAGTTGCAGGAAAAAGTTTTTCTATAAGTTGAGAAAACAGACGCGAACATATTTGCTGCTTTTATCAGATTGCATTATACGGGTGTAAATGTCTAAAACTTTAAAGCATCTCCATCCTTGACGGCATGTATTTGCAATCTCCATTCCTTTGGACTGTGTGTACCGTTGCCTTCGACCACAGCGATCCTTTGCTCCCTCTACCCCCTCGGGGGAGGGACAGTTTAAACGTTTCAAAACATAAAGAACATAAGAAATATGGTAAAGGTAGACTTCACTGAGAAACCATGTTTTAATAATTATCTCTGATTCTAATGGGTCACTCTGAGTGTTTCCTGCAGGCTGAACATGAAAATAGTCTCCTCCACCTACCTCCTGCATTTGCTTCTGATAGAAAATAGACTCTAGGTGAAACTCTAGGATTAGAAAATCCTGACAGATCTACGTCACACTGTCACTGAACATTCATGGACTCACCCATCTTGACTCACGACGGGGAAGGCTGTTGTTGGTTTAGCGTCCAGGAAACAGCAGGAAATGGGTCCCAACAGGGTTTGTCCGCGATTTCCATGGTGGCCCCACAGGGGTTTGCCGGTGTTTGAGTCAAACCCTCTGTCAACCCATGTAGGGCCCGTTAAAATCTATGTGGGGGAAAAATCTTTCTGAGCAAACCCACATGGGGCCACCATGAAAACCACGAACATACCCTGTTGGGACCCATATGGCTTGCCCATATAGATCCCAAATGGGGCCCACCTATGTGTGCTGGCTGGGAATGAGCAGAGAAGTAACAAGTTCAGCACTGAAAGGACATTTTCCTTACGCCCCGAATCACACTTACGTATGATGTACGTCAATGTAAATGATAAGTGTGTTTCGACTATGTCTGTCACGTAATTTCAGATTTATTATCTTGTAAAAATTTGTAATTAAAACACTACAAATCAGACGTGTCATGTATGGCGTCACAGCAGAATCTCTTCTCCCCCAGCGTAGCTACTTACCACATGACCAGATTTAGAGTGGTTTTCTCCACCTTTAATGATCCTTCTTTCATCCTGGAAGAAGGATGTGAAGCTCGCTAAATTCAAAACGATTTTTCTTCTCCTCCTTCTTCGTGTCTGGTTCAATGACATCATTCTGGTGAGACGAGCAGTTGTAGTCCTCTACGTCTTTTCACTAACCCTAACATAACTTTTGCCGCCTGTTGAAAATAAGCGTTTTCTTGGCATCAAAATGTGTTTTTAAAATTCACGAACATCATATGTTAAATCCATGTCCATATCAAACGAGATCAGAAAACAAACATTTTCGGCTCGTAGACTCACATTCATTTACATTGGCAGTAGGAGACCCATGGTCCGGAAGTAGACGGGTGTAACTTTGGCTCCCCATTAAACTGCAGCGGCACCCTTTCAGTGGTTCCATCCGTATTTTCCTAACAGACCATGTTGACTCCAACAACTAATCCCAATATTTTAGGCAAGAATATTTGTTGGGATTAGTCTCAGCTGCAAAGACACCAAATACTTTACAATGAATACTTTCTAGGACACGGTAAAAAATGGCTACCCCCGCTGGTAAAAGGCTGATCTAAAGGCAAGGATTAAAACAAAGATGTGTGTTAGACTCTTAGCAACTATCACAGCAGATTTCAGCTCAATATCTGTAGAACTGTCTGAGTTATGACCGGTCAGCCGAAGATAAAGCCCTAAATTGTTTTTATCTTTCTTCTAATTACCCTTTGAGTGCTGGTGCTGCTGTGACAAGTGAATTTCCCCACTGTGGGATCAATAAAGTCTATTCTATTCTAAATCAGATTTAGCAGCCATCTTGAATCAGTAGGTTTATGTCCAACATCATTTACATTAAGAATCGTCCAGATATTCATGAAACATTTTGGTAATAAATACATATTTTTGCTCTCATTTTATGGGGTGTCATTTGTAAAGTCAAAGAGTCATAATTTGACAGAAGAATTTTGGGTTATTTAACCTATCATAAGAAAATATATGGGACTTCAATTTTCAAAGTCATATTTTAACCTTGTTATTTAAATATTTACAAATGTTAAAGTTCCAAACTAAATATTTAGGTCAGACCTAAATATTTAGTTTGTAAAATAAATATTTAATTTACTAACTAAATATTTAATTTGAAGCTAAACATTTAGTTTACAAACTAAATATTTATTTTGGAGCAAAATCATTTAGTTTGAAAAAATTAATATTTAGGTTTAGCCCAAAAATAAATATCTAGCTGGGATCTAAATATTTATTTTGGAAACTAAATATTTATTTTACCATACCATACCATACCATTTTATTTCTAAAGCACATTTAAAAACACAGCATGGCAGCTGACCAAAGTGCTGTACAAGTACAAAATTAAAAACACAGTAAATAAAAACAACAGGCGCAACAATAAAAAACACAACACAGTAAAACTAAAAGACATCAACAATGGGAAAAAGCCATGTCATAAAAATATGTCTTTAAAGCTGATTTAAAATGAGAGAGTGAGGGAGCTAAATATTTGTAAACTAAACTAATAAAAACTAAATATTTAATCCAAGGGGTTCAAATGAAGGAGGGTCCATCTTATAAACTGTAGCTGTCTATTGTTGCTCAACGAGCAGCATCTGCCTGTGAATACCCCTCCTCCCTACCTCCTGATGAGTTGTTAGCATTGTTAGCCTCTATTGTTTTTGAGTCGTCGTGTTGATTAGATGCAGGAGGGTGTGAACTGGACTGAAACTGTTTTGGAATTTGGTTCAAAGCTGCATTGTAGGTGCTGGAAAGGTGAAACCTGAGTCCTCCTCCTCTATTTAATGATGGTTTCTCCATTTTGACATAGATAGCTTCCTTAACTCCTCTCTCAAACCATCTGTCTTCTCTGTCCAGAATGTGGACTTTGTCATCTTCAAAAGTGTGACCCTTGTCCTTCAGGTGCAGAGTCTTGGCCTGAAGAGGTGGCTCTCCTGTGCTGTGCCATGCACTTGTGTAGTTGTTGTTTAGTTTCCCCTATGTAAAGGTCTGGACAGTCCTCACTGCATTGGACTGCATAAACACCGCTGCTACGCTTCTGTTTGGGTGTCTTGTCTTTTGGATGGACCAGCCTCTGTTGCTCGTTGAGCAACAATAGACAGCTACAGTTTATAAGATCGACCCTCCCATATTCCAGTCAGAATTGACAAAGCTCCTCGGATGAGAGGCGAAACGTCTTCAAGAAACCAAAGAAGTCCAGTTGCCTTCATTTGAACCCCTTGGATTACCAGACCTGGATGACTGAGAAACTTCACCAGCAAGTAAATATTTAGTTTGTAAACTAAATATTTATCTCCAAATTAAACATTTAGTTAATAAATAAAATATTTATTTTACAAACTAAATATTTAGGTCTGAACTAAATATTTAGCTTCAGCTTGCTAACTAAACATTTATAAATGTATGAACATGGTGAAAATATGACTTTAAAACATGAACTCCTAATTTTTTTCTCTTATAATAAGCTAAATACCCAAAATACTGCTGTTATGTTATGACTGTTTGACTTTACAAGTGGCACCCCATATAATTTTACTATTTGGCAGCAAAAAAAGGACAAAGTTTAAACATCCAAGATGTTACAAATGATTTTAAGACCCGTGAGAGCTGTTTTCACAACTAAATTATTTATTAAACAGTGACTGGTGAATAAAATAACTGGTTGAACGCACACCGAGGTGACAGAAATATTACTCTCTCTACGCCGGTTGTTGTATTTTCAATTTTGCACACTTTGAGCTGCATTTTCATGCAGCCTGAATATGTTGCAAGGCTCAGATGAGCTGTTGCTTGTGTCATACATGTTTATCTCCAGCTGAGGGCAGAAATCCTTCTAAGATGGATGAGAGAAAAAAGAGGACGAGTGTGAAAGGAGAGAGAGAAGCCTTCATGCACACTTTCTAAGCGTTTAATGCAGAAAAAGGAGCTTAAAGCACTGAAAGCTTTTGCATAATGTGATCTTTTTAGGTATTTGTGTTATAAACGTGTAAAAATGTAGAATTGGCTGGTGATGACTGAAGAAACAGTGGTCCACTTTCAGGACTACCACCCCCCATCCGTAACACCATCAATAAATCATCGCCTGCTCCACCACCTGCACCCCCACGATGAGACAAAGAATACTGACTGCATGGATCTGAGCCTCTTCTTCACCTGGAACAAGATTTACTCTGAATTATATTTTATGATGCTTTTACACACAAAAAGACTATTTGAAGCACCTTTACTCACACACTCGTCGCCTGAATTAGAAAAATTGTGAAGGCTTTTAAGCATTATGGACAGGATATGAATCAATGTTCCATTGAGCTCAGACACAGAGGAGCAGAATGCCCAAACAAAGAGAGCACGACAAACCATTTATGTGCAGTTTTTTATGGATCTTGGGGATGTTTTTTCTCCACTTCTGCTTGTTTTTTTTGCCTGTTTGAAGAGATACTTGTAGACAAAATTAGACTATTTTGTGTATTTACACATTTTAGGTCTAGTTTTCTCCCAGTTTTGCTCATTTTGTGTCTCATGCTTTTTTTCCTGAGTTGAGGTTTGGGAAGTAGTGTCCCACTTTGACATATTCCTCTTAGAACTGATTTTATATTCAGGCTTTTGTTGTTTATTTGTCTCTTGCTGGGTTGGATCTAAAGTTATTCTATTGTCTGGGCTTAAAAATAATTGTAATAAATAAAATAATAACGAAAAATGTATATGTAAAAAATGAACAATTTATTGCATCATGTTATAACATAATTTCACATTTTCCTGTGTAATTATGTAATAAAAAAACAACAAAATTGCAGTACCTAGATCCTCCACCATACATATCTAGATTTCATTGCAGCTGGTTTTTGAGGAAAAAACATTATAGGGTTATTATTTTGATTTTATAAAATCGTTTCTTCCTGTATTCGTAGCTGGCAGAAGATTATGGTTTTATTTAATCTGATTCAGCTTTATTTAATATCTAAATTTAGCATCAAATAATGAGCCTAACTTCATAGGTATGGTTGCCATAGTAACCAAGTGAGCGACACCTAACTTCAAAGGCACCGTAGTCATGGTAACCATGCAAACAGCATTGGCACAACAACGTTTGATGTTCTTTTTATAAACTTGTTGGAGCCAGTCACTAGGGGGCGCTTGCTGTGTTTTTGTTTTAACTTCAGTGTTGAATTCAAATGCCTCTGTTGTTTTAATTATGCCATCAAAGTTATTTAATTAAATAAATAATAAAATCAAAATGCTCACACTAAAATCATTATTTAACCTTACTTGTTAATTGGTTAGGATTTTAAAACATGCACATTAACTAGTCTGCCTAAAATGTTTTTGAGTTTGCTGTTAAGGTCAAAAGCATAAACTATTAACTAAAGAAATTTGAAAACGTCCAGCTAGAGCAGAAAAACCACGATCTGGTGGAGGAAATTAGTTCTGGTGTAAAAAGGGGAAACGGGTTCCCATAGTCCAGCGTCTCCCGAGTGCTGCTATTCCCGACAGTCCCTGAAGGCGTCGGTCCATGAAGCCTCCATGTCTGTGGTGTCAGCACCGTTGGTCGTTCTGAATGCAGCAGCTTTGTCAACATGAGCCTGAACGTTTGTCTCGGTCGTGTTGGGTTCGAGCCTCGCCTCGGAACTTCCTCGTAGGCGCGCGAACACGTTCGGAATGGAGTTTTTTAACGAGCCTAGCTAGCTAGTCGCTGCGGACATTGTCTTCGTCGTAGCCACAATCAGCTAACCAGTTGTGTTGTTAGCGAATAACATGGCGATTGTGTCTGGTTCCTGCGCCCGGGTGAACGGCTCCAGAAACGGGCCCTCGCTGCCGGTTACCCCGTCCGGCTCCGTTGGACCATCTCAGCCCATGATAGCGGTGTGGGAATGGCAGGACGACCAGGGCTATTGGCGGCCTTACAGCGGCCAAGTCAGCGCCTACATCGAGCGGTGTGTGTCCCGGCGGGGGCCCAGAGGAGGCGGAGGAGCCGGCTCGACGAGCATCTGCCTCGGACAGTCAGACCCCAGCCTGTCGCCCTACCTCATCGACATACCGAGCCTGAAGCAGTTCCGACAGGACACAGGTGAACACGACCGTTTCCGTTAATAACCGTAATAATAAACGCTTTTCCACCTATCGTCAGTGTGACAGCCAGCCAGGCCTAGCTGGGTTAGCTTGACACCAGCTGGAGGAAGCACCAGGCATGTTTCTGACCTCCATTCTTGTTGAAAACATCAGGATCTTGGTTCAGACTACTTGTCCTAGAGCCGGGAAGCTTAATCATGTTGGTCTGAATGAGTAAACAATACAAACACTTGTTTAAGTGACATCAGAGCAGATTTAACTCAGAACTGTTATCTGACATGGCTCTGAAACCTGTGTTATAATCCACCTGTCGTTAAATACACAACCTACAGATGAAAGGGACTTAAAAACATTAAAGAAAATATAAAACAGAAGTAAAGTCATCTGCTACTACAAGCATTAAGGTATAAAGTAGATGAATATCATGGGAAATAGAACAGTTACTGTTGATGAAGAGTTTAACCAGGTAACGTGTAACTCAAACACTAAAGGGTTTGTTGTTCGTTTCCAGGAACGACCCGGTCAGTGCGGCGCTCCCTGTTCGCCCAGTCTTCAGGCCTTGGCAGCGGCGTCTACTGGGAGTGGGTCAACGATGAAGGTGGTTGGACCCCCTACGAGACCCGGACCTCCATCCTTCTGGAGCACAGCTACCAGGCCCGCCAGGGCACGGCTGACCTGGGCCCCCATGGGTACAATTACATAGTGGATCTCACCTCTCTGGCCCAGGTGAACAAATCCACAGGCTTCAGGCGCCAGGTGCGGCGACAGTGCAACCTCCCCTACCCACTGGCCTCCTCCGGCCCCCCCGCCATCCCCTCAGCCCCCGCCTGCTCCTGCCAGCAGTGTTTGAGCCACAGCAGCACCGGACCCATTCCCAGCCGCTCACGCCATTCCTTTTCCTCGGGGAGTCTGACCCGGCCCAGCCTCCAGGGGACGGGGCGGGTCGCTGCCGCTCACCCTACTTCTGTTTACTCGCCGTATCCCAGGAGACCCCTCTCTGTGGGGGGGATGTCCTGGGGCAGCCCCTGGCCCCCACCTGCCTCTGCTAGTCACATACCTGCTCCACACCTGGGCAGCTCCACCAGTGTTAACGGCTTAAGGTGAGTGTGACACAAAACCACAGCAGGGGGGCACTCCACCCCCCTCACTCAGCTGGAGGATGTCCTCCGCCCCTCCCGTCTCACCCTCTGTCCTTCCTGTCTGTCTCCTCTGACCCATCCTGTCAAACAGGAGGTCTGGAGTTCCAACACATCAGTGGTGTGTTTGTTTTGGCTCACTTCCTCTCATTCCCATCTTTGTCATCCGATCTTCCTTCCTCTGGTTCCTAATGGCACGGAGAACGGCTCCCAAAGACAAACGACTAACTTAAGTGGTGTAACGAATATGCAGCTCACTTTCAGCTCTTCTGGGGTCTCGTTTTCCTCCACCCTGAGTTTAATTCAGTCCCCTCCCCACCACTGGTCATTAATAATCCTCAGCATTTCCTCCACCCGTTAAACTCTATATGTTTTACCCGACACGGCACATTTTCATACCAGTTATTGCATCTACTAGAGTATCTGTGATATTATAAACACAAAAGCTTCATGCCGGATTTACCCACTTTCTCAGGGTTTTTTTGGTCACATTTAAATGTTTCAGATCAGCAAACAAGTCCGTATAAGACCAAAGTAACCAGAGGAGATGAAAAATGCTGTTTTTAAATGATTATTTCATTTATGAAGGAGAAAAACTGTCCAATCTGGCAAAAAATGTGACAAAGTAATTGCCCCAACTGGTTAACTGTAATTAAAACCCATTATTTATAAAGCTGAGTCCTGATCCCCACTAAGACCTGCAGGGTCAACAGAACCTCGTAGGCTGAAAGATCTCAAAAAGCAACACATCACCTCATTATAGAAGGTGTCTCGTTAACGTCAGGAGTAAAACTGGCGGTCAGGCATGGTGGTGGTAGTGTGATGGTCTGAGGCTGTTTCAGGATCTGGACCAATTGATGGAACTCTGCTCTCTGTCTGACCTTTGACCTTAAACAGGTCGTCTGTGGGACAAAGGTCCTCCACAGAGACGAGAGTCAAAGCACCAAAGGTGTTAAAACCAGTTATTAGGTGTAGGGGTCAGTTACTTTTCTATTGCTGACGGTCGATATGTCCTACCCTTTTTTCTTTTGGGCTGATTTTCACAGCTGTTATCTGGATGTTTTCCATCTTATTTTCATGCTAAAATGTTACTAATAAAATCAGCTGAGGCACAAAATTTGTGAAGCTGAATCAGGTTCTGAAAACTGAATTTAAGCAACTGTTAAATCTTTATTTTTTGCACGGATCAATGTTAAAATCAGTCATCTAATTAGAGTTAATCAATTAACTGACAAAGTTATCTGGTAAATAAAATAAATTTTAGTAGACAATATTTTTTTTGAGCTGATGTCTTTCAGGAACATAAATATACATATTAATTAAATTGTGCGGATGCCCGGGGATGTGCCTGACAGGAAATCAGCTTTACTAAGGAGATATATCGACCAATGCCGATATTTTAAAGGTGGTAAATATCAGCCTGATGTATCGGTCTACGCCTAGTTTACATGAATACAATTTTTTGAAAAGTGTATTTTTTACTATTTGCTGATCTGAAACCTTTAAATAGGTTCTTGTATTTTTAATACATGTGCAGCCGTCTCTAGTAGGAATGAAAGCCTTGTAAGTCGTTCTCTGGGGAAACAAAGCTCAGGTGCGCCTCTTTTAGGAAGTAAAAATGAGCAACGTCTGAGTTGAGCTTCAGACGGCAGGATCTAGAGTCTTACTTCCTGATGTGTGGACGTCTCTCCTCTGATTGGCTAACAGCAACATGACTCTACCACTGACTCTGTTTGCTCTGCAACGTTGATGTTTTATCTCCACCAATAACACAAGCCTGGAGGAGTTCTGCTGTGTGGTGGAGTTGCTAATGCTAACGGTTAGCTTCTACTAGCCCAGACGTTCTCTGCTGTTTCCTGGACGCTAAACCAACAACAGCCTTCCCCGTCGTGAGTCAAGATGGGTGAGTCCATGAATGTTATCGGCGATAGATTTGTTGTTCTGAGTTTCAGGTTTTAGATCATTTTAGAAACTTCTTCGTTACTCTGATTAAGCAGGTAATGAAACAACAGGTGAAGTTGGTTTCAGGCTCCATCAGCCTGCTGGTTCCTTTCTCCCTAAAGCCTGGTTTTGCATAGTAAAGATGTTTGTTGCTGCACATGCAGTCGAAGCAGAGATGCAGTTATCACACCCAGACATGAATAATTCATCTTTAAACTGGCCTGAAGACCCCGTCTCTGTCCTTCCATCGAACGCGACAAGCCGGGTTTCTGTCCCGCGTGACGCGAGCTGGAGTCTAAACCCGTTTCCAGCCTTTGTTCTTTGCTTCCTGCCTGTTTGATTGTTTTTACTGACTGAATGTCACCATCTGTGTTTCCTGACCTGCAGCGTTCCTTCCATCTCCGTGCAGCTGAACGGCTCGACCAGCGTGAGTTCTGCCCTGGCAGGTAAACGGGTCACTGTGTTTCCTCTCTGGTAGTGGTGCTCTTCATCCGTGTGTTTAGGAGCAGGAAGAAGAGGAGGAGAGTCTGGAGTGAAACGGTGCAAGACGTCTTTATGCAGAACACTTATTTATCTTTGACTTCTCATCATTTCTATAGTTTTATTCTAAGAGTCCATTTTTCTACACAAGGTCTATGAAAATCTAGATTTTCTATGTTTAATGAACAAATATCCACGAAGTTTGTATTTAAGAGCAGAATACGTGTAGAAAAAACACGTCAAAGGAATATTCCGGTCCACTTTGAGGTCTGAAACCTGTGGTTCATGAGGCTCTTCTGCCTCACTAAAGTGGCTCCTTGTAGCTTTGGCCTGTAATTGGATGTTTTATTTAAATATTACAATTAAAAGGTGCAACTTTAGCAGCGTATCTGACACGTTTGTTTCACAGCAGCCATGAATATTTCAGATATTTGTTTTGTCTGAGTAGCGTCTCTTCCTACCAGAAGACGCTGAAATGGCTCGAGTTTTTGCAAAAATCGTTTAAGATGCTTCGATCTGCTTTGCTTTTTGAGCTCATGCTTTGTTTCTTTCATTTGAACACCAGCGTAAACATCTTTTCTAGATCTAGTTTGTTCTTTTCAGTTTACTTAAGCCTGAAAGTCAGAAAAGTCACAAAGCTGCTGTTTTACACCAGTTTCTGGTTGTTTTGAGGCTCACTAGTAGGAGAGCTGTTCTCTTAGAGGTTGCAGATCTCGTTTTTATTCTAGACGGCTTTCTGAGCAGCCTCTGTTCAGAGAAATGGAGTTCACATCTTTTAGGACTGACAAGCTCACGGCTAGTCTGAATTAGTAGTTCCAAAGTGTCGCGCTGTCGTCTTAAAACGGCTCTTATCTCTAAAATTTCATACATTTTTATGTGAACCTTCACACTGCCGGTTGATTTATTCCCGCCTGGTTTGGGCTAGCGGTTAGCTCAGTCCTGTAGGATATAAATGCTATTTCTCCAAACAGAGGCCCTTCCCGAATGTTGGATTGTAATAATTTATAAACTTTAGGCAGAAAAACGCTTCCGGGTGGCAGAAAGTGTTCATAATGTTTTGCACATTCATCCTGCTCGGTTCAGCAGAATCATTTCATTTCATCCCGTTCCAACAGGAATCTGATAAAAGCTGAATTTAGTATTAAAGTAGATTTTTTATAACAACTTAAAACGTTTAATCAGACTAACGCCGTTGTTAACCAGAGGGAACGTGAAGTCGGGTCTAGTCGGCGGTTAAGGTCACGTTCTCTTGTAGCTCAGATCTCAGATTTACACCCTGAATCTGAAAGAGTTGCGTTCAAAATCTGAGTTTTTATTTCAGAGACCTTCCGGTCTCACACCTTTGTGTCCCGCAGGTCAAATTTAGATTCATCGCCGAACGCCAGCGGATCAAATATTCATCAGAAAGCTGCTGCTTTCTATTCTTTCCTCTGCCTTTTTAATTCCTCCTGCTCACCTTTTAATTCAGCCGTCGCGTTCCGAGCCGTGACGAGCGGACTGAATCATTCCAATCAGCTCGGAGGAGGCCGGCGGACCAGAACCTCATTAGCAGAACGCACTGAAGCGGGACCCCAGTAAATCGTTTCAAATGGGAGGTCACCGGTGCGGCGTCGCCTCCCAACGCGCGGCTTTAATCCTCATTAGGCGGTAATGAACATTAACGGTAATCAGAGCCGTTTGGTTTGAATAAACTAAGTTTATTGTTAAAAACGAGTTTGGCGCAGGAACAAACGTCCGTAAACGCGGCCGCGATCGACTCATGAGTGAGTTTTCAAACTGAAGCTAGCGGAGAGACGTTTGTGCATCTGTGACCTGATGCAGAGTGAAGGATTGTGGGTAGTCAGCCCTCCTGAAAAGCCACGAGTTCTGGTTTCTGCCCAGTTTTAGCTCTGACACACACACACACACGTCTGAATGAGGGCTGCAGCGAACGCCGCTGCTACGTTTCTCATTCTTTTGATTTGTTCCTTTCTGCTCCTGCATCCCTCCACTTGCTCTCCACCCTCACCCGCCTCACCCCGACCCCCCACCTCACCCCGCTCCAGGCATGGCCTCCATTTTGATGTCAGCAGTGGGACTCGGCGTGCACTTCACCTCCGCCCCCCTCCCTCAGCAGCAGCAGCAGCCGCCGCCACCGCCGCCTGCTCCTTTCGCTCTTCCTCCTCCGCCTCCTCTCCTCCCCTCAGCCAGCAGGCCCAACAAGCCCCACAGCAGCAGCAGCAGTTCAGTTAGGAGAGCAAAGAGGCAGCACAGGAGAGGTAGCTACCGCACCAAAAAATACCCATAATCCACTTCACCTCCATCCTCCTCCACCCGTCCACTCATCTCCACAGGCTTGAGGAACATTTCATCCTCCATCATGATTTGTTTTCATGCGTCCTCGCTCTAATCCACCTCACCTTTTGGTTCGTCTCCTTGGCAACGAGGATAACGGGACGCGGGTGATAAAAAAATGTCTCACCTGTGGATTTTCAGCTGGGGTTTGTCAGTAAGTCAGCTTTGGAGGAGAGAAAGTTATTTATGGTAAAGCCAGCCGAATGTTTAACCAGCGCTGCTGCGGAGGTCGGCTTGTGTTCCAGACGAATTCTGACTAAATCTGCTCAGGTCTGACCTCACGTCTGCAGAAACCACAGAAAGGACGAAGAGACGGATGAAGCAGCAGCCGGATGTTTGAATGAAGACGGCAGAATTTTATTTATCCTCAAAAATATTAAATCAAATCAAAGATTAGGAAGATTCTGAGAAATTCTCTGAATAAATCCCTAAAAATGTCTGGTAGTGATTTTAGGAAGCGCACGCATCGCTTAAGGTTTGCTTTATTTGACAGACTTGATGTAATTTTGTTTGATTTGCAGCAGCTTTAAAATCTGCAGCAGCTTTAAAATCTGCAGCAGCTTTAAAATCTGCAGCAGCTTTAAAATCTGCAGCAGCTTTAAAATCTGCAGCAGCTTTAAAATCTGCAACAGCTTTAAAATCTGCAGCAGCTTTAAAATCTGCAGCAGCTTTAAAATCTGCAACAGCAGCAGCATTCCTCAAAACGTAAAGAAAAAAAGTTGAAAGTAACGAGTCGATGTTAACGAAACGCTGAATCACCGCGTTTTAAAGTCATCCATAAGTGATTTATTACAAAATTCATCTTTAACCAACAGATGTTTGAGTAAAAAGCACTCGGTGACTGTGGGATGAAAAACCTTCTCACAACCGTTTTGTTGCTGCGTGACTTTTTCTTTCCTCACAAACTAAACAAGCTCCCTCATCGTCCGTCAGCCTCAAAGCGTTAACGTTGGCTAAAGAAACACTTGAGTTTGGACTCGTTTAAGATAATTGATCTGTTTTAGTTCAGGTGTTTGTTCAACCTGAAGTCATTCATCATCATTCCAGTTCTCCATCACAGACTCCAGGTTCCATTCATTTACACCAACTCTTGAATTTAAGAGGTTTTTTCTGACGGGACCCTCGTACAGTACGTCACCTGATGAGTAGAAATCCTGAAATTATTCGTCTCTTAGGAAAAAAAACGATTTCATTCCATCTCATCTGATCAGAACCTGTGTTTTTAGAAGGGTTCAGCTCATTTGTGACTCCTCTCTCTGCCAGTGTTGACTCAGAGTTCTGAGGACGTGATTCAGCGCTACATGGAGGTGGTGGCTGAAGTACCTGATGAGGTAAATCTTTCCAAATGTTGCATAAAAGTAAACGAGTCACAGGTGTATTTAAAGGGATATTTCGGAGCTTCTGAAGGGAGTTTGTGTTTATTTGTTGGGTTGTATTCGTCTCCAGGAGAAGGGAATTGAAAACGCATCCCAAACAAAAGCTCTCAGGACAATTAGACGACAGCAACACAAATAAACACCATTTCTGCGATTCAGGATGGTTGTAATATCCCTTTAAGATACAAGACGGGTCAAGGCATGATGGGAAACGTGAAGCTTTAAAGACTAATTTGGTGGAAACTACAGAAGCTGTAAACGCTCGGACCTCCCGTCTCTTCCAGGACTGCATCATCTGCATGGACCAGCTGTCCAGTCCGTCCAGCTATGAGACGCCGTCCTCAGGGGGCGGGGTTCAGAGCATCCTGCCCGACGCCGTGGGGAAATTCATCACATGTGGCCACACTCTGCACATGCTCTGCATGCTGGCCATGTACAACAACGGGACCAAGGTACTGGAGGGGGCGGGGTCTATGACTTTGTGTTTTGGAAGGAAGTTTTATCAAAGCCTTAGGTTAGATTTTCCATCATTCACACTGTAAAAATGAAATCTAGAGTCCAAAGGTCTTAAAAATACCACAGACCCAGTTAAAGGTGAAGCAGACAATGTTTCTGAAGAACCGCCCTTTCCACGACACTCTACCAGCCCCTGCTTACAAGTAGCTGCTGGCTGTGATGTGTAATTGTGAGGCCGTAAAAATAGCATGCCGAACGTTCGCTTACCTCTCAAGCAGAGGGGTTCGGTCTTTTCTTTGGGGGTGCACAGAGTGCACATGCGCAGGAAGTGAAAACTAACCCAGGATTGGCCTTAACAGAAATTGGCAGTCATACGGAACACTGGTTTATCTTTATCTGCATTTTTTTTATCTCATCTGTTTGTGTAAAGCTAACTGTGTCTGTTGCTGCTGCCTCTTGGCCAGATCGTCGTCGTAAATGAGAATGAGTTCTCAGTCGACTCATCTGGTTAAATAAAGGTTAAATAAAATTTAGATGATCCACCCGGAAGTAAAGAGCGACCACTACACCTTTAACTCATTCACTGCCAGCTGTTTTCTGGTCAGAAAGCCCCTGACTGCCAGCGTTTGAGCGTTTTTACTGTGTTTTGAAGAGTCACAGAACATTGTGCTCTATGATCATGTAAACTACCAAAAGAAAGAGTAGACTCACTTCTCCCATCAGGAAGAATCGCCGTATTTCTAGCTTTGTCCGTTCTTTCATAATCTGGTGCTGAAGCGGGAGCTGCAGAAGCATTTCCAGTTGGAGCATCGTTTTTATCACAGCAGCGTCCCAAAACAAACTCCTAATTCATTGATTTTCTGCTTCCTGATCACGTGATGTGTGACATTCACGGATGAAGATCCGCTTTAGACACGTGATGTTTGTTCTCACGGTCCGACGCCTGCCCCGTAAAAAATGCAATTGAAGACTAAAGTCGTCAATGGCAGTGAATGAGTTAAACAAGAATGCTTGGTAACACTTTACAATAAAAGTCCCTTTATTAACGTTACTTAGTGCATTATTAAGCATTAATAAACTATTAAAGTGTTAACATCTGCTTAGCTACTGAAGCTAGTGGGTGTGTGAGCCATGGGTAGGGCTGAGCACCTCTTCAGTACCAAACAAAAACATCTGGTAGGCTGCTGCTAGCTACGGATCACACCATACCAAGTTTATTTAGAAAGCACATTTAAAAACAGCATGACAGCTGGCCTAAGTGCTGTACAGGAAGCTCCAAAATAAAAGACAGAATCCAACAGCCAAGAATGAGATAAACTCATAATGAAAGAATCACAACAATAGTGGAATAAACAAAACAAATAAACCACTGTACTGAAAAGGTAAATATGAGCAGGGAATGCATCACAGAATAAAGCACTAGTCTAAAAGGGTAAAGCTAAATGATAAATATAGATTTAAACCGACCAAATGACGGGCTCTGTCGTACACGGGGGTGTTCCAGAGTTTGGGGGCAGCAAATGGACAGAATTCTCAGATTAAAGTGGTCACATCCTTTAAAAAGGTCTTAATCTGGTTTCCTTAAACCCTGAATAAACGTTCATCAGTAAAAACTAAAGTTGTTTATTTTACCAGTCCTCTTTTCTCTGCAGGACGGCAGCTTGCAGTGTCCCTCCTGTAAGACAATCTACGGAGAGAAGACGGGCACGCAGCCCAAAGGCAAGATGGAGATCTACAGCATCGCCCAGTCGCTGCCGGGTCACCCGGACTGCGGTACCATCCAGATCATCTACAGCATCCCTCCTGGCGTTCAGGTACGGCTCAGCTAAGTCACCTTTCAACCCGACGCTGTCTAAATGAACCCAGATGATGTTTCTGTGTTTCTGTTTTATGTTGGACGTGTGTGAGGGTCAAAGGTCAGCGCACCTTAAACCAACAACAACGTTTTAGCAAAAGAAAATCCTTTCCTCCTGCTTTGATGTAAACTCTCATAAAGCTAAATGTGATCAGCATGGATCGGCCGTGCAGCGGCAGCGAGACGTTATTAGATTCTCTGTTATTAAACCTTCTGACATCCATCAGGGGCCGGAGCATCCCAACCCCGGACAGCCCTTCACCTGCAGAGGATTCCCGCGCTTCTGCTTCCTTCCCGACAACGACAAGGGCAGGAAGGTAAAAACTCCCGTCTGACCTTTAACCCAGACTAACGCTCTTTAGGACTCTCGCTTGTAGTAAATCAACAGTTTGTGGTCGGAGCGCCGTTGTTGCACGATTAAGCTCCTGCCAGCTGTTAAACATCTGCAGCAGCTGTAAATGAGCCCAGATGTGATTCGCTAAAGGAGAATTGGATTAAATGAATCCTGTTGATTTTAACTGTGCGTGTGAGCGGCAGCCATTTTTATCGTTGGTAGGACAGTTTTCTCCCGTGAAAACAGCTGGATCAGATCAACAGAAATGCTTCGTTTTAATCTGGTGGAGCTTCGTGTCGATAGAAACGTCCTGCAGGTTTGAGCCATTTTTGGTTTTAGAAGTAAAGAATTTGCAGCAAATACATAAAACTCCTTTAGGAAGGTTGTAGCCGCTAGAGGAGAAGAGCTACAGAAAACCAAACAGCTGACTCAAGCTGCTGTTGAAAGTTTGAAAAGGCAAAAGAGGAAAAAAATACAAAACTTTGACAAATTCAAGGAATTATAAACTAAATCTGAAACTTTTACTGATTTAGCTCTTTAGAGTCATCTATGGAGGTCCGTTTGTGCCATTTAGAAAAGGAAAAAAGTCACATGGTATCATAATTAAGTCATTAAAAAAATCTGAATGCCTGCAGTTAGAATAATAAAATACAAATTCATGATTCAGTTTTAAAGTCATTACGAGCTACTGAATCATTTTTAAATATAAAGTCGTAAATATAACATTTTTGGGATACAAATTAATAAATTATAACTTTTTAGAAAAGTTCCTGACTTTTAAAATCATAATTGTTTCTTAGAGAAACAATTAATTCATTATTTTGATACTTAGTCAGAATTATTATTTTTTTTAAAATAGTCAAAATTTTATTTCAAATCATAATTATGAAAAACAAAAAGTTGTAATTATGTTATTGTGTCAGTGTGTCTCATCAGCTTCAAAGTCAAAACTGACCCAAATGATAATTATAGAATACAAAATCAGAATTATGACTTTGAAAGACTTGATTTTCAGTCGTTATCGTGTTTTTGGAAATAAATACGACGTAACCCGACTTAACCCCAAATACTAGACACAAAGTCAAGTCATAATTATGAAAATATATTTCATAATTATGACTTTGAAAAAAGTTATTTTTAAAGATGAAATTAAACTTATGACACTAAATCTGATGTTTGTCTTTGATCTTTTAAAAATGATACTCAGGTATATTTGAAAGTTGTATTCATGACTATCACCTATTTCAGATGCCGTTACAAATTTCAGCGCTGTAACTTTGATCAAAGTCATGATTCATTAACATCAAATACAAAATCATAATGTCTCTAAATCTCATATTTATGAGAACCATAATTACAACTTTTACAGACAAACTCAGCATGACGCGGTTGACTCGGTGGTGGGGACGGACTTCCATCTAAAGGTTCTGATCTGAATCAGCCGTAAACGTGGATAAAAACCCTCGTTTCTGACTTGCAGGTGCTGGAGCTGCTGAAGGTGGCGTGGATGCGTCGCCTCATCTTCACCGTGGGGACGTCCAGCACCACCGGAGAGCCCGATACGGTGGTGTGGAACGGCATCCACCACAAAACGGAGATGATGTCCAACCTGTCGGGCCACGGCTACCCCGACCCGAACTACCTGGACAACGTTCTGTCCGAGCTGGCCTCGCAGGGCGTGACAGAGGACTGCCTCAAGCCTCCGGGCAGCAGCTAGGTCGCAGCATCACACTTCCTGTCACCGCAAACCTCAACCGAGCCAACGGTGGTCGCCATCACACGCCGCCGTGTTTCTGCACCTCATATCGCAGGAGCCTGAACTTCAAAATAAAAGTAAAGAAAAACGCATCGGGCCGACTTTAGTCTGCGCCCGATTCTTCGAACCGCCGCTTTGGTAACTTGTGATTCATATCCAGTCGAAGCCTCATCAGTATCCTGGTTTTGAGTCGCCGTGGGAAACGGAGCTCACTCTGGGAACGGAAATCTCATGAAGCACTTTAGCTCTGACAGTGAATCTGCTGACTAATGTCATTTTTATTTGATTTTCTGTTATTTCACAGTGAAAAGGCAGTTGGCTCCGGCACAGCCGAGCGGCGAAACTTCAAGTAGCAAAGTCCGTTTATATGATTATTGATGAGAAGAGGCAATACTTTAGTGCTGTAAATAAACACGAGTGCATCAAAACGTCTGAAAACATCTTAAAGTTTTGGTTTTTACATCCATCACTACTTCTGATTGTTTTAAGTCTTAGGGCTGGAATATACTTGCTTTGGTTACGCGTTTATCATGGCTGCATCGCGTAATTTGAATTTGTGTGCGTCCTCTGAAATTAACGTGATGCGTTCACAAGCTGCAATATGAGTTACCAGTAGAGGGAGTTGACAAAACGAGGTCATTTATCTGCGATGCTGCTGCAATCTTCTGTTGTAATCTCAAAATTAACCAGTTAGACAGATATCCTATATATATGATGTCTATGGTTATTGATCTCTTCTATTGACGCCATGTTTGTTTTGGTTGAACCCACAAACCTGGGGGTCTCTGGTCTGACTTCTCTACTGTGCCCCCTAGTGGAACACTCCAGTACTACGTGCAGTACAGCAGTAGGCATGTTGGGACGCTGCCTGCGTCAGCACAAGGTTAAACAGCAAGTATATTCCCAGCCTAACGACCGTTCTGCAGCCGTTTTTTAGTGTTGAATCTGAGAGGACGGATTGAACAAGCTCAGTTATTTTGATCCAGGTGGACGGGCACATCCATAAGATTTGACAGTGTGACAATCAGAGTCGTCTCTCTGCTCGGCTGAGTCTCCACACGTGTACAAGCAACTGAAAACGTATCTGCAATAAAGAAATGATGCAAAACCAGACCTCCGCTTGATCTGTGACCTGATGAAGACGCTGCAAACATTCCTCCCAAACTTTAGTTGAGCAGAAAAACTAAAACAGATCTGCTCATTTTGAGCCTAGAGTATTAAAATGATAATTTGGCCATTTGAATGTTTCCTGCTGCCCACCAGCCCGTGTTTAGGGTTCTCATCCGCCCACTTAATACAGGAATATGTTTCAAACTTCTTTACATCCAAAACGAGTGCACTTTGTTTTGAAGTCATGATAAATGGAACAAGCCTTTAAGCTGAAATTCAACAGATTTCCAAGCTTTCAAGATTAAACTGCATCCAGACTCAGAGCATTCGTCTGGGAGGAAGAGGAGTGCTGAAAGGTCAAAGTGGCTCTAAAGAACTATCTTTGTTCCATTAATATTTACTTCATAGTGATTTTTACTCTCGTGCACCTCAGAGTGATTTACTAAAAGTATAAAACGACCCTTGTTTACCTGTTTTTGGGTCATTTTTTCCTCTCAAAGCTCCATCAGGGGCCTTGTTTGTGTCTAATCAGCTCAACTGGTCACAGCTGGACTTCAATCAAGCTGTAGGAACACCTTCAGGATCAGTTAAAACAGGATGCACCTGAGCTCCTTTTTGGGTTTTTAAATAACTTCAAACAGGCAAATGAAAATCAGATGGAAGGAAAAGGATTCTAGTAACATATCTTCATCCTTGTGCATCAATCATTCCAGCCAGGACCACACAGCTGAACAGAACCTCCAAAAACATCTGAGCTTACCTCAGACGCTCCTCTGGACTCTGATGGTGACGAGCTTCTTCTAGCTGAAGCTGAAAGCTGCTCCAAGTCCTGGTTCCTCTGCTCCAGTCACCACTGAAGCTACTCTCTTTATTCCTGTAACCTCTACCAATTGTGATTAAGCTGTTTGTTCCTGGTAGGCGGAGCTAAAAGATGGCAGACGGGCTCACCTGTGCTTCATCAATCAGCCTCCAGGACCAGGGTTTAGCCTCGTCCTAGAAAGCCACCATCCATCATGTAGTTTTTTCTCTGCCCCAACACACCTGAGTCACTGGCTGATTTACCTGTTAATCACCTGCTGATTATAATCAGGTGTGCCGGAGAGGAGAAACAACTAAAACAGGCTCGATAGGCCCTGGAGGACCAGGGTTGGTTAATAATAATATTGGTACGTTATATTTAAAGCTGCAACTCTACAGAACAACCTCAAAACATTTCGTCTTAACAATTTTCTAACATCATGTAGCTAAAAATAGATTGTAGAGATAAAAGCGTCTCTAAAGTGAATGAGCCCATTGGAACAGATGTGTTTGAGCGATGTCTTACATCAAGTCAACAAGTCAGTGTTCCTAATGAGTGGAGGAGGAAGTGAGCTCCAGAGCCGAGGAGCTGAGCGACTAAAAGCTCTGCTCCCCATGGTGGTGATGAACACGAGGAAGATGAGGAGCTGATTAGAGAACGGGAAGCAGTCGCGATGTTGGGCAGCTAAAGCGGGGCAAGGCTATGAAAACACTTCAACATGACATTTGAATGTAATCCTGTTTCTACGGGCAGCCATTGGAATTGGGTTTGGAAGAAACGTAGAGCTGAGTGTCATCAGCATAACGGTGAAAACTGGTCGACTCTGCTGATGCTTTCTTCATAGTGACTGGATATCTAAATAATATAAACCAAGTATGGAACCCCTTCACATCTTTTCCCATCCGAGTCACCAAAACAAAAAGCTCCGACGCTACGGAAGTGCAAGGCAACACATTTTATTTCAAAGGCCTAACTGGCGTTAAGGTACAGCATATTAAATATAGTTAGTCCAGAGACGTCATTGCAGAGTAACATACCATTCTTTTCTTTACATGATACATTCAGTCTGGCGTATTTTACAGGTTCATGTGGTGGGAAGATAGAAAAGGCTGTTAGCTGAGCGGTTGTTCCTGCAGGAAGCTCCTGCTGCTCCGCGGAACGCCGAGTCCGCGTTTCCTGGAGAGAGTCTGTAGGTGAAGCCACAGTCCCTCCCAGAGCCGAGTGATATATTTTACATCCCTGCACATGTTGTTATAGTTCAATAAATATAATAAATAAAAAGTACAAATATCTGAATATTAATGGAACCAGATGGTTTTCAGTCAGTAATACATCATACCCTAACACGACTCAGCGGATGGAGACGACTTTAATGAGGCTCCGGCTGAGGAACAAAAGTTAAAATCCAAATTCAGTTCTGACCGCCTTTAGAAGGGAAGCCCACAGCCGTCCTGTCTTCACTCGGTGCCGACAGGAACGTCGTCCCGTAGCTGTTTGATGTTCGTACATTCCTCGTTTCGTCTGTCTTTTATGGAAGAGTTGTCCCTTTGCCGTAGTTCCGGTTTGTCCTTCAGTAGTTGACCTTCCCAGGAACCTGAACGTTCACCCCGCTGTAGTCCACCATGTACATGGGCCACTGCTGCAGACACGCCAGCCAGGAGGGAAAACCACCGTTAACACAAGCTTCTCATGAGTCCTAAAAACCGTTTACCTTTGAGTATAAGGGAAGTGAAATGATTGTTTAGAACTGTTCATGTAGATCATTCCCAATATGAGATACTGGAAAATTAGGAAAATTTACCTTGGAAAGGCTTGAATTTGGATTTGGAAAAGGTGTAAAAACCCCTGATGTCTAAACTTAAAGGTCTTGTTCTCAAGGAACCGTGTAATACTTTATCTTTTTTAAATGCGATGGGTCACCGAGTTCTCTAACTCCCATCTCCAGCTTTTGGAAATAAACGGGAAACGATTGGGTCAGAAAAAGTCGGATTCTTCTACGTCACAGGGAAAGCCGGAGATCAGAGGAGGACACTGGTAGGACACCTGGAACCAGCTGAGAACACCTGAACCTAAGGGGAGGTGTGGAACGTACCATGACTGGAATCTGATTGGTGGAAATTCCCAACTCGGGGGAGGCAGGAACCCGGCTGCTCTCCTGGACTCTCTTGCGTTTCCGTCGGTTAGTCGAGGCCTCCGTTCCTGCTGAAGAACCAGACGGCGTCAGCCTGAGGCGCCAACCAGCAGGGAGGTTTTCCGTCCACGAACAGAACCTACCTGTGTTACACGTCTGGCTGCAGATTTCTGCAAACGGCCTGAAAGAGAAGGATTCGTTTGGTTTTATTTGGGAGCGTTTGCTGATCAGGATGTAGTCCGAGTGAATTCTCCACTCACTGCAGCTGGCTCTTGATGCTGAACATGATTTTATCTGCAGCCTGAAGGATTTTCTCCAAACACACAATGTCGTAGGTGTTTGGGTTTCGGAAGGGGACGTCGTCCGGAAGCCCGCTGACTTCCACGGACTCGGGACTGCCTCGGATGAGTTTGTAGGGGACCACAATGGAGCGGTCCAAACCCAGAGCCTCACCTGAACAGAGATGAAGGGTGTTTCTCACTGAAACACAAACATTTCACCTAGAAACCCACCGACAGCAACAACATCAACACAACAACGCATCTGGAGTGATTCTGAGCCGATAACGACAAACAGGAAGTGACACGACGTCACATCCAGGAACTGCATCCTTCCAGGGCGCGGTTTCAAGCCGATTACGTAGAAGCAACAAAAACTGTCCACATTAGAAGAAAACTCTACGTGCTTTCTTTTTTGCCCGATGTTTGCGTTTAAAACCTAGCTTGTTTGTAGATTCGCTACAGCAGCTTTAAAATCTGCAGGGGAAACCATCGAAGGCTCAAAGCGGTGGTGCCGTTAGGCTTTAGTTGTTTGCATATATCTTTCTTAATATCCATTAGTTGTCAAAATAAACAAGAAAAATCTTTGTAGATGCCAAGTGTGTCTGCTAAGTTCAGTTTTAACTTCTATTTAGCACCATCGTGGTTGCTAGGCAACAGGACATGCTGAGATAGGGGCGGGAATAGACCGTCCCGTTTTCACCTCCGGTCTTAAGGAGGTAGAGGAAAGTCGAGGAAGGACCCAATCTACGTTGACTGGGTAGGACGCGTCCTCACAAGGATGCTGTCTCTGAATTAGGACACAGCCTTTGTTTCTTGTCCACTGATCCAAGGGAGCTTTCGCGAAACGTCTTCAAGAAACCAAAGAAGTCCAGTTGCCTTCATTCGAACCCCCCTTGGATTACCATGACCTGGATGACTGAGAACCTTCACAGCGGTGCCAGACCTACTGTATCCTCCCAGCATATTGTCCACTGATGCTTTGCCTTTTTAAGCATCACTAAATCGGTTAAACACGTCACCAAACGGTCCTGATGGACACCCGGAGACACGTCTCCACTGCTTTTACCGTATTTCTTGTTGAAAAGCTCCTTGACTTGCTCCCGGAGGACGACTTTCTCTCCCATTCGATTGATGTCGTCGTCGTCTGTGGGGAGGAGAGAAAGTGAAAACCAGGAAAGACGCTGACGCGGCGCCGACTTTAAACCCAAACCTCACCGCTTATGGAGGCGTAGGCCTTCTTCAGTAAGGTGACTCTCCGAGGTGCTGCAAGACAAATAAATCAGATTTAGTCTGCAGTCTGATTCAGAAACACCACCTGGTGAGTTGGAGTCATACCTGGTTTTGGGATTAGGCCCTGAAACGGTCTGAAAACAGGAAAAGGACATTATTTAAAAAAAAACTGACAAATCTAAAAATCAGAACGTTGGAGCATAAAGAGGAACTTAGTTTAAACATGAGATCCTTCTGAAGCAGGCTGAGACTGATGAGTCAGGCAGGTGAGGTGGTCATGTGACCCGGGCAGCCCACCTGGTGATGGTGAAGTTGATTTTGTCGGCGACCGCCAGGATCCTCTCCAGGTTCTGGGAGCCGAAGGTGCAGGGCTTCCTGAAGGGGATCCCGGGCGGGAGGCCTTCGATGACGACCGAGTCCGGGTTGTTCTTGATCCGCTTGTAAGGCACTTGGACGGGATATTTGATGCCCAAAGCCTCGCCGTACTTCCTGTTGAACAGATCCTGGACCTGCTCTCGCAGCGTGTTGGCCAGGTCGATCCTGGACAGCTTGGACTCCATGCACTCTGAGGACGGGACAGTTTGTTTATGTAGGAAACACGCTAAAAATGAGCTTTTAACCCTGAATGGTCCGAATATTCCCGTAATACAGATGTGTTTCCGGTTTAAACGGAGGAGGATCTGAACCGTACCCGAGAATCCGGTCCTCTTGGAAATCGCTGCTGCATCCTCGGTTATTGGTGTTGTGTCCTTGGCGTCCAAATCTGTAAAAAAACCATCATTTTGTTTTTGTTGAATCGTCTCATGAGCCCTACTGAAGACAAGCGTTCTCAGAAGCTTCGAGCTGCAGCAGCTGAGCTTTATTACAGATTAAAGTAGAAACAGCTGCAGGAAATCCTTTTTATTTATTTTAGAAAAGCTGTTTTAAAGTAGAGACTGAACTGAATTTGACCCCACACTCAAGAGGAGACAAGCACCGTTAAAATGGTGTTTCCAGTCTGAAGCTTCCAGATGGTGGAAAAATGTACGGCAGCAGGTTTAAAAATATAAATATTCCCGTCTGAATAGCTGAAGCTATGAAAACGTGTCATCACAAAGTTATTTCAATTCATTAGAGGAGAGCAGTGATTCTATTTTAATAGAAACAATAGAATAAAAAACCTTAACTATATTCTAAATAAAAAATAAAATTAACAAGGGTTTTATATATATTAGGGGTGAGCCTCGATTAAAAAAATGTATCTAATTAATGAGAGGCTTTGTAATAATTAATCTTGATTAATCGCATTTTAATCGTTCAAGAAAATTTGCCCTGAAAGCAATTTTTTAAAACTCAAAATAACGAGACAGAGAATCAAACAACAGTCGTTGACATTATTTTTGTAAACACAAGCTCTTTTCATTTCTAAATAAATGCTTTTAAATTGTATTTCAATTCAAAACAGGAGAAAAAAAAACTATATATGTATATCACTGGTAAAAATAGGACAGACCTAAAAGTACAATACTATTTTAAGTACATTTTGATAATGGTATTGTCTTTAAAATAATATAATAATAATAATAATAATAATAATAATGGGTTGATTTGATTTAGCATCATTAGAGACAGAAATGAAGCCAAAGACACATGAAGAGGGATTTCTGATCACTCATTTGATTGTAGTTCTAGTTGTGTTTGGAGCACATAAAAAAGGTTTACATGGTCTTGTAGCCAAGGCTCTGAGCTTTCTTCAGAGGTGCAGCTTGACTAGATTGATATTTAGGGCATGGATTTTACTGCTAAACTTCAACATCCCCCAATTGGGGAACCCTCGGGCTTAAAGGGTTAAATGCATTCATTTTTTTAAACACGTTATGATTTTCTAATTAATTAATCATAATTAACATGTTAAATTCTCACCCCTAATATATATATCTCTTATCTTTAATAGTAAATAAATCAGAAAACCATGATATATATATACATATGTATATATATATATAAATAAATTCATGAATAAGAGACCATAATTAATCACCAGTAATTAAAAAAAATATGAAAGGCCTTTAAAATGTATATGAATAAATAAAGTTTGATATTTATTGAATCCAGAAAAAACGTCGCCGTTTGTTAGATTAGGTTTCATATGTTTGTGTAGCAGAGGAACAACGATTGTGCTGCGTTTAATAAAAACAGGAACAATAATCCGTTCATTGGCTGTGGGCGGGGCTTCTTCCATAATTAGAGACACGATGCAGCATTTATAACAAACAAAGTCTACAGGTGCTCACCTGCATCACAGGGCATGGAAGGCATCTCTTGTTTAAAGTGTTCCGTTAAAAGTTCCGGCCTGAAGACAAAACAACACATTATTCCCGACGCCGTTCCTCCTTAACAGCTGGGTGGACTTCCTGTCTGTTGGTGTTTCTACCTTTTAATGAAAAACTGGATCTGGCCGCCAACAGCCAGGATCTTGCGGAGTTTGGCCGCTCCGAAGCAGTTTGGCCTTCGGAGGGAGATTCCCTCCGGAAGCCCGGTGACGTACAAATCCTCCGGATACATCTGGAACTTGGAGTACGGCACCTTGGCTGGTTCAGGGAGGCCCAGAGCTTCGGCTGGGGAAGAAGAGACGTTATGAGGAATACGTCCAAGAACAAGAGCAGGAAGAGAAGGAAGTTCAGAGATCCAAAACTAGATCCTGCACCGTAACAGCATCTGTGGTTAAAGTCTGATTTAGATGTTGTTTAATCACTTGCAGCGTTTTGTTAAATGGAATCTCGCTGATGTGTTTAAAACATTAATAATCAAAAAGACTTGAAGAGTTTAAATTTAAAGCTCTGCTACAAGTGGAGGAGACGAAAGTCTAACTGCGCCTCTCCTGTGAAGGAGGATTATGGGTAATTACCGTATTTAATGCTGAAGAGGTTCTCCACTTGTCTCCGAAGCTGAAGAATCATCTCACCGATGTCCTCCACCAGACTCCCAGCTGGAAGAGACAAGCAGGTGAGAGGAGAATTTCTAACAGCTGAGTGTGAGCATCACCACCGCTCCAGCTGTGCTGCTCCGACCCGGCGGTGCCAGACCTACTGTATCCTCCTCACCAGGTGCATTAATCACGGAGAACATAAACAGATGTAGGACAGCGGAGATTAAACTCAACACCAGAACCAGAGTTCTAGCAGGTAAACTGGGTCTGTTGTTATCAAACACAGCAGGAGCTCGCTGACAGCTGGGGATGGAGCCGGGTTTGCAAAAAGTACTGAATGTATCTTTAAAAATCCAACTTAAACTCAAACAGCAGCATTACTGGGCTTTCAGGTGTTAAAACATACTATTAATAATACTTTAGTAAAACTCATCATTCAGTGAAGTCACTTATTTAATCTCTGCTGGAAAACATTAACATGGAATTCAGCTGCTGGATAATAAATTCAAAAATATCCGATTTACTGAGCCCCGGAGGGGACACAAGAAAAAAAAATTTGTATACCAATTTTGTTATGCAAGATCCCAACTTTGTTTGCAAGCTCTTTTGTGGGACCCCGACTTTGTTTAGTGAGATCCTGACTTTGTTTTGCGAGATCCCGACTTTGTTTTGCGAGATCCCGACTTTGTTTTGGGAGATCCCGACTTTGTTTTGGGAGATCCCGACTTTGTTTTGCGAGATCCCGACTTTGTTTTGCGAGATCCCGACTTTGTTTTGCGAGATCCCGACTTTGTTTTTGCGAGATCCTGACTTTTTTGCGAGATCCTGACTTTTTTGCGAGATCCTGACTTTTTTGCGAGATCCTGACTTTGCGAGATCCTGACTTTTTTGCGAGATCCTGACTTTTTTGCGAGATCCTGACTTTGTTTGCAAGCTCTTTTGTGGGACCCCGACTTTGTTTAGTGAGATCCCGACTTTGTTTTGCGAGATCCTGACTTTGTTTTGCGAGATCCCGACTTTGTTTTGCGAGATCCCGACTTTGTTTTGCAAGATCCTGGGTTTGTTTTTGCAAGATCCCGACTTTATTTTGCGAGATCCCGACTTTGTTTTGCAAGATCTTTTGCGGGACTCAGACTTTGTTTTTCGAGATCCCGACTTTGTTTTGCGAGATCCCAACTTTGTTTTTCGAGATCCCAACTTTGTTTTTTGAGATCCCGACTTTGTTTTGCGAGATCCCGACATTGTTTTGCGAGATCTTTTGTGGGATTCTGATTTGCTTTGTGAGATGCAGAAAAGTGGACATGTCCAGGAAAAAGAGGACATTTAGTCATCCTATTATGTAGCCATCAAACGCGGTTGTTAGATCCATTTCCTCCTCGTTACGTCCGCTTACAAATGGAGACCATCTTGATAAAAGCTTTCCCTCAACACTTTAGAAAGGGAAAGTTGATCCACAACCCAGATCTGGTCTCTCATCACCGTCCCCTACATCCTGGATGCTGCATCCATATTTATTAGATGAATAAATTCTTCCACATTAACCACTAAAACCAGCCCGGCATACCTTCAGAGGGTCTCCTGATGATCTGGGAGGAGGCGCTGGGAGACGAGGCTTCAGCTGAAAGATGAAAGAAAACACAAGCAGCACCAGTTGTTTATAAAATCACGTGTTTGTTGTTTTACAGACTGACTTTGACACAGAAAGAGTTTAACAAACAGGTTACTGACTGTGTCATAGCGCTGTTCACCACAGACAGTTTTTACACTGTGACTCTGAGATTATAATCTAGATTTGCTGTAATCTTTGAACCAGGAGTCCACCTGCATCAAACCTCCCGTCATCCAGACTGTTCTTATTCTGAATATTTCAACATGAAAACCTCTAAATAATCTTCTGCAATCTAAAAAACAAATCTAAATGGTTGGGTGTGACGTCAATATCACTCACCTTTCTTTTCGTTCCTTTACTGGTAAATTGTGAAAGAAAAGAAAACTTAAACAAAGAACAATCAAACAAAATAAAATAATGGCTTCCTGATGGAGCTAAGACCAGGATCCCTCTGAGTAGACTCACGCTCGTCTGCAGGAGATCTCGCTTCAAATGCAGAAAAACTGAATGTTTTTGTCTTCGTTCAGTTTATAAACTGAAACTCTTTTAATATTAATATTCATGATTTCTGGGTATGAGTTCAGCAGAAGTAAGCAGGGATTTTACCTTCTAGGTTCAGATCTCTGATAGATTTGATTTAATCTCATAATTTAATCATAAATCCCAGCAGAGAGAGTTGACTCTACTCAGGTGTTCCTGGTACTGGAGTCACCTAAAGGTCCGGGGAGACCAGAACCTCTACACTCTAGGAGGGAAGGAATCTGGGATTTGAGTCGGATCTTTGAGGGAAAGGTTGATCTTTAGCTGATAGTTGGGGAACTAAAACCAGTTTCTCACTGGGCTGCGGATGACGGAGAGCACTCAACTTTAACCTCAAAACGCTTGTGAGACATTTCAATGTCCTTGTGTAAGTCAAGGAGCCTCCCGAGAAAGTCACAGAGCCTCCTCAGAAAGTCACGGAGCCTCCCGGGAAAGTCACGGAGCCTCCCGGGAAAGTCACGGAGCATCCTCAGAAAGTCACGGAGCCTCCCGGGAAAGTCACGGAGCCTCCCGGGAAAGTCACGGAGCATCCTCAGAAAGTCACGGAGCCTCCCGAGAAAGTCAAGGAGCCTCCTGAGACACCTTTGAGAGGGGTTGGAGACCAAATTGTGAACCAACTGAAACACAATCCGGACACTTTGCAGCTAAATTGTGACATTAAAAAAGACTTAGGGGTCAAAACCATGTCACACGTAGCGATTCAGAGTGATTCCATGTGAAAATCTGCACATTTTCTCACAATTTTGTCTCCAACTAGTCGCAGCAGCCCGGTGAGATCCTGGCCCAAATCTGCAAACGTGCACGATGCATCACTTCAGTTCCACTTTACAATAAGGCTCTCCTCATAAACGACTAATAAAGAGCTTATAGATGTGTCAGTAATATATCTGTAAACAATAAACCAGTAATAAGTCTTTATTATGCATTAAATAATGACGTTAAAGATACTAAACTGACCCGGTTTCTTGCCAAATAGTGAGCCAAATTAGTTCACCTGTAGTGTAAAACTGGCATTTATAATGCAGTGATAACTTACAAAATTAAATGCTAAAAAATAAAGTTTCCAAATGCTCGTTGTGCTCATGAGACTGGAACTAAGAACCATCCGGCACTCAGGGAGAACAGACGCTTCTTCTTTTCCTCCTCTCTACCCCCGTCTTACTCGTCGATCTCCGTCCTGTCAGTCTATCTGGAGCTCCTCTCTGCAGGCTTCTCTGGATGTTTCTTAACCATGGATCTGGTCAGCTGGTCTCTGAATGCAACTGATAAAAATGTTTCCACCTTACAAACGAAGAAGGGAGCTCCTTCCTGCCCTGACAGAACGCACTCGGTCGGATACGTGATGAATTCCTTTAGCGAGTGGAAGATTATGCGTCTATTGCTGCTGTCCGTGGAGGACATAGAAGACGTAGAAGATACTTATATATTTGGATTAATGATAACTGGTTTCTGCTGTTTGGAGCAGGTGGGTTTCTGGTGTATCAGAAGATTCAGATTTGGGAGAAATAAGCAAACTGCCTGAGCTCAAAGACGGGATGCGCCATGTTGTGAACTCTCAGACTCATGTTGCACGAGCCAAACCGTAAGCTGGATGTTCTGAGCAGAAAACTGGCTGCAGTTCTGGAACTCGTACACAAAAAATTTTAATCTCTGCCTGTTCCAAAACAAATTGCTGTTATCTGAATTTGGCTCCACGATGTTGGCCTTGAAGGCTGAAGATCTCAAAACTCCCCTGCTCATATTTTCTCTGTCCCTTCGCCCCACCTAGAGATGTCCTGGAACTCCTATAGTGGAAACATGACTTTAGTCTGAAATGTCTAATAAAGCAACTCAACATTAAATATATAAGGGAAAAGTTTTGGCTCACTATTTAGCAAGAAACCCCTTTGTTTCGTCTCATTCTTACCCTCAATATAAGTGTTACAGATGAATTAATAACAGACCTATGAAGCTTTTATGAGGAGGTCCCCTTAGTTCAGTCACAGCTGATGCACAGTGCTTCTCACAGACACCAGCTAATCTTCAAAAGGACGGCAGCAATGAGAGGCTGCACCAGGTTTGGGTGGTTTGGTCTTGAGGAGGTTAAAAATAAAACGTTTCATACTCATTTAGCTTCCTAAAAAGACCAGGGCTTGGAGATCCAGGAGCTGTGAGGAGGTGTGGATAGCTGGAGATTACCTGAGTGGTTTTCCATGGGGTGAGGAGGAACCGGGGGAGCTGGAGGAGCAGGGGGAGCCGAAGGAGGAGGAGGGGGAGCAGAGGGGGACGCTGTGGCCGGACATGGCGCACCTGGACCAGGATCAGACACGGGCTCACTGGGTTCCTCCCCACTGGTGCTGGCTTCTACTGAGGAGACCATTCATCAGCTGGTTAGCATCAGATAAAACATCAGGAGGAATAAATGAGCTGATTAATCACAAACCCTATAAAAACAGACCCAAAAACTGGATTTATTCATGTCTTTTATTGTAAATTTCTACTTTATGAATGACTGTTCTGTGAAATCGTTCCAAAACATAAATAAAAATGTTATAGCACATAAAACAAGTCAAGACTTTCATGTCATTTTATTACAAGTTGTCTCCAAAAGAGAAGGATCCCCCGTCCTTACGGACCGGGACGTTTTAAAGCTTCTGTTAGACGTGACGAACGGCACTCACCAGGCACCATCACCTGGATGATGTCCCCATCTGGAGGTTCTGTTTTAATCCTCCTCAGAGGAATGCCGTCACTGGAAGGACCTGCACGGCAGAATAAAACAGATTTAAGGACAAAACACACGTCTGATTGGACTAAAATGACCCAAAAGGAGACAAAAACACCCGAGGACAGGACATTTACGACGAACGTTTCATGATTTTATAGTAATAATAATAAATTAGATGATTAAAGTGATTTTCAAGAACCCAAAGCATTTTATGGATAATCCACAATGATCTGGGATCAAACCGACAACCCTCTGACTAGAAAACCCGCTCTACCTCCTGAGCCGCTCCTTTAACACTTCAAAGAGAAGAAAAAACATGACAGGTGTTTATTATGTAATAATTACCTGCTTCACAGTCAGCCTGGGGGCTCACACAAGCACTTGTTGATCTGTGAAATAATCAGAAATAAAAATGCATTAATGATGTAAAATTAGCTTTAATCCGAATGTTTAACATAACAGAAAATAAACAAAACATCTGGATTTACTGGAATTAAAGCTCCAATAAGCAGACTCAGTAAAAGAAACAAGCCCAAACCACCAGCCCTCCGTCGCTGTGCTGATATGCTGTGGTTGACTAGCCGCTGTGCATTATGGGTAAACGGCCCAGAAGTCTTGCTTTAGAGAGAAGTTATCTCATCACAGAAGCCTGAAGAGTCTTTTTATTTTCTGATCTGCATTGACTGACCTCTGACCTAATTGGGGGGTTGTCTTGGAAATCCACTCTTGGGAATTTGTGTTATATGTTTCCACTAGTAAATAATCTTTTTCTCTGTAGAATAACAGACTCCAGATTGTTTGGGGATGACCTTTAACCTCTCTCAGATTGGTGAGCTGCTTCTCTGAGGTCACAGCTGTCATCCCTTCTTGGTGTTAAAGGTCAGCTTTACTCATTTAGTACATGTGCAGTGGTCTCTAGTAGGGATGTGAATCTCCACCACTGAGGCCGATTCGATATGTATCTCGATACGCTACTGGCGATACGATACATTAACGATACGGTAAACCCTCTGGCGATACGATTCGATACGATTCATCCCTGCTGACGATTCTTTAATGATTTGAAAACGATTTTCGATTCGATACATTTCATGATGCGATTTTAAACGATTCAACACATTAAAAAGATTTTCCAGCCCACATCTGATTTTTAAATATCAAAATGATTTTCCCTCTCCTCTGTGAAGGATGTATTTGATCATCTATTGTTTTTGATTAATCAATAAATGCAACATTAAAAGACAATGCACATCATCAGTGATATTTTACATATTATACATAACATTATTGCTACAATTCTTGAAATAAGGGGGTTGACACTAGGTTTAGACAGAAAAATAAACCAACAGAATCAGAAAATTATTAGAGTTCATCATTTTTCAATTATTTGGAATTATTATGAAACAGTAAAAATTTGAAAACACTTCTAAATATTGTAATGATCCATATGTGGCAATATTAAAAGCTGTTGTAGCCTAATGTTACTGTTCCTTTAAGAGAAAAGTCCAGGCTGAGATGTGAGTTTATCTCTGCTGTTTATTGAACTTCTCTGAACCAAAATGTCATTCTGTCTGTTTAGTTCTGCACAAATGTTACAATAACTAGATAAATTGCATTTCTTGCAGAAATGCGTTTGAATGCTTTGTTGCTGAATACGATAGCTGAAACTGCTGAATTGAAGCTAAAACTAAGCTTAATTGTCAAAATGTGCTGAATGTATTTGAAGTTTTAGGAGCACAAATTGCTAAAAAGTTTTAAAAAGCCCAAAAAGTAAGTAGAGAATAGAGAAAAAAATCCTAAACAGCAGAAAACTGAAATCTCTAAACATAGTTTAAAAAACTGAGTAGCTAAAATGTTTAAACAGCTCATATTTGAGTATAAGTAGTTAAATTTTCACAATTAGTTGAATTGTGAAGTTAGCAGGATATGCTGAATTTTGAAACTGATAGCTGAGTAGCTGAACTGAAATAAGCAGTTTTCTGCTGCGAAAATTTAGCGTAATTGTAAAAATGAGCTGAAAAGATTTAGTTGCAAAAAATCACTAACAAGTGTAATAAAGCCAAATAAGTAAGTTGAGAAAAGAGAAAAAAAATCTACACAGAAGAAAACTGAAATCTCACTACACAGTTTAAAAAACTGGACAGCTGAAATGTTTAAACAGCTGGTATTTGAGTAGGATTAATTTAATAGTTAAATTTTCACAATTAGCTGAACTGTGAATTTAGCAGCTGAAACTGATAGATGAACATGGATTAGAACTGATGTGAAGTTGAAAATGAGTTCAATTGTCAAAGTTAGCAGAATGAGATAAAAAATAAACTGTTAGAACGAGCAGAAATTGAACTTTAAAGTTTCAAAACTTTCTCAGCCATTCAAAGACCAGGCATAGTGGACGGCTGGTTTCCTGAGTCCAAGCTGATCGATTTGGTGTATAACATGTCTGGGTGCGTATTTCTGTTAACTTGGAAGAAGCTTGAACTCTCTCGGCCAATCAGAGAGCAGGGATGTTGGGGGTGGGGGTAATGGGTTCCTAAGACCAAGCTGATCGATTTGATGTATAATATGTGTCGGTGCGTATTTCTGTTAACCAAGAAGAAGCTTGAACTCTCNCAACAGACTTGGGAGTAGGCTATTGGATTATTTCTTAGAGTCTGTTCTGGAGTGAAATATCTAGCTTATTTATACATCTTTCATTTTAGTCTCCAAAGGAAATTGAAGATCCATTTGATACGAGCCACTAAAATTCTCTTGCTAAGTTGGCCCTTTTTAAAGAACGAGTAACACCTAAATCAACTTTTTTGTGCTGATAACCTGTATAGATGAGTATCTAATAGTGCTGTAGACATGTGTAATCATTATTTTGGCAGTTTAGTGCAACTTACGTAAAATGTAATATTACAGGCAAAAACCATAATTATATCTCCACCTTCAGGTCAAAACTCTGCTCCACACTGATTTAGAATCAGCCCCAGCTGATTGCTGTAGAGATGCAGCGCACGGTGACGTTGTCTACCTTACTACGTGGCTGCGCTGCACTGGACTCCAGCTGAGTCGGCCGCACCTCCACCTGGCGCAACCACTCACCTGCCGATATGACACGTTAGAGCTCGGAGCCGCTCGCCTCCTTGAAAAAAAAAGCTCCTCCTCCCCTTTTTTTCTGGTGATCGCGGTGGACAGTAAATCCTCCAACCTGCTGGTGCTTCTGAGTCTGCTTGTTCTCCTGAGCGCTAGGTTTGCTTGTTTGTGCGCTCCCGTACACGCGCGAGTGCGCACGCGCTTGTAAATGACTAGTTTTTCCGACTGGGAAACCATAGACATTATAATTGATAGACCCCCTATTGGCCGCTCGGGCGCAGGAAATGCGGCCGCCATCTTAGGTCGGTCGGGCTTCCGGCAGACACGAACCATAACAATAGCAGTAAACATGATGCCTGAGCTCTGTGCGGTTTATTCTTGCTCTAATCGGCGGACTATTGAGACCATGGCTCGGGGGATAACTTTTCACAAGTAAGTTCGAGCATTTTTGTTGTTTGTATTTTGTAAATATAACTTTGTTGTACTATATTTGTGTCCACCAGCAGCACCTCCTAGTTAGCTAACGTTAGCTACATGTTTACTGCTGGTGCTCCCCTGACAATGAAGGCTAAATGAGACTATTAATCATTTATTCCAAAACACTGACTTAGGTTACAGCTGACACAAGAATGCTGCTGTAGAAATCAAACAAATCGTACTGCTCATAGCTCATGTCTCAGACTGGAGAATAGTTAGCTAACAAGCTAACATGCTGATGAGGACTGCAATGCAGAACTCTTTCTTTGATGAGCTTTAGTTCATTATCAATACAAATGCGATTTTTAGGTTAAAGAAAGGTTCTAAGAAACCTTAAGGAAGAAGTAAACAAGAATGCTGCTGTAGAAATCAAACAAATCTTCCTGGTATCAGATATAGCTCATGTCTCAGACCCTCCCCTCTGACTGGAGAATAGTTAGCTAACATGCTGAAGAGTTTTGCTGTGCAGAACTTTGTTCTGGTTTTACCCTTTAAGGTGTTTTAGTTCATTATCAATAGAAATGCAGTTTTTAGGTTAAAGAAAGGTTCTAAGAAATCTTAAAGAAGTAAACAGAATAGTAGTAATAACACAAGATGAATTAAGAAAATAGCATTGACCTCCTTTGTACAATATTGGTAGACACTAATCTGCAAATTGCATGTTTTTGTTTTCTAG
>SSNS01000164.1:41472-113123 GCA_006937985.1 Aphyosemion australe | reverse complement strand
TAAAAACAAGTACCTCAGAGAGACTCTATTTTTGCCCCTCCCACTCCACACACAATACAAAGCAAATCTTAATGTTGTCCAATTTTTGAAAATTACTTATGCAAATATATTAAATATGTTTCTATTCCTTTACAGGAGGCTGTGATTGGTGGATGATGAGGCTGGGCTGGGCCAGAAAAACCAAACTAAACACAGATGTGTAGCTGTCATGCTGGATGCCACGGCCGTCAGACTTGATCTCATTGGTTAAGTCTGTGGTTCTAAAGAGAAGGCAGCACCACGTGGCCAAACTCACCTCTCTTGAACTGCAGAAGGGGAGCTCCAGATAAAAGTTCTACAAAGCAGTCCTCTTCCAGGGGTTTTAGCTCATGTAAAGCTTTCAGTTACTATTTTAAAAAATTCTGAACACAAGTAACAGATAAATTAAGACAAAAAAAATTAAATGAACTCCATTAAGCAGTTAGTTCTTTTTCTCTCTCTCTTTCTCCCCGTGTGCTGTTCGGCTGTATAGTAATCAGAATTGATGTCTGAGTATTGAAAACAAGCCTTACAATTTTATTCTCAGAGGTGGAGCGTTATAGGTTCAGCTACACACAAAAATACAACAGAACCAGAATATCACTAAGCAGTCAGTTCTGACAGATGGTTTGTCGATTTCTTGTCATTCAGACTTTGTTTTAGTTGTTGTCACACCCTCTCTTTGAGTTATATTAGTACTATATGTATATGAAACACTCATTTATTTAAATTATCTGTAAGAATTATATTGTATATATTAATTGTTTATTAAAATGGCTGAGTAGTACTTTCTGCTTCTCTTTCATATATTAAGTGTGTTTTTTATAAATACCTACCATAGATCTCACACTTGGTATATAGTCCTTTTTGAATTATTTTGATTCTCATTGTTTGACTGTGATTTTTATGTGTTTGATCCTTTTTTTCTATAGATTTTGTCAATAGGCAATGGATAAGAGTCCCATATGTACCCACAGCAAACCCATTATGATTAAAAACGCTCAAACATGTGTCCTGTATCAGAGCTACATGTGTGAAGTTTACAGTGAAAAAAACCGCATCAAAATCGGTTCAGTATTCAAGGAGTTATGGTTGATTTAACATGCTGACACTTCAATGTCTCTGCAAAGGGAGGGGGGGCGCGACCGATCCAAGATGGCGGCGCCACCGCTCGTCAGCGCCCATAGGCAATAGCGGCCACGAGGGGTCTATCAATGTCTATGGNAAGAAGTAAACAGAATAGTAGTAATAACACAAGATGAATTAAGAAAATAGCATTGACCTCCTTTGTACAATATTGGTAGACACTAATCTGCAAATTGCATGTTTTTGTTTTCTAGGTTTTCCCACAAAAGATGTGAGGAAGAAGTGTGAGGCTTCCTGCAGCTGATTTATTATGATTAGAACTGGGCTGTGTCAGATGGAGTTTGTTTCATCTTCAGCTTCCTGGTTCTCCTTCAAACAGTAAGTGTATCATAAGGCCATCAGCATTCATAAATGTACATATCCTTTTATCAATCACAAGGCAGAGTGTAATACTTATCCCCCTACATACCTTGTCTTGATGATATTTGTCAAAAATTAATTTATTTTAATAAACGTCCTAAGAATCATGTCTAGGTGCCCCAGAGTTTTCACAGCACCAGAGGCCACCTGATGTAAACTGAGAACCACAGGTGTGTACTATAAACAGTATATTATTGTCAAACATTATGCTTGTTTGTTTTAACCAGAAAAGTGCAAAACTACATCCAGAAGAGCCAAAGAGAGCCTGTCTGTGACCTCCCAGAGACTAACCTCAACCTGATGATGTGAGTATTTAAACATCATAACACTAACCCTAACCTAAACCAAAAGCGTATTCACACCATACCTCTAAAACCACGTTTTAGGGCATTATGTCATTGTGATGCCCAGCCAAATGTCCCCACAATGTGGAAATGTCCACACACTACACGCTTAAAATTTGTTCACTTCAGCATATAAAAACAAGTACCTCAGAGAGACTCTATTTTTGCCCCTCCCACTCCACACACAATACAAAGCAAATCTTAATGTTGTCCAATTTTTGAAAATTACTTATGCAAATATATTAAATATGTTTCTATTCCTTTACAGGAGGCTGTGATTGGTGGATGATGAGGCTGGGCTGGGCCAGAAAAACCAAACTAAACACAGATGTGTAGCTGTCATGCTGGATGCCACGGCCGTCAGACTTGATCTCATTGGTTAAGTCTGTGGTTCTGAAGAGAAGGCTGCACCACNACTAGGGATGTGAATCTCCACCACTGAGGCCGATTCGATACGTATCTCGATACGCTACTGGCGATACGATACATTAACGATACGGTAAACCCTCTGGCGATACGATTCGATACGATTCATCCCTGCTGACGATTCTTTAATGATTTGAAAACGATTTTCGATTCGATACATTTCATGATGCTATTTTAAACGATTCAACACATTAAAAAGATTTTCCAGCCCACATCTGATTTTTAAATATCAAAATGATTTTCCCTCTCCTCTGTGAAGGATGTATTTGATCCTCTATTGTTTTTGATTAATCAATAAATTCAACATTAAAAGACAATGCACATCATCAGTGATATTTTACATATTATACATAACATTATTGCTACAATACTTGAAATAAGGGGGTTGACACTAGGTTTAGACAGAAAAATAAACCAACAGAATCAGAAAATTATTAGAGTTCATCATTTTTCAATTATTTGGGATTATTATGAAACAGTAAAAATTTGAAAACACTTCTAAATATGGTAATGATCCATATGTGGCAATATTAAAAGCTGTTGTAGCCTAATGTTACTGTTCCTTTAAGAGAAAAGTCCAAGCTGAGATGTGAGTTCATCTCAGCTGTTTATTGAACTTCTCTGAACTAAAATGTCATTCTGTCTGTTGTTTAGTTCTGCACAAATGTTACGATAATAAGGAATTATCTTAAATTACCTCACACAAAGCTTTAGTTGTGTAGATCAACAAGAATGCTCGGAAGAATACGCTGCTGCAGAAACCGGTCACACGGACTTTAGAAAGTTTTATTTTGACAAGACAGGAAGCTCGTACGTCGGTTAATATTGTCCCACGATGGTTTTTCTAACTGCGGCTGCGCACCACCTGGCCTCCGCTAAAAGAGAAGGACGGTGCGTTCAATGCGCCTCAAAAAACGAGGACATAGCAGGAAAACAATGAAGTAATCGATGTAACCATGGTTTTAACCGATGAGAGACACGTACGGGAAGATACATTGCGATACAGCCGTCATTTATAACCGGTGCGCACTGAAGCTACCGGTGCAGTCGCATCGCTAACGTCATGAACGAACCACCGGCTCAGATCGGTGAATCTCTCCATCCCTAGTCTCTAGTAGGAATGAATGCATTGTAAGTCATACTCAGGGGATAAAAATCTCTAGTGCACCTGTTTCAGTAACTAAAAGTCAGCCAAAGGAGAAAGTAGCTTCAGACGACAGGATCTGGAGTCTTACTTCCTGATACGTGGACATCTCTTCTCTGATTGGCTAACAGCAACACGACTCTACCCCTGACTCTGTTTGCTCTGCAACGTTGATGTTTTATCTCCACCAATAACACAAGCCTGGAGGAGTTCTGCTGAGTGGTGGAGTTGCTAATGCTAACGGTTAGCTTCTACTAGCCCAGACGTTCTCTGCTGTTTCCTGGACGCTAAACCAGCAACAGCCTTCCCCGTCGTGAGTCAAGATGGGTGAGTCCATNGTGCTTCTCACAGACACCAGCTAATCTTCAAAAGGACGGCAGCAATGAGAGGCTGCACCAGGTTTGGGTGGTTTGGTCTTGAGGAGGTTAAAAATAAAACGTTTCATACTCATTTAGCTTCCTAAAAAGACCAGGGCTTGGAGATCCAGGAGCTGTGAGGAGGTGTGGATAGCTGGAGATTACCTGAGTGGTTTTCCATGGGGTGAGGAGGAACCGGGGGAGCTGGAGGAGCAGGGGGAGCCGAAGGAGGAGGAGGGGGAGCAGAGGGGGACGCTGTGGCCGGACATGGCGCACCTGGACCAGGATCAGACACGGGCTCACTGGGTTCCTCCCCACTGGTGCTGGCTTCTACTGAGGAGACCATTCATCAGCTGGTTAGCATCAGATAAAACATCAGGAGGAATAAATGAGCTGATTAATCACAAAACGTATAAAAACAGACCCAAAAACTGGATTTATTCATGTCTTTTATTGTAAATTTCTACTTTATGAATGACTGTTCTGTGAAATCGTTCCAAAACATAAATAAAAATGTTATAGCACATAAAACAAGTCAAGACTTTCATGTCATTTTATTACAAGTTGTCTCCAAAAGAGAAGGATCCCCCGTCCTTACGGACCGGGACGTTTTAAAGCTTCTGTTAGACGTGACGAACGGCACTCACCAGGCACCATCACCTGGATGATGTCCCCATCTGGAGGTTCTGTTTTAATCCTCCTCAGAGGAATGCCGTCACTGGAAGGACCTGCACGGCAGAATAAAACAGATTTAAGGACAAAACACACGTCTGATTGGACTAAAATGACCCAAAAGGAGACAAAAACACCCGAGGACAGGACATTTACGACGAACGTTTCATGATTTTATAGTAATAATAATAAATTAGATGATTAAAGTGATTTTCAAGAACCCAAAGCATTTTATGGAGAATCCACAATGATCTGGGATCAAACCGACAACCCTCTGACTAGAAAACCCGCTCTACCTCCTGAGCCGCTCCTTTAACACTTCAAAGAGAAGAAAAAACATGACAGGTGTTTATTATGTAATAATTACCTGCTTCACAGTCAGCCTGGGGGCTCACACAAGCACTTGTTGATCTGTGAAATAATCAGAAATAAAAATGCATTAATGATGTAAAATTAGCTTTAATCCGAATGTTTAACATAACAGAAAATAAACAAAACATCTGGATTTACTGGAATTAAAGCTCCAATAAGCAGACTCAGTAAAAGAAACAAGCCCAAACCACCAGCCCTCCGTCGCTGTGCTGATATGCTGTGGTTGACTAGCCGCTGTGCATTATGGGTAAACGGCCCAGAAGTCTTGCTTTAGAGAGAAGTTATCTCCTCACAGAAGCCTGAAGAGTCTTTTTATTTTCTGATCTGCATTGACTGACCTCTGACCTAATTGGGGGGTTGTCTTGGAAATCCACTCTTGGGAATTTGTGTTATATGTTTCCACTAGTAAATAATCTTTTTCTCTGTAGAATAACAGACTCCAGATTGTTTGGGGATGACCTTTAACCTCTCTTAGATTGGTGAGCTGCTTCTCTGAGGTCACAGCTGTCATCCCTTCTTGGTGTTAAAGGTCAGCTTTACTCATTTAGTACATGTGCAGTGGTCTCTAGTAGGAATGAATGCATTGTAAGTCATACTCAGGGGATAAAAATCTCCAGTGCACCTGTTTCAGTAACTAAAAGTCAGCCAAAGGAGAAAGTAGCTTCAGACGACAGAATCTGGACTCTTACTTCCTGATATGTGGACATCTCTCCTCTGATTTGCTAACAGCAACACGACTCTACCACTGACTCTGTTTGCTCTGCAACGTTGATGTTTTATCTCCACAAATAACACAAGCCTGGAGGAGTTCTGCTGAGTGGTGGAGTTGCTAATGCTAACGGTTAGCTTCTACTAGCCCAGACGTTCTCTGCTGTTTCCTGGACGCTAAACCAGCAACAGCCTTCCCCGTCGTGAGTCAAGATGGGTGAGTCCATGAATGTTAAGTAACTATTTTCATGTTCAGCCTGCATGAAAGAGTTTTCAGTGTAGTTGACCTTTAACACACGCCTGTATGCTCCAGACTGTTTTTCGCTCATTTATTCATCATGACAGAGAAATTATTTGATTTTGAGACAAAACAGGTGATTATTGTTTTTATTATGTGATATAATAAAACTTTAGAAGCTAAAAAATGAAACGGCTGCTTTAATAATATTCATGGGTAAGATGAATTATTTTTCTAAATGGGTCCGACCTGCTGCTGTGAGGGTTGCTGAGCAGCTCGGTCGCAGTGGGGAGCATGCTCAGACCGTCGCAGAAGCCGTCGTCGGACGTGGCGCTCAGGTCGAGCTTCCCATCCTCCCGCGCTAGCTTACCAGCAGCTGCACCAAAAAGATAGAGGACAAATAAATGTTTAAATTTATATTATTTTCAGCTATAATTAGTGACACTAATTAGAAGAAGTCATGGAAGCAGTTTAGCAGTAATGAGGCCAAATGGCAGCTTTAGAAAATTAAACACAATAAATAAAAATGAATTAGAGCCTTACCAGTGAAAATCCTTTCATCAAACATTCTGGAACATAAAAAGACAAACACGTGGTTAGTCACAGAGTTCAGAGAGCATTTTATCCTGATGCAGACGCAGGAAGCAGCGCGTCTTCAGGAGCTGATGAAGCACAAAAACATATTTTACAGCTAAAACTTAACGTCTGACTGTAACAAACTCCTGATCCTGATTTGATTATTTATTCCTGTTAGAAAACATCAAACTGTTTATTTAACTCATCTATTATTATTTATTCTTCATTATTATATGAGAACAGGATTATTCTGAGGCTGGATGACGTTTATCTATTCAAATACACGTTTCTTCATAAAAAAGCAGGATCCATATGTAACCCAGATTTGTCACCTACTTGATTAACATTTGATTCACTTGTTTTAACAATTTTCTTCTCATTTAAACTCTGTTTACTAAAGGCACACTTGGCAGTTTTGGCTTGCTTTTAGCACCACCTAGTGTTCATTAGCTAAAGCTAAAGCAAAATGTATCTCCTGGCTGTGCATTCGTCTTTTAAACACCTTAATCTAACAGCTGAAACGTCTCCTCAGCCTTCATTAGTGTCTACAGGAGCGGTTCATCACTAAATCAAACACATCAGCTGTGTTCATGATCTAAAACATGCAGGAAACATGCTGGAAGCAGACTGCAGCACCCATAGACATTATAATTGATAGACCCCCTATTGGCCGCTCGGGCGCAGGAAATGCGGCCGCCATCTTAGATCGGTCGGGCTTCCGGCAGACACGAACCATAACAATAGCAGTAAACATGATGCCTGAGCTCTGTGCGGTTTATTCTTGCTCTAATCGGCGGACTATTGAGACCATGGCTCGGGGGATAACTTTTCACAAGTAAGTTCGAGCATTTTTGTTGTTTGTATTTTGTAAATATAACTTTGTTGTACTATATTTGTGTCCACCAGCAGCACCTCCTTGTTAGCTAACGTTAGCTACATGTTTACTGCTGGTGCTCCCCTGACAATGAAGGCTAAATGAGACTATTAATCATTTATTCCAAAACACTGACTTAGGTTACAGCTGACACAAGAATGCTGCTGTAGAAATCAAACAAATCTTTCTGGTATCAGATATAGCTCATGTCTCANATGTGTAGCTGTCATGCTGGATGCCACGGCCGTCAGACTTGATCTCATTGGTTAAGTCTGTGGTTCTAAAGAGAAGGCAGCACCACGTGGCCAAACTCACCTCTCTTGAACTGCAGAAGGGGAGCTCCAGATAAAAGTTCTACAAAGCAGTCCTCTTCCAGGGGTTTTAGCTCATGTAAAGCTTTCAGTTACTATTTTAAAAAATTCTGAACACAAGTAACAGATAAATTAAGACAAAAAAAATTAAATGAACTCCATTAAGCAGTTAGTTCTTTTTCTCTCTCTCTTTCTCCCCGTGTGCTGTTCGGCTGTATAGTAATCAGAATTGATGTCTGAGTATTGAAAACAAGCCTTACAATTTTATTCTCAGAGGTGGAGCGTTATAGGTTCAGCTACACACAAAAATACAACAGAACCAGAATATCACTAAGCAGTCAGTTCTGACAGATGGTTTGTCGATTTCTTGTCATTCAGACTTTGTTTTAGTTGTTGTCACACCCTCTCTTTGAGTTATATTAGTACTATATGTATATGAAACACTCATTTATTTAAATTATCTGTAAGAATTATATTGTATATATTAATTGTTTATTAAAATGGCTGAGTAGTACTTTCTGCTTCTCTTTCATATATTAAGTGTGTTTTTTATAAATACCTACCATAGATCTCACACTTGGTATATAGTCCTTTTTGAATTATTTTGATTCTCATTGTTTGACTGTGATTTTTATGTGTTTGATCCTTTTTTTCTATAGGTTTTGTCAATAGGCAATGGATAAGAGTCCCATATGAACCCACAGCAAACCCATTATGATTAAAAACGCTCAAACATGTGTCCTGTATCAGAGCTACATGTGTGAAGTTTACAGTGAAAAAAACCGCATCAAAATCGGTTCAGTATTCAAGGAGTTATGGTTGATTTAACATGCTGACACTTCAATGTCTCTGCAAAGGGAGGGGGGGCGCGACCGATCCAAGATGGCGGCGCCACCGCTCGTCAGCGCCCATAGGCAATAGCGGCCACGAGGGGTCTATCAATGTCTATGGCAGCACCAGGCATGTCAGCTCCACTTTACTAAGTCCAACAGGGACCGGACCGCCACTCTGAAGTTGCAAGTGTGGTATTCTGGCCACAGAGGGCGGTGGGGGTCTGAGTGACATTTCATTATCCCTGTAAAGGGTCATTTTAGCACAAACTGGCTCAAGAACATGATATAAAAATATGAAAAAGTTGTAAACTATGGATTTAAGAAGTTCAAAAGAAAATTGAAGACCACCTAGTAGATCCCTGTGCACAATAATGGTTTACATTATATAATTGTGTTTTGATTTTAGGAAATAAAATCAAATTTTACTCAGTTTTATCAGTTTCTTGGTGTAAAATAAATACATTTCTATAATTGAAATGTTTTTCGATGAATCTTTGAGTCTGTTTAACACAAGCTTCTGAGTCATTTAGAATCAGTTTTTTAGTGAAATTTAAACAGTTTTAATCCTCAAACCACAGCTTCCACACTGGTCTACTGGTTGATGTTGGTTTTCTGGACTGGATGTGCAGGTTTCTGATGAAGGTGCTGATCCTGATGCTCTGTCTGGAGGCTCTCAGGCCAGAAGTGGTTTCATCTGTGGTGATGATCTAGGAGGAGTTAAAGGAAACCCGACTAAACAGGAACCAGGTTATTCTGTGGATCCTTGAAAAAACACTAAATATGGTTTACCTATAACAGGAGCTAAACAAATGATAGAATTAAATCTGAGTTTTCATCCATGTGACGCGGTTTAGAGCTGCAGCTTCAAACATTTTACCTGAATCCAGGGGCGGTGTTAGTGGGTGGCTACTTGGGCTCAAGCCCCGGACGTTTTATGAAAAGCCCCGAATCAAAATTTTACTTTTGTGAGTGGAAAAAAAAATGCTTGTAAGCACACACACACGCACACACACACACACACACAGTTCAGTTGTATGGTTTAACACTTTAGGATTTAAAACAAATCCTTTGGTGTTCATTCAAATCTATCCGAGGTACAAAAACACAACAAATTCCACCTTGTCATTGTTTTTTTACTGAAACAAAGCCAAAGTGGAAAGGTTCTAAAAGCATTATTGATTTGTTTAATTTTAAAATTGATTCTGGAATTTTTCAGCTGATGACTCCATTGGTTACCATGAAAATAATGCTGCACTTTTAAAAACCCTTCTGATTCTGAGACTTGTTAGAGGACATTTTCAACCTCCAGAGCTCAAAATCGTCACAGAAAAGGTAAGAAAAATAATGCTTTTTGCACTTTTTGTAAGATTTTATACTGTTCTGTCCCTCTGAAGTAGCTTTTGAAACTTTGATTTTTGGAAACTTTGGATTTCATCAGTTTTGTCATCAAAATCTTTGCTATTAGTGCATGAATGCAGCAGAATCGTATTAATAATTAAGGTGATTTGGACTGCCAGTGAGATCTTTAAATGGAAGTCAGTACATTTAAATTATTATAAAAGTACTGTTAGCATAGCTGCCCATCATACCTTTATCAGAATTAGATAAACATAGCTACATCTTTCAATAGCTAATTTCCACAGCATTTCGTCAGATATGTTGTGTTCTTTTGATTATTCCAGAGATAATTCCTGGATAGAGGAGAGGAGTGAAGTGTCACCAACAGGAAAATGTCATCACTGGAAGAGGTGGGTTGATTTTATTTGTAGAGCTGAGATTTTGATAAAAAATGTTGTTTGGATAAACACGTTTGCCAAATGTATAAACATATAAACCTGAAATCTGATTGCTAGGAAACATCTGAAAAAAGTGCATTCTGTTATATAATGTACTTATGCTGGTGTCTAATACAAAACTATTATGTAAATGAATTATGATAGAACGTAGTTTATCTATTTATATTTTTCAAAAAGTAAACATGAGTTTGCGAGAGAACATTTATTGAAGCACCTGTATTAAAAGTTTTTGGTTTACTTTTTCTTTATTTCAGCCTACCGAAAAGATCAAGAAGCGTTACTGCTGTGACCATTGTGACGAGAGCTTTCATTTACCATCAAAGTTAAAGCGTCACCAACGTGTCCATACCGGAGAAAAGACGTTTCCCTGTGAGCAGTGTGAGAAACGCTTTACTACCTCAGAGAATCTGAAACGTCACCAGCAGATCCACACCGGAGAAAAGCCTTTTCCCTGTGAGCAGTGTGGGAAACGCTTTACTCAGTCAGGGGATCTGAAAATCCACCAGTGGATCCACACCGGAGAAAAGCCTTTTTCCTGTGAGCAGTGTGGAAAACACTTTAGTCAGTCAGGGCATCTGAAAGAGCACCAGCGGATCCACACCGGAGAAAAGCCTTTTTCCTGTGAGCAGTGTGGAAAACACTTTAGTCAGTCAGGGCATCTGAAAGAGCACCAGCGGATCCACACCGGAGAAAAGCCTTTTCTCTGTGAGCAGTGTGGGAAATGCTTTACTCAGTCAGGGATGCTGAAAATCCACCAGCGATTACACACCGGAGAAAAGCCTTTTTCCTGTGAGCAGTGTGGAAAACACTTTAGTCAGTCAGGGCATCTGAAAGAGCCCCAGCGGATCCACACCGGAGAAAAGCCTTTTTCCTGTGAGCAGTGTGGAAAACACTTTAGTCAGTCAGGGCATCTGAAAGAGCACCAGCGGATCCACACCGGAGAAAAGCCTTTTCTCTGTGAGCAGTGTGGGAAATGCTTTACTCAGTCAGGGATGCTGAAAATCCACCAGCGATCACACACCGGAGAAAAGCCTTTTTCCTGTGAGCAGTGTGAGAAACGCTTTACTACCTCAGGGGAGCTGAAAATCCACCAGCGATCACACACCGGAGAAAAGCCTTTTTCCTGTGAGCAGTGTGAGAAACGCTCTACTACCTCAGGGGAGCTGAAAATCCACCAGCGGATCCACACCGGAGACAAGCCATATCTCTGTGAGCAGTGTGGGAAACGCTTTAGTCAGTTGGGGCATCTGAAACGTCACCAGCAGATCCACACAAGAGAGCAGCAGTAACATGTGTGACCAGTTCAGAGTGTTAGAGTCACCATCAACATATTTACCCTGATGGACCAGAAAAGTCACTTTAATGGGTCAGAGTTTCAAGCCCAAAACATTGTTTAATTAATATAATTCTGCATTTGACTCAATGTGTGAATTTCTTTTAAATGCAATCACACACCAAAGATTATCTATGCAAAACCAGTCATGCTAACTGCCTTTTGATCCTTGTTTTATAAAATACCTTCTGCAACCTCTGAATATGAGTTTTGAAAGAGGACAGCCCACAGTAACAATGCTACTCTCAACTGTTCAGCGTATAGAAAAAAGTAAATATCATTTTACTGTTGATAACTTTATCTCGAGCCAGTAAAATTTCTAATGTTTCTTAAAATAGTCAGATCTACTTAGTGGTTTGATATTTAGTTTGTAAAAAATAAAATAGCTTCACAGAGTTTTTGCACAATCAGACTAACTTCTAAAAGCAGCAGTTCATAAATGAAGTTGAAGGTATTTGTGTTTTTTCTGTGCAAGATGATTACTCAAGTAGACATACTTTGGGTTTGTAATGATTCAGTGATTTTTTTATATTTACAGAACAATTGGGATGAACTATAGACTATAGATGGTGTTTGTGAAAACATGTCAGACAGTTCGAAAATTACCGACGTATTTTAATATTGTCCGACAAAAAAATTAAAATTATCAGATATGCTGGCCGACGTAGGTCTCCTCTAAATATTTAAAAATAAAGATTTTTTTTGCTAATACTAAAAAAATCCATCACTCTGGGCTAAGCCCCAGACCTTGCTCAACCCAAAATCCACCCCTGCCTGAATCAGAGTAAGGAACCCATTAGAACAAACACAGCCGACATCGGGGCCTGCACGGGGAACATCTCTCACAGACAATGGGAATGTGATATAATTCTGGATGAATCACATTTTCAATCCTTCCTAATTTTATTACCACTAATGAGCTGCCTGCAGGACGGGTGAGGGGATGCGTTATCTCCAACGAGACACGGTGGCTCATTTCAATTAGCTCCAACAAACGGGAGGAAGAGCGAGCAGCCATTAGACCAACACGCAGGCGAGGGGGATGGGAGCGATTTACCAGCCTGGTCTGGTTGGTGGTTCACTAAATAACCACTGATCACATGATCCGTAGACCAGAATCCTTAAAGATCTCCGTGGTTACCGTTTGATGATGAACCGGATCCCGTGGCGCTCGTCCAGGATGCGTTTGAGCTTCGGGACTCCGTACGTGCACGGCCTCTTGAAGGGGATCTGATCGGGGATGCCGATGATCTCCACGGCTCCTGGATCACAGGCGATTTTACGGTAGGGAACAGGCACCATGTGGTCTAGACCCAACGCCTCAGCTGGGGGAAAAAAACACGAGAAAACATTTAAAAAACACGCTGATGCTAAAAATACCACGGTTTGTTTATTCAAATGAAAACAGCTAATAATCTACAAACACTTGGACACAAAAAACGACTCCAGTGGGATGAAAAACCTCATGTGAGACTTCTTTCAAATGAAGATAATTAAATCTAAAATTTTAAGTGAATGATAATTATCTCTGAGAGCTCTGATGGCCCCATGGGTCTAAAAATAAAGGCGTTCATTATAAAGTTCCTATAAAATCAGTGAAAACATCCTCTGACTTTAACATCAAGGCACGTTTTGCATCACTGATAAAAGGTATGAAGATGATTTGCTTATAAAGTCTGAATAAAGACTCGCAGATGTAGCTACAGCTTTCTAAACTGCCCCCTGAAGATAGATTTGGGGTATTTTTAGGTGTTTATGTGTGAAAATCACTAATAATTTAACATCCTGAAGGATTTAAATCTTTGTTTCTCCAGACGCCATTCGGGAAGCTACTTTAATTTTTTTTATTAACCTTTGTCAAAAAACAAATTCAAGCACTTTCAAGGCTAAGTTTAAACTTTTTTCAGCACCTCACATTTGTGATGGTTTACATATAATAAATATTGAAGTGTGAACATTAGTTTTAGTTGGTATCAAATATGGATGCACTGATATTTGTTCAGAGGGCCGATACCACCTTCTGGTTTTTGTGCAGCTCTGAGCTGCAGAAACAAATGTTCAAATGTTCAGATTTATCCTAAAAGACCTATAACTGCCAGAATATTTATATTTTTTTTATTTCTGATCAAACTCAAGATTAGGATTCTGGACAAAAGTGCCTCAACGTGGAACGTCTGCTTGCTGGAACTCGTGTTTGGTGAAATGTCTGATTGGTTTTTATTGCTGGTGCGTTCACTGACAGAAAAAATCCATCTTTTAAGTCACTGACTGAGCTGATCAGGCTGAAAATTAGCCGATTCTGGTCACCGGCTTTTTGGTTTTTTGCTTTTTTCAAGCAGCTTGAAAATCTGTTAAATTCAAGCTCTTTTCAAGGATTTCAAGCACCCGAAAAATTTTGAAATTGGCTGAAATGTTCCTTTAATGTGACCTGGGTGACCAAACACGTTCTTACCGTATCGGCTGTTGAACAAGATCTGAACACATTCTCTCAGCGTGTTGATGTCTTCGGTTTCCCGGATGAACGAGTCCCATTTTTCTGCAGGAAAACCAAAAGAACGTGCTTCATTTTTTCTGTTTCCTGGAACTCAAACAGTCAAAATTAGTGTTCTCACCCTGGAGAGTCAGAAAAATATCTGGAATTAATCTCCTCTTTCTTAATGCCAATTTGGTAAATCAGTGCAATCTTCTTAAAGGATTAATCTTGACAGCTTATTAGCTTAGCCTGTAACGGCTAAGAGTTAGCACGGTTCGGTTTGCATCAACAAAACGCCAAATCCAATCTGGAGCAGTGGAGAGTTCAACCAAAACAAACAAGCTGAGATTTACATTTTCTGTACCGTGAGAGCGGCCCACCTTTAACCCAACACAAGGAACATGAGGATTCTGGAGTTAAATACGTTTAATTTTTCTGAATGTTTAGATTAAAGATGAGAAGCAGCACCTGGCCTGTGAAGGTTTGGATCGACGCTTCTGGTGAAGCTTATTAACATTTCAGTGATGACGGCATTATTGTTCTTTTAGAGTAAGTTCTGCTGCCTTCAGGATCTTTTTCCAGGAACATCTGGGCTTTTTCAACAAAACGATGTAAAATCACATTACAGAGATAAAGTCTGCAGACTCAGGACTTCATTTGCTTTTCAAGTTGGTTTGTTTTCACTTGAACTTTAGTCAAGGATCTTAGTGTTGTACTGGGTCTGTGACCCTAAACCTGCAGTAATGCTTGTGGCTCGAATGGAGCTGACTCGGTTTAGGAAGGTGTGATTTCATTTTTATTGGAGTTTCGGGTTACTAAAATCCATCTTCTGGATAAAAGTTGGTCAATCGTAATTGTTCTGTCTGATAACACTCCTGTCACCTTCCTTTTGTTTTTAGATCGGACCTTTGACACAACTGACCGTGTTATTCTGATCTCCAGGTCTGTGGCGTCAAAGGCACGGTGCTAGTCTGGTTCAAGTCTTGCAGGAATTTTTCGGAGAATCTGCTTCATCCCCATTACCTCTCTGGACTTGTGGAGTTCCCCAAGGGTGTGTTCTTGTGCCACCTTTATTTTATAAAATCTATTTTTTATCATTGAACATTGTTGTTCCTATGCTGATGAACCACCAGAACTGAAGACCTAGCCTTCCTTTCAAGACTGTCTATGATCCACCATCTTTGTTGAGAAATGACAGCAGTGTTTTGGTAAAACCTTGAAAAAACATCATTATGAACAATGTTTCGCCATAATGTAAGACGTTAACACTTGTGTAGTGAACGAGTCTCATTAATCTGTAGCAGAATATCTGTAAAGTTGACAGATTTAGTCATTTTAATGCTGCTAGAAATGGCTACGTTCTGCTAGGGCGGCCATCTTTTATTGGATTAACTCCAGTTGCAGATTCATTACAATCCATCCGGTTGTTTATGAGATCTGTTGCTAACAAAGACCTCTGTGGGCCACTCTGCAGGAAATAACTAGCTTATGAAAAACAAGACTTTTGTTCCAAACATGGAGGATTCTTTAGCACACCTTCCTCTGACCAACCTGACTTTTCATGCACGATGGAGAAGAGCAGCCTCTTGGAGATGTGGATTCCTGGAGGACTCTGAGCCTGCTCACCAGGCAGCCTCGTTGGCTCGTCTAAAAAATGCAAATTAAAAATTCAACTTCATTCGTTCCAGGTAGGAAGGTTCAGCTAGAACCTGCGTATTCAGCATTCAGCTCATTTTCTTAATTACTTTAATTATAGCTGCAGAAGTGCCGATCTAAATCAAGAATTCAGGTGTTTTTACTGGATCTAGTTTTTCTGAATCTCACAGCTACATCTGCTTTAAAGCCAACAGTCACAACTTACCGCTGTTGGCGCTGTCCTTTACAGACGAGCCCTTGTCCGTCCCTGATGTCCAGCTGGACAGCCGGTCTTTGCCCAGGTTAAGGAGGGACGTTGGTTTGAAGTCCAGCTTGCCATCTGGATGAGGTTTGGAGGACATGGGCATGCCATACAGGAAGTTGGACAGAACAGAGTTGCTGCAGGAGGCGGGGCTCGGCGAGGTCACCGTCTGGGCGGAGGTCTTTCCTGCACCGTGGCTGCTCTGCGTCATGACGCCGCTGGAGGAGCTGCTACTGACGTCCAAGCTGGACTTGGCTTCTCGAGACGAGTCGTCTGTTTGCCTGGGCGATCAAACCAAAGTCAAATCTGTGTTTTTATAGAGCAAAAACGTCCCTTTGTTAACTTTTAGGAGCTTGTGCTGTCCTTCCCCTGATGCAGGTTGTAAACGGACCAAAAACCAATTACATGCAGCACAGTTAGCAACATTTAACTTAATTACACAGTGGAGAGAAAACAGGAAACCTCCAATTTGCAGAGAGCTCAACATGTGACTGATCAGCCAACATGGCTGCAGGCGGGAGGGAGAAGACTTCTGCTTGGATTAAAACTGGCTGAGTTGGGCAACAGAAGAAACTAAATCAAAGGCGTGCCACGGAGTTAGTAAAACAGTGTTTTAAATGTATGTTGTTGATTTTTAATAATTATTTTTGTCTGAGCCACCAGAATAAACCGGATTAGTCTCTGATTCTCACATTTATTATTTTCTTTAATCCGTTTATTTAACAGGTTTTCAGTTACAAACATCGAGAATCCTCATTTAGCCGTATCTTCTAAAACCAACAACATGGACTCTGCAGACACTCATATTTAAAATAAGAGTGTTTTTCCACCCAAAGCTGAATATAAAAGCTGATCCGCCCTTATTTAACACCCCTCTACCAGGAAGACGTACCCAGGCAGCTCTGAGCCTCCAGCTACAAACGGGAGCATCTCTGGAAACCATTAGAGGCTGAAATGACTTATTTGATGTGAAACAGCTGCTACAAGCTTTTAAACACCAATCTGTTCTCCAAAACAGCTGTTTATATATTTATTCACTCAGTTTTAATACAACAGGCTCACTTTTTGACTGTGAAGTGGATCCGGTGGCTCTGCTCCAGGATCTTCATCAGTGTCTTGGTGTCGTACTCCGAGGGCTTCTTCAGGGCGACTCCATCAGGCAAACCGTGGGCGACCACGCATCCCGGGTCCTTCTGGATCCACTCGTAAGGCACAGGGACCAGGCTGCTCTTCCCCACAGCCTCACCTGTGTGTCAAAATAACAATTACGCTCTAAAAACCCTAATCTGACCCAAAAAACAGCACCAAGTGACTCCTTACTGTAAAGGACAGTGAAGACCTCCTCCACCATCTTCCTCAGAACAAAGACGTTGGACGGGGCCTCCGATGGAGCTCTCGGTTTTCCGTGCTCTCCGTCTTTACTCGCTTTGCTCACATCACCTTCCTGGTCTTTGGTATGGGCGTTTGCTGTGGTCAGATTCTGCAGACATGGAACCCCTGGAGACGGAGGACCAGAGACGACTGTCGGTAAAAACAGCAGAGAGACAGAAACAGTCCAGAGGTCCAGGGGACAATGCTGTTAGCTAAAAAATCCCACAAGGTGCTGTGAAAGATGTAGCTACGGCCTAAAATACAGAAATGTAAAAACTGCTGTTAGTGCGTCATTAGAGTAACCATGGTAACCTCACCTCTGTGCCTGACAGCAGACTTAAAGAGAGGCAGGCAGGAGTGCAGAATGAAAAGTTTAGACTTGAGCTAACAGCTGCTAGGGGAAATCTAGAAGTCATTTAGGAGACATTCCTGAAACTGTGAGCAGCAGAAACTGATTTTACGTTCCGCTGTGTTCATATCTGAGATGTGATGAGTTAAAAAGACCTTCACTTCCACAACAGGTGGACGAAAACTCAAGTATCCACGTTTTGATAACAATACAGTATTTGAGTTATTAAAGTTTGTTTGCAAACATTTTTGAACATTTCAAATCGATCAAAGGAAAATTGTCTGACATCATCAAATCTAAACCGTTACTGTGTAAAAACCATCAAAAGTATATAAAAAACTGTTTATCCATTTAAAGTCCAACTTCCCGTGTCCAATTTAAACCCAGAACGATGTTTTTACTGCGGCGTCTACACTCTAAAAAACAAATATTGAATTTGCTTAATAAATTTATGTCAACTGGTTCCACTAAACATAGTTGCTTAAATCTAAAGAAAGATATTGATTTACTTTAACATAACAACGTATATATTACTCTTTACATTTAAGCAACTAGATTTAGTGGAACCAGTTGACATAACTTGGTTAAGTAAATTTAACCTTTTTATTTCTTAGAGTGTACCTGAACTATAGAGCTCCAAAGGAGGCGGGGTTTTCTCATCTGGTTCACCAAATTCCCATCGATTCCTGCGAAGAAATGCTTTTTTCCTTTTTTACCCAATTCTGCCTAAGTTGTGCATGGGATTGGAACCAAACGTCAGATCCAACTATTCCCCATTGAACTACATGTTGGGATTTATTATTTGTTTGTTTTCCACAGCTGCAGGAAGTAAAAACAGGTCTGATTTTAATGAAAATGTCTACAAGCTCCATTAGCTTCCTTAGTTCTGATCTATAATCATGAACATTAATTCAGGCTTCTGGAGCCGTTCCCACTCGCTGTTTCATAACTAAAGGCCTCGTCGGTACTTCTGCAAACATAATGCATCAAATGGGTTTTGCTAAATGAGACGTGGATGGATGGTTTGGAGACCCCGCGTGTCGTTTTATCTGATAAAGGGAAGAAATGCAGGCCTGCAACTGTGTTGTTGATTTGATTATTTTCTGTTATGAAGTCATTAGATATTCAGCAAAAAACACAAACTGCTGCAGTTCCTTCGTCTTTAGGCTGAATCTTTGTGTGATCACAAACGTGTAGAACCCACCGGGTGACACGTGTGTGACTCATAAACACTCTGTAAACAACAATAATAAACAAAAAAACAACAGATCAGAGCTCACGGCAAAACTTGTAGAAGTCTGTCTGGATTTCCCTCCGGGAGTTGAGGAACACTCGGCCCTTTTCTGTTCCGACGGCGATCACGCTGTCTTCGTGCACGGTGACGCACGCCACCTCCGCGTTGAGTTTGGACATGGCCATGCACTGGAACACACAGGTAGACGGGAATCAGAGACTCGTACCTGTGAACGGTTTCCTAAAGGGTTGTTCAGCCATTCTGTGCAAACTCTATAAATAGTTACTAGTAGGGATGTAAGAAAATATCGATATGCTGAAATATCGTGATATAATGTGTTACAATACTGAATCAATATTTAAATGCAGTGTATCGATTTTTTTATCGAGAATTTACATGAAAACCGCATTTTTTGTGTGGTGCAATTCAAACTCCAACTGCTAGGTGGCAGCAGTTCTTACTGTTATCTCTCGACAACACTGGATGTGTCTGGCCTGAGTTTTCCAATGGAATTCAGTTTTGGCGGTCTGGCTTTTAGCATCACAATATATCGTATCGTCTCCCATGTACTGTGATATTTATCATATCACAAGATTCTCGCCAATACGCAAAGCTAGTTACTAGCTTACAGTAACCTGTAAAGGTGTGAAACATGAAGCGCTTGATGCTTGAACGTACCACCGAATCGAGGGCAGACACCAGGCTGGTGAGGATTTCCTGTCTGGCCGACGCCAACGGGACCTGCTGCTCGCCGCGGGAGTTCGTCCTGATGCCATCGCATGCCAGCTTCCTCATCTGAGCCATGCCTCTGTGAGGAGCAGAAGAGCAGAGGTAGGAAACCATTCCACTGTAAATAAAAACGCTGAAAACAGAAAGATGGAATGATTCCCTCTGATGAGACATCCTCATCCTGGTTGAGTATGTTAGCATGCTAAATGCTAACAGCTGCATGAAACAGAAAGATGAAGTCTCCATCTTTCTACAAACCGTGGATCTCACGCTCACATTTCATCTTTATGACTTCACGGTGATGCTCACATTTCAGAAGATCCTCAGAGGACCATTATAAAATATATATATATAAAAAATAAATAAATTCACAGTAATCCATCCATCCATCCCTCTGACAGACATCCCCAGAGTCGTACTTCTAGAACATCTAAAAGCCAAATCCATCAAAAAGCTGCCGTTGTCAGTTAAAGATGATTAGAGCACTCAGAGGATGTCACATGAGCCCTGAACGCTGCGTCTTCTCTCCATGACAGATAGAGCAGGAAGACATACTGACTAAAAGATGGACAGGACGAGTCTCCCGAGTTTCAGGTTCCAGCGGCAGATTTATGACTTTATTTATGTTTGTGTAAATAAAAATAAAAGCAGAGGCAGACGGACACGGAGCATTAAAGAAAAACTACTGGGCTAAAACCAAGCTCTATGTTCTCATGGCAACTGAAACCCGTCTCCTTGGAAACTAATCTCGGGGCATTTGAACAATGCAGCTCTGGCCTTTAATCTCTCCAGACACTGGGAACCATTATACTAGCCTCTGGCAAGCCCAAACTACTGAGAGGCAGGACAGAGGGATGGGGAGGGGTTCAGCTGCACCAGTCTGAACATGCCAAGTCCATCTAAATCCGCCTCCCCTCAGGCCACAGCAAACATTAGCCCCCCTCCCAAATTATTATGGCCTCAAAATAGATGGCCTCTTTCCCTCACATATTTAGGAAGGCAGAGGAAGTAGCTAGGAGGAGGGGGGGGGGGGTAATACCGTGTCAACCGCGCTGCAAGAAGAAGCTCAAGAGTAATGTCAGAGTTAATATTGAATAGTTTGGTGCAACCAGACGTCTGTTAGGAAGCTCCGAGGAGGAGAAACCTTTGATTCTTTGATCTTAGAGGTTCTGCTGATGGGGAACGATGCAAACCGAGACGATTTCATCCAGAAAACCAGATCGACTACATCCTCCTTATCAGTATTAAACTCAATCAGCTTCTGTCTGGGATTTAAACCAGCCTTATAGAACATACTTAAGAATTAAAGGCCTAGAAAGAATACTAACTGATTACCTTATGCTATATCTGAAAAATAACAAGGTATCGCACCAAATCACAAGTTCTCATAGTTACTCTCAGCCATGACATCAAGTTCCACCTTTTTGTGTTTGTGAAAGTCAGAAAAGGTCAAAATTGTTAAAGTTCTAGAAGTTTGTGAGGTTAGAGATGCAGCAATCAGCTGATTAGTGACGAAATTCAGCAGGATCAGCTTCATTGGTGATTGCCAGATGTGAAACACCAAAAATCACACCATTGCTGAGTGCTAATGTGGAATTTTTTGCTTCCAGAACTACAACTTTCATGGAAAACAGATATCTTTTTACGATTGTATGATTACAGAACATCTGGCAAAGTTGGTGTCATTGGGTCAAAGCAGTGGCCCAGAACTCTAGGCCAACCGTAGCTGTAGCAAAAGATTTTCCTCTGCAGGTCTACCACTGACCCAAACAGTTTTGTGTCCAGCCAATCACAGCACTCTACGTTTAAAGGTGCAGATCACTGAAAAACCACGATTTAATGATTGTTTCTGATTCTAACGGGTCACTCTGAGTGTTTCCTGCAGGCTGAACATGAAAATAGTCTCCTCCACCTATCTCCTGCATTAGCTTCTGATAGAACATAGACTCTATGTGAAACTCTGGGATTAGAAAATCCTGACAGATCTTCGTCACACTGTCACTGAACATTCATGGACTCACCCATCTGGACTCACGACGGGGAAGGCTGTTGTTGGTTTAGCGTCTAGGAAACAGCAGAGAACATCTGGGCTAGTAGAAGCTAACCGTTAGCATTAGCAACTCCACCACACAGCAGAACTCCTCCAGGCTTGTGTTATTGGTGGAGATAAAACATCAACGTTGCAGAGCAAACAGAGTCAGTGGTAGAGTCGTGTTGCTGTTAGCCAATCAGAGGAGAGATGTCCACATATCAGGAAGTAAGACTCCAGATCCTGTCGTCTGAAGCTATTTTCTCCTCCAGCTGACTTGTACTTCCTGAAACAGGCACATCTATGCTCCCCACCCCCGACTTACAAAGCATTCATTCGTACTAGAGACCACTGCAAATGTATTGATTAAATGAGTGAACCACATCTTTAATACTAGAGCTGCGATGAAAAAAACTACAAAGATGGTGCTCGTTTGAAACGGCTTTGGCATTGGTTTAGATTTGGGCTTTTCTTTGAGACATGAGCAGATGGAGGTACTTGTTATTTATTTTGTATGGTGGACTGCCTTGTTGACTAATTTCTGTAGCGATGAATATGTCACGTTGTTTGTTGCTCTGATTGGTCCTAGCGCTGTCCAATTGCTTGCAGAGACAGTTGGAAATATAACCGTAGATACCAGCCCACAACTGGGTGGTTTCAATGGCCAGACTACATACTTACATATATAGGGCAGTTTGCCATGCTATCAAAGTAGTACAATAATTTGAAATCAGCATTTGCCCTAAAAACCAGAGTTGGTGCATCTCTACATGTAACGACTAAATCCAGAGAGTTTTGTTAAATTTTAATAAAAACACACCCAAACATCATCACCTGCCTCCATATCAGACACAAACCTGATCTGTGAAACCTGCCGTCATACAGAAGCGGTCGGAGCAGGAAAGGCCTCAGCGGCAGTCTTGCTCTGATAAATCCATCTTGTTGGGTTTGTCCTGCATTTTAAAATCCCGGGCACGCTGCCCAAGTGTCATTTAGAGGTAACCTTTTAGTGAATCTAATAAATCCACCTTAATGGGAACCTAAAAGGGTCGGTAATGTAATGAAGCTGTTTACTGACAAAAGTAGCTCCATGAAATTTTCATTGTTCCTTAAAAAATAAGAAAGAACAAAACAAGCCTGAAGCAGCGATTCCAACTGAGTTATTTAACCATAAAAGTGGAATCCTCCATTCAGCTAAAATGAGCTTTATTTTATTAATGATGAAAATGTGAGTATTTAAGACTGGAATTGTGATTCTGATGCTGACTAGATGAGCTTGTGTTGGAGGTCTGAGTGTGTAACAATACCCCTTTTTATAAAACAATGCCGCCAATTTGCCGCAACGCCGATGCGGCATCAGGGAGCCTAAGGTCGTTTATAAGAGCTCAGACCGTGGCGATAATGTTGCGCAATCATGTCCGTTTTATAAAAGATTACGCGATGGCGGCATAAAGGAGGTATGGGGGCGGTCTCTACACTGTCGCGGACTTTCGTGTATTTTGGACATAACTTGCTTTTTATTGTGATCGAAGCCGCGCCCATTAAGTTTTTATTTTCACAACCAGCTACAGGTGTGTGTCCTCCACCATCCCTGTGAGCTGTCAGATGATCTGAGCTGCAGATCTAACGGAGAGAAGCTCCCGGAGCGCCGCATCGGTCCAGTTAATCATCTCAGCTGGTTCTGTTTACAAACGTGAAACTTAAGCACGTGTTTACTTTCATTTTTAATAAAGTTCCCGGCCGGAGCGCAGCATTAATTCATCACATGGTCATGAAACCTCCCTCTTTTGCGCCAAGGCTTAATGTGCGTTTATAAGACCGGCGAAGCCGCAATATTACCGCAATATTACTACCAAGCGTGGCGGCACGAATGCCGCAAAATTCCCGCAACGTGATGCCGCCATAGCGCGTTCATAAGAAACATGTTGTGGTAATATTGCGCTGATTTGCCGGCATGGTGTGTCTTATAAAAAGGGCTAATGTTTCATGGTGACTACATAAAGACCATGTTATGTGTTCAACTTTTCACCATTAATATTTAGTTGGGGTGGGACTCGATTAAAAAATTAATCTAATTAGAGGCTTTGTAATTAATTAATCTTGATTAATCGCATTTTAATCGTTCAAGAAAATTAGCAATTTTTTTAAATTAAAAATAATGAGACAGAGAATCAACAATAGTCATTGACATTATTATTGTAAACAAAAGCTCTTTTAATTTATAAAAAAAAATGCTTTTAAATTGTATTTCAATTCAAAACAGGAAAAAAGAAAATATATATATATATATATATATATATACATCCATCCATTTTCATCCGCTTATCCAGAGTCGGGTCGCGGGGGCAGCAGCCTAAGCAGAGAGGCCCAGACTTCCCTCTCCCCAGCCACTTGGGCCAGCTCCTCCGGGGGAATCCCAAGGCGTTCCCAGGCCAGCCGAGAGGTATAGTCCCTCCAGTGTGTCCTGGGTCTTCCTTTGGGTCTCCTCCCGGTTGGACGTGCCCGGTAAACCTCACCAGGGAGGCATCCTAACCAGATGCCACCTCAACTGGCTCCTCTCGATGTGGAGGAGCAGCGGGTCTACTCCGAGCCCCTCCCGGAAGGCCGAGCTTCTCACCCTATCTCTAAGGGAGAGTCCAGCCACTCTGCGGAGAAAACTCATTTCGGCTGCTTGTATCCGTGATCTCGTTCTTTCGGTCACTACCCAAAGCTCGTGACCATAGGTGAGGGTAGGAACGTAGATCGACCGGTAAATCGAGAGCTTCGCCTTTCGGCTCATAAAAAAGGTTTCGATGGTCTTGTAGCCAAGGTTCTGAGCTTTCTTTAGAGGTGCAGCGTGACTAGATTGATATTTAGGGCATGGATTTTGCTGCTAAACTTCAACATCCCCCAATTGGGGGACCCTCAGGCTTAAAGGGTTAAATGCATTCATTTTTTTAACGCGTTATTTTTTTCTAATTAATTAATCATAATTAACGCTTAAATTCCCACCCCTACTATTTAGATAAATAGAAAATGGCCTAAATCAGTATCGGCAATCCAGTGCTATTGGTATCAGACCTTAAAACCCAATCTGCATTCGGCAATGGTGTCATTTTTGGGTTTCACATCGGGCGATCAATCTAAACTGTTATTCTTGGTGATTCTGTGTGATTTCTACTGAAAATGTTCACATTCACCAGCAGCTGCAGCCCAATGACGTGCCAGTTTAAACTGGAACTAACTGGGAGCAAAAGGTCACCAGCACCGAGGCGTGGGTTTTAGGGTGACCTGCAGAGCCTCCCAATTATTTCAGCTAATTAAACTCCTCCTGAAGTTGAAGGTTGAAGATAATGAACCAAATAAATTTAAAGGGAAACTACTCATTTATTTAATTTGTCTATTTTTTTTACTAGTTGTGTAAAACAGGAAACCTTTTGCTTAAAAATTAAATCAATATCGATGTTTATGTTCACGTATTTGTTTTTAAAGACTAAAGGAGACATTTATTGTGAGAAACAACAAAGTAGTGAGAGGAAAGCCAGTGCTGGGTGTTTATTTGTATTGTTAACACACTCCAGGAGTGTTAATCTGTTTATATTCAACACAAAAACTCCACAAATCCAAGCTGGCATACACACAACGTTCTGTTCGCCGATGAAATGAGGACGAAGCCACGCAGAGCAGGTGTGAAGTGGTCCAGCGAGGACGTGAAGTGCACTCGGAGGTAAATCTATCACACTTCCTGTCCACAGAAGAGCAGCTAAGCTAAGGAGAAACATTTTGCAGCTGTCAGTCAAACACAGCTGGAGTGTGCCGACGCCGTCCTCCGAGAAATTAGGAAACACCTGTTAGGATCAAAACCTTTAATTCTGAGTTTTCAAGGCACCTTTCTTAACAGCTCATTTGACTTTTGTTCTCCAAAACGGAGTTATGACAAACATGATCAGAAAAAAACTGCTGTTTTTAGGAGAGACAAAAACAAAAAGCAGGACTGTCTTCAGTCAGGGTGTGGCTGGACAGACGCTCCGCAGCCTCTCATTACAACAAACATCATAATCCTCGTCTCTGAGCCCTTTTGTCATCGCTCAGACTAATCTGGAGCAAATCCAGACTGAAACTGGGACTGAAACTAAACCGAGAAGCAGGAGACGGTAAACGTCCACGTTTCAGATCCTTCTCACGGGAAACCGGTTGTCAATAAAGTGTCTCAAACTCAAAGTTCAGGATGAAAAGTTGAGAAAATTGTGAAATTACATATTTTTGGTGCAGTTTTATGGAAATAACTGAAATTCTCCTGTGAAAAATGCTTTAATACAAGAATCCATCCAATAGTTTGCTGCCCTGTTCAAAAATCCAACTTCCAACCAATCTAAGCCTAAAAATGTAACGGTCATGTTGTTGAACATCTTTAGGCTTTGAGGGGAAATAAAGTCGACTTTTAGGAACCACTGAAATAATGCGTTTTACCAAAATATGGAACGTTATTCTGATCAAATTAAACCTAAAAATAAACGTTTGCCTTTGACTAAAAAGCAGCAGCTACTGCAGTAAAAGAACGCTGGTCCAAATTTCTGTTCACTAATCATTTATCAGGTATTCTTTATCACATCAGATGAGGTAATTATTAATACTCCACAAACATAAAAAGGACTCACGGGCGTGTTTAAATGTCATCGGGAATTTCTATTAAAAAAATCAAGCTGCGAAAATGACCTGACATTTTATCAGGTCAGTGAACTCACCATTGTCTAAAGCTAATTTAAAGCTGCAGTCCGGAGTTTTTAGAAATCTATGATAGTGATAGTCTTACTCTGTACTGTGATATAATGCAGGCAATACGTCTTTTTTTTTTTTTGCTGACCCAGCTTGTCCCGTAGCGCCTCGTGCATTTTGAATGCTGTTCAGCAATAGCCAATAGCGTTAGACATCCGCTTACGTTCAGACGTCAATCACAGAGCATGTGCGAGTGTTTGAAGACGTACTTAGACTGATGCAGGGTTGGTGACCTTTCTTATGGACGAGCAATTCTTTAAAATACACACATACATGAATAAACAGCATAACGTGAGAATAACGTGAGCTCTGTTGGCCAGCTAGAGGTACGTGTTCACGAACAAGAGGCGCTGCTTTCAGATGTAAATACGGAAGTGGTGAGATCGGCTTAAGGTGTGATACATTTTTCAGCCTGTAGATGGTGCCGTTAGAAAACTCAGGACTTCTGATTTAAAATACAGCTAAAACAGATGGAGTTTTTCCTTCCAGGCCCTTACAAGCAGGATTTGCCACAAAAAGGGTGGATGGCCAACTCTGGATCAGGAAGAAGTCCTTCCTCTAGTATCATACCGGGGACGGCGGGAGCGGGAGATCAACAGGTGGATCAGGGCTGAACCGGTCTGTCGTAGTGAAGAGGAGCTAAGCCCCAAACCAAAGCTCTTAATTTACCAATTCCAACCCTCGCCTATGGTCATGTAGGCAGGTAATAATGACAAAAAGTAAAAGATCAAAAACACAAGTGACCAAAATGTGTTTCCACCGTACTGCAGCCAGGTTCAACCTGAGAGAGGGTGAGGAGCTGAGGCATCTGAGTAGAGCTGCTCCTCCACTTTGAAAGGAGCCTGCTGAGGTGGTTTGAGTTTTTGGTCAAGATGCCTCCTGAACGCCTCCCTGGGGAGGTATTTTGGGCATGTTTCCATCAGCAGGAGCCCCCTGGGTCAACCCAGGACACGTTGGAGGGATTATATCACCATGCTGGCCAGAGAATGCCTTGGGATCCCAATGGAGATAGTGGAGGTTTGCTAAGGAGAGGACGGTTTGGGCCTCAGCGTGACCCAGATAAAAGACAGACAGTATTGGCAGATAAAAACTGTACAAGGATCAGAAATCGGCATCAGCCACAAAACATTATTTATTTATGTGTCCTGTGGCTCTGAACCCCAGAGTTGACATCATGAGTTGTAGAGAGGCTCAGTCACACAAAAAGCAGGAATTCGTATAAAAATCCTTTATCCGATTAAATGATGAGGTGCAGTAAAGCTTTGAGCCCCTCAGCTGTTCTGCACAACTTCTGCTTTGAAGTCTTGACCCCAGGACTTCAGAAGTGGAGCAATAAATAAAACCCAGGTTTAATGTTTCACCGGAGGGCGTGTCGTGGACTTGTGCTCCACTTCTGTCTGAAGCTGACAAAGTTTTACACCACTGAGCTGTTTTTAGGACCACTTTCAGTCATCTGAGACCAAAGATGACTAGAAAAAACTGCTATTGTTTGAATTCATGATCACGAACATGTGTTTGAGTTTTAGCTAACGGCGGTAGTTTAGTTTGACTTTCTGCGCAATTTAAGCCAAATGACAGCGGTCCGTTAGAAAGTAATGTCTAGTAGAAGTTTACTGTAGCGCAACACGGTTAAAAATCCACTCATTAGCACCGATTTTCCCCGTTAAACGTTCCGCTTTAAAGGTGTTTCCTGCTGTTTGTTTGCGGCTGAAGCAGCTGGCTTTGTTGCATTAGCTGTTCCAGTCTGGTAGCGATAAGAGGGGTAATTTATCAGGACAGAGCCGAATTAAAAGAGGTTAACGCTCCACTCGGAAGGGCGAGTCTCGTTTAAACTACAGGAAACGCTTCCGCTCGTGGTCTTTTTGTGATACAGACCGTTTAATTAAGTAATGAGTTCTTGCTAATTAGCTAACGGTAGCATAACAAGGCTGAGCTAGCTTACTAACTAGCTAGCATCAACTCGTTAGCCTCCTGCTAGCGCTAGCACTTTCCTTTCATCTCCTCCCCCCCAATCCAGAAATTAGGTTATAATCTGCACATATCTAACACACGGTCACAAAAGGACACACGCTCCAATAAAAGATATAATAAAAGTCTTCAGGAATAAGAAAAGCGACGACGAAATCTTACCTTAATTAGCGATTAAATAGCCTTGTTGCTGCTGTCAATCCCGGTTTATTCCCCCGTTTTAATCCATCAGAAACGCTCACAAATCCCATCCACAATGTAGCCGCGCCGTCCGCTAAAACATCGTAATCCGCATAATCGCAGCGATGTCTTCGACCGTGAGCCTTACAGCCTGTTATTTGTGTGTTTTTTCTCAGTTTATTCTGTTTTTTCCCCTAACAGAGCAGGGTGTCCCTTTCCCCTTTCTTTGTTCTGTAATCCAGTAAAATTGAAACTCATTCGTCTCCTGCTAATCCCAGCCCCACTCAACACCAGCATCCATTGGCTGCGATTTACATACAGGATTAACTCAGGAACCTCTGGCGAACCCTCCAGGAAGGAATATTTATACAAAATATCCACAATTCCTTCTTAGTTTATTTATTTCATTTAATTTCTCGTTTCGGATTATTGAAAAAAGGGTTTTCCACTTCATACATTCTGCTCCGCTTTCCACCGTTCTCTGTGATGCTGTTTCTGCATTATTTTTAGGATTAGGAGCAGTCATGGGTGGATAAATAGAAGCAGCAGGGATCCTGTAGCAGCTTCGCTGTGGTTTGACTAGAATAACTCATCTGTTATAAAGCAGGGTAAAGTTCACACGGGGAAAAGTCATCTCAAACATAAATAACAACAATGATAATGATAGTTTTTCCTTTTGAAAGTCTGATGATTAAATAATGACTTTTAAATAAAATCCTAAAAATTTTAAATCTGGGTTTTGGAAAATTCAAGATGATTTTCTGCTTTTCCAGCAACATAAACACTAAATATATGAGTGGTTCTGCAATTCAAGGTACATTTAAAGCTGAAAAGGAAAAAAAAATGTTAATTTGCTATAAATTCTGTCAGGATTTATTGAAAACTTTGATAAATGAACATTTTACTAATTTTAGCTACACATTATTTTTACTTTTCTTCAGACAAATCCTGTTGGTTGTAGTATGATGCGTCAGACTTTGTGTGGAAAATCAACAAACAGGCAAATTTATTTTTATTTCTTTACATAAAATGACCTCTACTTCAAACTGATAGTTGTTTTGCTAGAAAATACATTTAAAAGTGAAAAAATAGTTTTCAGCTATTCATAGATAGTTAAAAACAGATTAAGACTCATTAAATGACAACATTATATATATAAATAATCTTTATATTATATATTTCTTTAATTTTGAGCATAAAATATACACATAAACCTATATATATAGATACACACACACATATATACATATATATATAGATACATATATATGTATTGTAAAAGTAAATTGCAATTTCAATGACTGTGTAAAATATTGAGGTATTTTCAGAACCTTCAGCAGGATTTTAGACAAATCCATGTATTTTTCTCATGAACGCGTTTGTAAATATTTGATCAGTTACTTATTCAGAGGTCACCAGTTAACCCAGTCTGCCCTTCAGCTGAAGCTGGGACACATGGATAAGCTTTAGACAAGGTCAACAAATAAAAAAGGTGATACTAGGATGTTTTCCTCCATCGTTGGGAAACTTCCGAGCTTTTTGTTTCCACGTAAAGAAATGATTACCTCCCCTTCTACGTTATTAGCCTCGTGGGAGTAAATGATCTTCTGTGTGAAAAAGCCAAAGAATGAAGGGGTTAATGATTAAAGCTGCCGTTTAACCCCGTGGTAATAACCCAAGAACAAACGCACACCAGTGACTGGAGACTCAAAAAAAAACACCAACTCTTGGCCACATTGTAAATATTTAATGACTCAATCTCCAAAAAAACACTGCAGCAATAATCCAAAAGGGAAGGAACCCCTCCGGAGCGGAGAGGACCATGTCCAGTAACATCCAGTGGGAGGCTGAAGCTGTATCCGAGCGGGTTTTCCTCCAGGAGGAATCACCAGATTTTCTCAGTGACGCAAACGAACCTTCTGGTGAATCCAATCCTTGGAAGACTTTACAGTAGAAACGATAATCTGAGCCTGGATGAGTTTGGGTTTCAGCTTCTGTTACAGCCCTTCAGAAGACTTAGAGAGGGTCAGTAAAGCACTGCAGGTGCATCTTCATACATTAGAAATGGGCTCATACTTTACATTTTACCACATGGATGGAGTCTGTTGATTAAAAAAAAACATCCAAATAGAGTCAAAGGTGCACTGATCCAGGGTCAGGTAGTGAATTACATCCGTTTTATTACCACAGCTGAACGCAGAAGGCCTCCAGGGTTCATCATCACTGATTTCCAGCCCAAATCAAACACAATCATGGTTTTTTTACCTGTAGCAGATCCGTTCCTCCTCCTGCAGACACAAGTCAGTGTTATAAACTGTCACAGTGATGCTGTGGGCTCTGATTATTTAATTATAGCAGGAGTTACTGATGCTTTCCAAATGCTGCCTTGTAGTTTCTCTTTGATTAAAAAACCGACATAATAATGCACTAAAAACGACAAAGGCAATTAGTGTTTGCCACATGGCAGCTCTGGAATCAGCTAATGGTTTAAGTTAACAGGTGGTTGGCGTTAGCTTGTTTTTATGCACCGTTTTGTGACGATTCCATTAAGAACAAGCTGGAGTTGTGTTTACACAAACAACTCATGAACAGGCTGCTCATCATTCTGCAAAACAATAACAAAAACAAGAGTTTGGCCCACATTCGGTACCCGTACGCTGGGAAATTATTACAAATAATGTATCAAATGCAAAAAAAACTGATCGTAACTTTGAAGAAATCCTAAAAAAAAAACTTTGCAACTCTACCGTTTTTGTTTTTCATGCTCAAATCCTGTATTTTAATATTTCTACTTAGGTTTGTGCGCTACAATGAGTTTGATAGCAGTTCAGATATCGAAGTGGTAAACCATCGTTCGTGAGTTGCAGAGCGTGGAGGCAGCTCATCTACAGTACAGAGGATTATTACAAAGCAAATAGCAAAATGAAGTAATAAATAAAGAACGATATCCCCCAGACCCAGTCCTTCAGCAGGTTTTTGTTCCAGGTCAGAATTCAGATTTGTCCTGAAACTTGTGGATCTAAACGTTCTAACTACTGTAAAGCGTCACAAGCTGCCATGATGTCGAGTTCTCAGCAGCTTACAGATAATATCTCTTTAAGTTCGTCCTTTGTGGCCGATCAAGGTCCTCTTGATTGGCTAATAGGCGTCTTCTGCAACAACACGTGAAATCACTCAGAACAGAGGTTCGATGTTTTGGTTTTGACTGTAAAAGAAAAGGTTCCTCCATCGCCACGCCGGGAGACGAGCTTCGTGTCCCGGATCGGTCCGGGTCAGGTCTCCGTCTTCTCTGCTGCTTATATATCAGTGCTGTTCCTATAAATAAATAGAAATATATTAATGATGCAGTGAGATTATTAATAGTGATTTACAGAGAAACCGAGTGAGAGGATACCTACATCTCGAGTGCTGTCTGACTCCTGGTGATGAATGCCGTTAGCTGAATTTGCACCGAGGACCTGAAAAACACAATGATTTATTCATGCAGATGTTAAACTGCAGCCAACATCAGTCTTACCTTCTACCTTCAACTACTGAAAAATAACATGTTTCCATTCATTTCAAAGAAAAGTAAAACTTTCAAACAAAAATACAGAATTCCAAATAACTGATGTTACTATGCCACGCCAGTAGGTGGCGACGAGTGAACAACTCCACAAAATCATGGTTATCATATGAGTTACAGCTGGACTTTCATTTCTTGATTTTATTTATTTAATCTGCACATTTAAAAAAAGTACAACACAGTAATATATATACAGTATATATATAAATAAAATTCCCATCTCACCCTCTGCGGGTGGTCTCATCCTTCCAAGCTCGGGTCCTCTACCAGAGGCCTGGGAGCTTGAGGGTTCTGCGCAGTATCTTAGATGTTCCTAGATCTGCACTTTTCTGGACCTTAACCTTGAGATGTCTGATGTTTTTCCTGGGATCTGCTTTAGCCACTCCTCCAGTTTGGTGGTCACTACCCCGAGTGCCCCGATGACCACCAAGTTCCCTGGTACTTCTCTAGTTTCTCATGTTTTATATATATATATATATATATACATATATATATATATATATATATATATATATATATATATATATATATATATATATATATATATATATATATATATATATATATATATATATATATATATATATATATATATATATATATTTATACATATATATGTAGTGGTCTTTCTGGTGCTTTGCTAGGAGTCATTCTTTATGACGATGTATTAGTGCCACTCAGAAGGATGAAGAGGAAGTGTCAAAGTTAAAATCAAAAGGAGTCAAAATTTTATTTCCGACTTCATTTGTCCTGTCCTTGTTATTGGTGGAATCAAGGGCTCTGGATGTATTTTTATTTAGTCGACTTTTAAAAAAGGAGGAATTTTCTTTGAGCTACTTTCTACAAAAAACTTCCTTCAGTCGTTTACAATAAGAGTCTCAAACAACCACACAAACCTCAGAACATCTGAAGCTTATTAAAGTAGTTTATAGCTTAGAAAAATACTATTTTTGTTCTGGAAATAATTAAAATTTTTCTTGACATTTTGATATTAGACTCAACACTTTCTCTTAGTATGTTCTCTTTAGTGATTTTATCTAAACTAAACAAAGTTAAGATGAGCTAAGCTAAGCTAAACTAAGCTAAGCTAAACTAAGAAAATCTAAGCTAAACTAAGCTAAGTTATGCTCAGCAAAGCTAAACTAAACTAATCTAAGTTAAGTTAAGTTAAGCTAAACTAAGCCAAATTAAGTTCAGCTAAACTAAGTAAATCTAAGCAAAACTAAACTAAACTAAGCTAAGTTAAACTAAACTACGCTAAGCTAAACTAAGTTAAACTAAGCTATGCTAAGCTAAGTTAAGCTCAGCTAAACTAAACTCAACAAAGCTATGCTAAGCTAAGCTAAACTAAGCTAAGCTAGGTGAACTTTAAAATCCTTTGTCTTTACTTAATCAGCTGCAGGTGTTTTCAGGTTTTGAACCTGAAAATAAGAATATTAAGAGAAACATCGACTCCTAAATGCTGCTCAGGACGACCACTGGTGCTGCGTAGCTCTGATGTTTGGATAAAAAGTTCTACTCCACAAAAGAGGAAGAACCAGATCTTATTCTGCTGATGTTTAGATTTAATGAATACATGAATATATTTATGTACATTTTCCCTAAGAATAATAGATTAGATTCAATTCTGTTACCTGGCTCTTATCTGGACGTTTACGCATGGCCTGGACCAGCTGATCAACTTCCTGGTTGTGCTCCAAGGCGTTCCTCAGGGCTTCCTCGGTACCGAGCAGCCGCTGGCGCAGGCGGGTCACCTCCGAGTCCAGAGCCGAGGGGTCCAGCATGGAGTAGCGCCGGTGATCGGGTGAAGATCGCTCCCGACCCTGAGGAACACAAAGAGCTCTTAAATAATCATCATCATTTCAATCTAAGCTCCATTTTTAAGCCTCGTGAGCCCATGGGATGTTTTTAAAACATTTTTATGTGAAACTTTAATCCTGGTTCTCACCAGCAGAAGCAGCTTTTCTCGCAGGGTTTTGATGTCGTCCTGAAGTTTCTGCTCCTTGACCTTCCACTCGGCCTTGTGCACTTCCCGGTTCAGGTCCTTCTCCACGTCCCGCGAGTGCCGGTGGGACTCCAGGAGCAACACCCTCAGCTCATTCAGGCTCCTGAAATAAAAACAAGCACATAAAAGAGTAAAAAACGAGTTAAAAAGCTTTAACATTTAGGGTTGTTTCTAAAATGATTCCTGTTTTAGTTGACCTGCAGGACTTACGTGACTTTGTGTGAACTCTTGTTACCATAAAGTATAAAAATCAGAACGACTTTCATAATAAAGATTCTAGAATTATAAAAGCAAAAATGCTCCCAACTTGTCTCGATGTGAAGAAGCGCTCCACTCTTATTTTTCTTTTATCAGACAGTTTTCTAGTTTCTCTGGTTGCTGGACACATTTGATCAGACTTTTATATTAAATATTTATGGAATGAAAGAACTATTTTTTATTTCTTACAGATTTATATAAACTTTAAAATCATCTTAGCTTCATTTCTCGTAGTTTGCTCTAAAAAAACAGGAAGTTCATTTTCCTTCCACAACTCTTTTAAAACACATTTTACTGTCTAGAAGTTACTTTTCTGGTTTGAAATCACAAGAAGTGACTGCAGCTCTCATTAAATACAATAAAACCAATAAAGTGTCTGTTGCGTCCAAGTAAGCGTCCGTTATCAAACTGATGATAAAATGTTTTTTTTTCTTCTCCTCATCCCGTCTGTACGTGGAAGGATTTCATCTCTGGCTGCAGCAGATTGTAAAATCAATAAAGCCATTACCGTTCTTTCTTCAGCAGCTCCTGGCTGATGCTGACCAGCTGCCCCGAGGCATCATGGGACTTCCTGGTCACGGACTCCAGCTCAGCCTCCACGCGCATCTTCTCCTTGGCCAGGACTTCAGCCTTCTTCTCCCCGGAGTGAACTTTACTCTGCAGAGCTAACGGCACAGAAAAGGGAATATATAATTCTTTCTTGAATTATTAAAATGCGATTAATCTAGATTAATTAATCACAAAGCCTCTAATTAATCAGATACATTTTTTTAATCGAGTCCCACCCCTAATTATTACATAACACTAGTATTGCCATATTATTATTAGACATTGTATTATAGCCATTTTTGCCCTCAAAAATACAAAAAATGTCTATTTATTGCTTTCTCTTGATGTTGAAGTGACCTGATTTACCTTCTCTTTATTAATATGAAAATATTATTATTTTTTCGTCAGAGAAAACATTAAAATTCAATCAAACACTTAAAAAAAAAAACAATTATTCATTTCTTTGCACTCAAATTGCTCCTCTGATGGCAGAAAAGGCATAAAATAAAACCCTCCTGCTGTGGATAATTTACCTCCAACCTGTGATTTGAGCGCTTCGACCTGTGAGGTGAGCGTGGAGACTTCCTTTTCCCTTTTCAACAACTTCTCCATCGTTTCTGGAAGAAAAACAGAATAAAAATCATGAATTCATTGTAGAAAGAAATGATTTAAATGTCATGTTTCCTGCTCTCTGATTGGCTCCTGCCCCACATCCATCGGTTTAGTTTTATAAGAACTCAAAAGTCCTGCATGTTGTTGTTATTTATGGGTCTTTTCTGTAGAAATACCACAGAAACGGCTTGTTTTGCGTCTGAAAACCCTTCTGAGCCTTAAGAGGTGAGTTTTATTACATTTGAGCGAGGCTAAGCTAGCCGGTTACCCTTTTGTTCCAACCCTTTATGCTTATCTTTTATTCCTCCGTGGAGACCAGGCTGTCTGTTTTAAAGACCTCGGCACAAAAATGTGCCGTGGACGGCACATTTGGGCTGAATTAGATGTGGCATACGTTCATTTATGCTGCATCAGATCTGGACCAAGTTCAGTTTCGTCGACTGTTACTGACTCTGTGTTTTTGGGCTGAGAGGTTTCAGAGATAAGCTCAATGAAAATTTTCCTAGTTTTATCATTTATTTAGGTTTTCTTTTAGGAGAAACTTTAAAATAAACATCTATAAATACCTTCAATATTCTGTTTGAGTTTCCTCTTATCGTCTGAAATCTCATTATCTTCTATCATCTGTAAAAGAACAAAAAGCTGTGAAAATCCCAACATTTTCCAGGATTCCCAGCCGGATTCTCCTCAGCTGCTTACATTTGCATCGCGGGACGTGTAGCGGTCCGACTGGATGGCCTGGAGCTGGTTCGCCGACACCCTCAGCTTCTCCTCCAGTTTCTGGATCTCCTCCTGGCTCTCTGCCTGAGCCTTCTGCAGAGCCTGGTAATCCATCATCTTCTTCTCTGACAGCTCCAGTCGGTCCTGCAGCTCCGCCGTGGTTTTGTCCTGCTCCGTTTGGAGCTTCTCCATCTCCGCCAGCCTCGCCTCCGCCTTCCGTAGCTTCTGGGAGGCCTCGTTCAGGGCGGCTTTGCTGCTCTGGGCCTCCGCCTCGGACCTCCAGGCCTGGCTGCCCTCGGCCACCTGGTCTCTGGCCTCCTGCAGACGAGCGCTGAGGTCCTCGCGCTCCTTGGTCAGAATGGCGGCTTCGATCTTGTGTTTGGCCTTGAGGTTCTCCACCTCCAGCTGGTGCTCCATCTTCAGGCTCTCCAGGGTGGTCCTCAGCTCCTGGGCGTCCTGCTCCTGGCCTTGTGGGGCACCTGGATCTCTACTCAGAGACGCCTTCAGTTCTTCTAGGGACCGCTGGTGGTCACTAACTAAAGAGTCAAACTTAGCCTGTGATGAAAAAAAGGTTTTCAGTTCAGATAATTCAAATCATTCAGTTGCTGTTTATTTCATCTTCTGACCTTCCAGGAGTCCATCATCTCCACGTTCTCCTTGGTGGCCTGCTGGACTTTCTGCTTCATCTCAGTGATGTCCAGGTTCTGTTTCTCCACCACCGCCCTCAGCGAGCTGATCTCCTGCTGGCTCGACGCTAAGGCGCTCTCGTACTTCTCTTTGAGCTCGCTGCTCTCCTTGTGGTGCTCGCGGCCCGCAGACATCAGCTGCTCCCGCAGGAGGACGGTTTCCGGCTGGGCGGCGGCGCCGGCCGGCTGCGAGCTCGCGTCCGCCCGTCGGAGCTGAGCCTGGAGCTCCTCCGTCTCTGCTCTTCTGAGGGAGAGCTCCTCCTCCAGCTGCACGATGCGACTCTGCTCCTCCACTGTGGTTTGCTGTCGGGGAGAAAAACAAAATCCATCACTGGGTTTAGCTTTTATTCCGTCGGATGTTAAAGCAGAACGAAGCCGGCCTGTCAGAGTAGAGAAAAGCTGACGGAGGCCAAGCAGAGGAGAAGAAAATGAAACAGAAAAAGCTGAAAGTTCCTGAAGCAAAATGCAAAAAAAAAAATACTACAATGAAGACTTGGACTATTTCCCTTTTTTAAAAACAATACAATGACTTTAAATAAATAAAAATAAAATTTAATCCACCATCATCTCCTCTGATGTCTCTTCTCACTTCTCTAAAGTCATTTTAGCCCAAATCTTCAGAAATCCTGCCAAAAGTTTTAAACCAGGCTTTTATTTTGTAAATCTGCAGATCTAAAGGTGTCATCCTCTAACTGATTTGCTGGTTTAAAGCAAAAGTACAGTCTGATTATAGCTGAATCTGGAACATCAGGACCCAGAAACAGAGAAAATGCTTCTGTAAGGAGGTGAATATTATTGGCTTCTATACAAACAACAAAACAAACGTCCATAAAAATGAGAATAAAGGATCATTAATAATAATTGAAAAAGAATAATTAAAGCAAGAATCAAAAGTTGTTTGAAAATAAAATCCTAATCCAGGACTTTGTGTAGTAATATGTTTTCTGGCCACCAGTGGGCAGCAAAAACAACAGGAACCATTTAAAGTTATTCCTGCTGTAATCCATGAGTGGATTCAAGTTTCCAAACAAAAGTTCCACGTTTCAGAATCATGTGATTAAATTAGGAAAGCTCAGATTCAACTGGGTGGGTTACTTTGTAAGTCAAACTCTGGCTTCATACTCCAGCTCTCTGGGGCTCTGGACAGAGACCCCCCCCCCCCCTCCCAACAAACAAACAAACAAACAAACAAACAAAACAAACCCCCTCAGGACCTGTTAGTAAACCATCTCGCACTAATGAAGCTCTCAAATCCCAGCCCTCTTCAGCTACATTTACAAACGTTTCTAACTAAAGCTAATAAAATCTGCCTTCATTGAGTCTGCAGCCTGGAAACCAACAATGAGCTAAAAGAGTCTAAAAACCCCGACCAGAGCGGTGGAAACGATCTTTAGCTTCGTCATTCTGAGCAAAAACAGTGGTAAGCACGGACTGGTCAGCTTTAGGTCCAACAACCCATTTCTGACTCTCCTCCTTTATTCTAGAGACGTGCCGTCAAAGTTCTGCCACCAGCAGGGCATCCTGCTGGCTTTAAAGTCACTGTATCGTTTCCTGTCCACTAATAATCCGACATGAAGCCAATCAGAGCATCGGAACGTTTGTGCAGAGAGGAGGATGAGAGGAGAGAGCAGCCATTTCTGATCAGCCAAGCAAAGCAGCTGAAAACAAACATCAGCAAAGTGTCAGTGCACACACACACACACACACACACACACACACACACACACACACACACACACACACACACACACAGTCTAAATACGCAGAAGTCTTCAGATTTCCGGCCCGACCCGGGTCAGACCCACACACAGCAGTAATAAACAGAGAAGAGGTTAAAGTCCCTGACGGATTCTGGAGTCAGGAACAGCCGAGCAGCCGATCAAAGCGACACAAGACGGCGTCTCTGTTTAGTTTGATTTCCTTCACCTTGCTTCGTTTTCCCAACCTGAAGGATCTGGAAGCGTGACCGCAGCTTCCCTGTTGACAGAAGCAGGAATCCAGCGTTTCAGAGTGTTTTGTTACCTTCGGAGCTCCAGCGATTTCTGAGATGCTGTTTTATTATGGATGAGAGGCTCACATCCTGGGTTTATCCCAGAATCAGACACGGATACGATCATTCATTAAACACAGAAGCTTTTGGGTGTTCATCCCACATGAAGTCAGGAGGTTAGAAAGTGGGAAAACGAAGCCGTCATGTTTTTTTAATACTCATTAAGTAATGAAAACAAAGCATTAATCCGTTTTGTCCTTTCTTATGTCTGATTTGATCGTTTCCCCTTTATTTCCCTTTACTGCTGTTTTTAATGCAGCTTTTTCCATTTTCTCTGTATCTAAAGGTTCGTTTATTCACTTGATGTTAAGTGCAACAAAACCTGTTTTTTTTTTATCGTTTACCTCCTTTGTCACATCCTGTCCTGGAAGATACAATATTGTTTTATAAAAAAGGTAAAAGTTGTTCTGAAACAGCTGCTTAAACAGCCTAGCGATGCTACTTAGCACATCTGTGAATGGATGTTCCACCTGAAGCACCAACGACAGACGCCACATTACTTTAACGGGTGACGGGGAAGCAAACAGCAGCAGAACCACACAGGACAGAGAGCACAGGCATCGGACTCATGCTGCTTTTACCCGCCGCCTCTCTGACTCTCTCTGGAGCGTCTCTGCTCTCGACTTTTCGAGGAGCAGACTCTGCTCAAGCTGACGAATGTGGGCATGTTCCAATTTGGTTTGAGTCTACAAAAAAAAGAGGAGACAAAGACACAAGAGAGGGAAACGAAAGGAGAGGCTGAAAAGAGAGAGAGACTGGTGCTGATGGGAGGTGCAGCTCGCTCTACGCCACCAGCTTTCATTCAAATTCTACCGAAGACTCCACTGATCTCAGAACGGTAACATGCATTTATTTACTATTAAAATATGAATATTTCATTAATGAAAATGTCGTCTTCTGTCGTGACTTTAGTGACACGAATAATCTGATCTCTTTGTATCTGAGCCTGGTGTCAAAAACACACATTAATACATTCATGTGTTCATTATTTAGAGGACGGTCATTTAAGCTCATTCCATCATCTCTCTGAAATCATTCACCATTCAGCTGGGAAACACTCACTAGAGCTCACATTAAACTGAAGGCGCTGATTTCCGTCAGCAGGTGGCAGAGTTGAGCCGTTTAAGTGATTAAAGCTCATGAGATTTTAAATTAAGAGACCAAAACTATCTTCATCATATTAGATTCAACTTCAATAATAATCACAAAGTCCACTTTATGGATGAGAAATAAAACATCCATATAGCAATTAAAATCACATGTAGACACCAACAATAATGAATCAATCAGACAGATGAAGAAAACACAGACAGACGGCGCTGATATAAAAGCACAGAAGAGATTCTACGGGAGCCCGGGTGTCCAAACAGGAAGTGAGTGCAAACAAAGATGCATTGTTTGGAAATGGAATAAAAAACATCTCTGGATGTCAACACGCGTTGTGTTTTGCCCTCATTCTGTCTTCATTTACATGATAACAGCTCATTTTAGCTTCCTTAAAACTGTTCATGTGAGTTTTCTGCACTTATAATTTTTTTCAACCTGTAAAAAGACAAAGAATTCTGGGAAGCTTGTTGTTTGAGTCGCTGTTTTATTAACTTCCGATTAGTCGGAACGAGAAGTTAGAATCTTACATGAGATCAGAGCGAATGCCGTTAATTTCAAATTAATTTAATTTATTTTTTTAACGGTTTTATATAAATGATTTCAAATCAATCACTTTATTCAAACTGTTATCTTTTTAAAAGACAAAAGAGTGACTGCAAATCTTTACCTGATTCGCACATTTTATCAACATCTTCCTTTATTTTAGTTTCACAGAATGATTAAATATCTGACACCAGAAGGTTTAGGCCGTTAATATAATGAAGCTGATGTGAATAAATACCTCCAGGTCTCCTTTGGTGATGGATTCCTCCTCTACTCTGAACTGGAGGTCTTCCACCTTCCTGTAGAAACAGAAATAAAACCATTAATATGAATAAAATCTTCCCTGGAGATAAAAACCTAAACAGATTTATTATTCCTGTCAGATTCGAGCCCTAGATGACCCAAAAGAGCAACGTGAGTGTGTGTGTGTGTGTGTTGTTTGTAAAGTAACAAGATTCAGTGTAAAAGTTTCTAAAATAAAGTCGCACAAACTGCTGTGAAAATTAGGAAATTAATTCTAAGATGGCAGCGATACACTTTGCTTGACTGCACTCAAACTAGTCGTTAGCACATCAATCGGTCTATTTCTCTGAACGGAGGCTGTTCAGGAAGCTTTACACAAGACGGTCATTTTAATTTTCTCATTTCCCTTTAAGGTGGAATTAGTTTTTAAGTGCATTTCAAAGATCCAGTGACATCACCTCTTCTCTTCCTCCAGCTGATTGGCCAGTTCCACCTTATCCTTCTGCGTGCCTGCCAGCAACGCTTTGACCTGCTGGAGGGCGCTCTCGTTCTCCGTGACGTACTGCGAACAGAGAGAGGACATCGGAGTGAGGCGCCAGAGCCGAACAGACGTTCCCGACCTGACGTCTCCGACTGCTTCCCAACCTGCAGGTGCTGCGCCTTGAGGACACTCAGCTCTTTCTCCACCTCGCAGATGTGGCTGGTTGCCTTGGCAACCTCAGCTCGCTCCAGGTCCCTCTCGGCCAGCAGCTGCTCGATGTGCTGCTGCTTCTCCTTCAGGGCTTCCTGGAGCGCGGTGGTGCCAGAAATCTTACGGGTGTAGCGGGACGACGTCTCCGTCAGCTTGAAGTGAGAAAGAATACAAAGCATTAATGAGATGTAGGGAGAAGAGGGGGTGGAGTTTTACCGCCAAAAGGCACCAAATGTCTGGACGTCTAAAAAAAATGATTTAACAAACACATCTGGATCCAGAGTAGAAATAAAAATGGGTTATTTAAGACATTACCATAATCTGTTTGTCCACTAGAGGGCGCACATTTAAAAGGATTGCTGCTAAAGCTTGATTTTTTTTAATGCTGCTGCTTTAACTAACAAAAATCCTCAAAAACTGAATTTTAAGCCTTCATATTAAATTTTTCTGAGCTTTTCTCACATTAATAAGAGGAAGTAAAAAGACCAAACTCTCAGAATAAAGAAAAACTCTCAGTTTTGAGTTCATTATCTGCAGCTGCAGACTGAATCTCATCATGGAAAACCCTGCGCTCCTCACCACTCTGCAGAATTAAACTCTGGCAGCCTCAAACATCTTAGTGCACCAGACTGTTCTGAGATCAGCCTGATGATCCACGAAGCTTTGCTCTCAGCGCTGCCAACAATTAGCGAAAGTAGAAGGGAGTGTTCGCCCGTCCGAGCGCTGGCTCCTAACCAGAAGCTAAAATCGATGTGAGATCCACTGATGTCAGCTTTAGGCCGCCGCCAGGCACCGCTGAGGATCTGAAACGGGCCGAGGCTCAGAAACAACTTTGTGATACTGATTCCCAGACTGATTATTTATGACTAAAACCTTGATTGATGGCATTAAAATGGCGGCAATGCCTCCTTACTATCTTAAAGGGATGATCAAGCACTGAAGCGTTTATTTTTATAAAAAGTTTGTCCCTCTTTGCGCGCCGTAGCTTTGAGAAACGCATGCAGTTCCATCTGGGATATTGTGCTACAACAAGGATTTTGGTAAAACCAGGTGAGAAAGCTCCGCCCCCTTTGTAGGTAGACGTCACGAGTTTCTCAGGAAGTTGGACTTTACATGAGTGAACTGATGGTTTTTACAGAATCACACGTTGAGTTTTTCACGGAATATTCAGCTGATGTCACAAAAACTGTCACCCCTTCGATTTTATTTTGCAAGCACAACTTTTAGGTTTTTAAATAATTAGAAAAAATAAATGTAATAGTATAGGCTAAAATAAGATCATTTTAAAGAGACCCGGTCTATTAGGCTATCTTCTAGCTATTCTCTTCAAACCTGGAAGTGACGCGTAGATTTAACTACCCGCAGAAAATTGAAATTTCACACGCGTGACCACCAGATTTTTCTCATTTCTTAAAATATCTTCTAGTTTTCACCCAGCAGCTGTTTGTCTGAGTCTCACTCTTCATTCTGCACCAGCAGTAGGTGTGGTTACCATGGTGACCCCAATGAGCCACTAGCAGCAGCACCAACTTTTCTTTTATCTTTACTTTTATCATAAACTGAAACATGATTGACTTTTCAGCAGCAGCTGCGTTGAAAACCTTCCTGATTTTAGTGAACGTTGTTTGCTTTTTGCTAACAGATGAGAGGATCCCCGCCGCTCTCATGCCTGGACATGAAATGCTGCTCTTTGTTTGTTATTTTAGGATAAGGACGGGTGCGTTTTCATGTTTCGTCCTGTCGGTTTCATCTGCAAACCCGATGACGACGACACGACCGGCCTGGCAGACATGAGAGGGGCGTGGTCTGCTCCTCCACCCATCTGCAGCAAAGCAAACCAACAGAAGGCCTGAAGCACAGCGCAGCCGTCTTACCAGTCCAGCTCGGCTCGGGCGTCCACCCACAGAGGAGGCCACCGAGCTGACTGAACTGATGGAGGAGCTGCTAGGGCTGTGGGCCAGAGACGACACCCCCATGGCCACCCGCTTGCTCTTCTTGGCCTTGGCCGGGCTGGTGGAGGGAAAGCCGATGCGGATCACCTTGTGGATCGGAGCGAACAGACCGAACTTCGGGAGACACTGGAAGTATCTGCAGAAGGAAAAGAGAAACCATGAAGCCTTTCTGGGATTGGAGGCATCCAAACACGTCAGACACACGATCAATCATAAGATTAACCCTAAATTGATCAAATGAATAAAAGAAGCTCTTTTAGTAAATAAAAGAGCAGAATTTGTTAACTTTATGAAGTTTTTAACCAAAAATCACACATTTTGTATGTTTTAACTGCATTAAAGTGGGAGAATATCAGATCACTATGACATGTGGTGTCCCCCAAGGCTCCATTCTTGGGCCACTGCTCTTCAACCTCTACATGCTCCCCCTGGGTCAGATCATATACAATAACAACATTGCCTATCATTGTTATGCAGATGACACCCAGATCTATTTAGCTCTATCACCTAATGAATCTGGTCCCCTAGACTCACTCTGTCAGTGCCTAGAGCAAGTCAATGACTGGATGAAGTCATGTTTCCTTCAGTTAAACAAAGACAAGACAGAAGTTATTGTCTTTGGGAGTAAAAAACCAAGGATGGAAGTTATTGCTCAACTTGGCTCTAGAGGAATAAAGACTAAGACTCAGGTTAGAAACCTTGGTGTTACCATTGACTCAGACCTGAGCTTCACTGGTCACATTAAGGCTATAACCAGATCAGCGTTTTATCATCTCCATCAATTAGCAAGACTCAGAGGTCTCATGTCGAAACAAGACCTAGAGAAACTAATTCATGCGTTCATCTCCAGCAGACTAGATTATTACAACGGTCTTTTGACTGGGCTTCCAAAAACAGCTGTAAAACAACTGCAGCTTATTCAGAATGCTGCTGCTAGGGTCCTAACGAGAACTAAGAGAACTGAGCACATCACCCCGTTCTAAAAACTCTGCACTGGTTACCAGTAAACTACAGAATCGATTTTAAAGTGCTTCTACTAGTCTATAAATCACTCAATGGTTTGGGGCCTAAGTACATGTTGGATCTCCTTCCAGTATATACACCTAGCAGAGCTCTCAGATCCCTAGACAGCAGTCAGCTGGTAGAACCTCGGGTCAGAACCAGACAGGGTGAAGCTGCTTTTAGTCATTATGCTGCTCATAGATGGAATCAGCTTCCTTATGACCTCAAACAGGCCCCAACTCTAGTAACTTCTAAATTAAAATTAAAAACTCTCATGTATTCATTAGCCCATGAATGAATGTTTCCTATGCTGCACCTTCTGCACTGTAACTGCTAAACGTTTGACTTTACCTTTTATCTAATTGTTTGAATAATTTCTTTGTGCATTTTGATTAATGTTTCTGTTGCTCTGTAAAGCACATTGAATTGCCTCCGTGTTTGAAATGTGCTACACAAATAAAGCTGCCTTGCCTTTTTCTATATTTATTACATCAGCAAAGTTTTATTTTCCATATTTATCTCCTGATTTTAGTGCCAAATCCTCTGAAATCTCATTGGTTTGAGCTAAAAGATTTAAAACGAAGTTTTTTAAAACGTTCCTCACATTTATTCTTTCATCTCTAAAAACAAAAAAAAAAACTTCTAAAAAAGTGGATGTGTTAGAAGCCGACAGAACAAAAGGTGCAGAGCAGCTCTGGGGTCAGATGTTTGGTGAACCAGCTGGACGCATGGATCCACTTCCTTTCCAGGGAAAAAGAGTGAGGGAATTTTGAGGAAGTGGGGGCGTTACCTCGTCCCGGCGACCGCACCGTCGTTCTTCCCCAGCGGCTCGTCCAGCTCCACCCCGCACCACTCCCCCTTAGCGAAGTCCGTTTCCCCCATATACCGGATCACTCCCATCTTAGAGCCCCCCACCTGGAAATAGAGGAAGCTGGTTATTAGGTGTTCTAGAGGAACAGATAAGAGATTTTAACAAATTCCTGCTCAATTTCCCTTCTGTTAAAACTTTGGCTGATTTTAATAAACTTCTGTTATTTACAACATCTCTGCTAAATTAAACTCTTTTTAACATGTTTTAATTAAGGGTGCACCGATAGATCGGCCTCGATCTCATGTTTTTCTCAAGATCGGTGATCGGCCAAAAACTGCAATCGGTGCACACCTGGTTAATGTTAAAGCAAATCGTTGCTATACAGGTGCAAAAGTTTTGTTTTCAAAATTAGAAAAATGAAAGTCTAAAGGAACAAATAGGATTTTGTAGTTCAAACAGCAACGCTAAATATGTTCATTTATATTTGAGAACATGACCTCATGTCCAGTTGAAACTGGTGGTGTTTCATGAGTGTTCATGTTGGTTTTCTCAATAAAAGGAAATTGAAACATTGACGTAATCTGCTTTTGACAAAATCGGCATCGCAAAAATCTGTATTTTCTCAAGATCGGTGCACCCTGAGTTTTAATGTGAAGTTTAATGATTCTATTTAACTTTAATAAGGTTTATTGCTGTTTTTTTAGTGTTTTTAACACATTTGTTCAAATCACAGCGGTTCAATTTAAATGATTTTATATATTTTTAATGGTGGAAAATTAAAAGTTAATTTCTGAAACTAAAAACAATAAAAATCTTAAAAAATGTAAAAATGTTTGAAGGGAAAGGTCAACATCATCAGAAACAATGACCCTAACCACCAAGTGAACAGAAAAAAGCAACAAAACTTCTTTTGGTGTTGAAGTTAAACGTTTAATCATGCTGATAATTATTTTACACAAAGTCCTTTAAATAAATAAGGAGATGCTTCTGCTGCTCAGCCTCTCGCTGAAGCTGGGAAATAAATAAATAAATCACATAAATGCTTTGTAAACACGTGGCCGACACGAGGAGCCAAAGATCTGCTGCTGTTACTGATTTATTTATCAGGTCGTAGCTGAGAGGCCGCTCTAGTCAAAGATGTGGTCGAGTTTTTAATCTAATCTGATCCGTGGTGATGCTCCACCGGGATTATAGAGTCATTCAATCCAGGAGACAGGGTGACACACTCCAAGTTCAGAGCTCAGGTTTTCAAATGTTATAAAATCTAATCTGGACAAAACGTTTCCCAAAGAAAGCTCCTGAAGTGGTGAGAAACAGAAAGTCAGATTTATAGAAGAAATCACCTGTTGTCCTGGTTTTTAAAAAGCTGGTTTCCTGTTAGGACACAGACTAAAATCCACACAGAGAGAAGCTGCTGAATGTCTTTCACATGTGGTCACCACATGTGTGACTAAAACACAAACTCCTCACATTCCCTCAAATCATGACTGAATCAAACAGCAATAAAGTTTTTTAAATTCCACCTTATGTTTACTCATATTTTTGATTTATCAGCATTTAAGAACTTTGATTTTCACCTAAAGATGAATTCCTTATTTGAGTCAGATTAATACCAGACTCGCTGGTGAAGGACGAGACCCCAGCAGACACGCTGTTGTCACCAGACGTTAAGCTGAGACGGCGGCTGTCAGCGAGGCTTTGTGACGTCTCGGGGGCTCGGGGTTAAAATGTCACCAAAACCTTCAGCTCAGCACAAGCCGGCGTGGCTCTCAGGAAGACGCTCTCATACCAAACTTTGTGTTAAAGCCAGACTATGCAACTTTTTCATGTTTTAAAATCATGTTCTTGAGCCAGTTTGTGCTAAAATGACCCTTTACAGGGTTAATGAAATTAACTCATACCCCCACCACCCTCTGTGGCCAGAATGCCACACTTGCAACTTCAGAGTGGCGGTCCGGTCCCTGTTGGACTTAGTAAAGTGGAGCTGACATGCCTGGAGCTGCAGTCTGCTTCCAGCATGTTTCCTGCATGTTTTAGATCATGAAAACAGCTGATTGGTTTGATTTAGTGATGAACCGCTCCTGTAGACACTGATGAAGGCTGAGGAGACATTTCAGCTGTTAGATTAAGGTGTTAAAAAGACCGAGCGAGGAGAGAAGCTTTACTTTTGGTTTCACTAACAGCCATTAGGGGGTGCTAAAAACAAGCCAAAAACTTCCAAGTGTGCCTTTAATGACATTTTGGGGCATTAGTAGAACTTAAAAATACTTTCTGTTTTACCCGTTGTAGATAGCATCCAGAACAGCCTCTATTCAGAGAAATAAAGAAGCAACGCTTCAGCGCATGATTTTTGTACAGAACTCATCCTGGGTAAATTCTGGCAGTAATGTCGGTCCTAGCTGGAAGCCTGACCTCTTCTCCTCAGCTCAACGTAACGTGTCCCCTCCTGTCTCTGCCCAGGGGGAGATGAATTCAGCCACGAAGGCTGCAGAACAACGCTAGCCTGAGCTACTGCTAATGCTAGCCTGAGCTACTGCTAACGCTAGTCCACGCTACTGCTAACGCTAGCCCGAGCTACTGCTAATGCTAGCCTGAGCTACTGCTAATGCTAGCCTGAGCTACTGCTAACGCTAGTCCACGCTACTGCTAACGCTAGCCCGAGCTACTGCTAATGCTAGCCCAAGCTACTGCTAATGCTAGTCCACGCTACTACTAATGCTAGCCCGAGCTACTGCTAACGCTAGCCTGAGCTACTGCTAACGCTAGCCCAACCTACTGCTAATGCTAGCCTGAGCTACTGCTAACGCTAGCCCAAGCTACCGCTAATGCTAGCCCGAGCTACTCGTATCGTCCCTGATGGACGAGGGAAACAACAAAGCTCACACATGTAATGTTCCAGGATGTACTGGAATATCCAGGCTTTGATCCATAGCTGCCTATTGAGTTATCTCGATTCTGCACACGGCACTTCTAGCATCAGGATGAATCATAGAGCCATCAGGGATAACTGGCCAATCAGCTCACAGCTCATTTAATATTCATGTCCTGGCTGAGTGGGTGGGGAAAATCAGTCTTTCCATTGCAGGGTTGTATCATGGGGTTGTGTTTGGTCATTTATCAGGGCTCCTGGGTCATTGTGAGCCCCAACAAAGTTTCATACATTATAGCCACCTTATTCCTGGGGGCTAGCAATAATGTGGTTAAAAGGTCAAACAGCAGTTTCCTGTTGAAAACAAAAGTTGTTCTAGAACCTCTTTGACACACTGGAGCTTTTTTAAGGCATCAACAGCACATTTTTGTCTTAGCTGTAAGTCCTGAGGGACATAAGCCTCGTTAGTCCAAACACAAAACTACTACAGCAGGTTAAATAGTAGTTATTTAGAACTTTTACATATGAAAACACCCATGATTAGGAGAACAAGTCATGCTAAATAAATCAATAACCGTTCACTTCACAGAGTCTCTCTCCTGCTACGATCTCAACTCAGCACCAAGAGGGTCCTCGGTTTGTGTCCACATTGTGTAATCTGAGTTTGTGCTAATTTTGCTAAATATTGAAGTCGGTGTTTCAAAGGAGGCTGAAACAACCGGATAGCAGCACATCTGAGCCACCGCAGCGAGATAGATTACACCAGAGAGGCTTAGCGAAACGATGAATTCACTGATCAATGTGTCCGCGCTGGTCGCTCTCTTTCTTAAGTGCTGAAAGTAATCCGCAGTGATTTATAATATTGACCAGTATGGAGGCTTCTGGGGCTCCCAGTTTCTCGGTGCCCATCAGCAAATGGAAGGCAACGCAACCTGAGGTCAATAAATCAGAGCAGGAAACACCAAACACTAACAGGAGTCCATGAGATAACGAGCAAAAAGGAGACCCTTCAGTCATGGTTTTGCCGTCGGGGTCAGCGCTTTGAGCAGCTTTGGTGCAACAAGCTAAAAGGTGGATAAAAAATAAGACAAATTCACAGGTAACTACTGGTTTAAAGATCAGGATCGTCTCATTTTACGCTCGACCAGGTTCAATGATGACAAAACGAAACGAAAATTAAAAAGTACGTGTTTCCAGTCAGTGAACAAACCACAGCTACAGTTTTTAATATTGGGGACATAAAATTGCAGAAACGTGCACAGGGATCAGACTGAACGACAGCATCTGCAACAGTCATGCAAATGTTGTTGAAATGTATTCACACTAAACTCTGATTAGTGCTAATCTTAGTTTAAATTAAACCTTGTTGGTGATTTCCAGCCAAAGTGTCTTAATTATGTCTCACGTTGTTCCTGATTCACCATCATTTCACTAGTGATCCACTCACCACCAACCTAAAACTGTCACACGTGTCTCAGACTCACAGAAACTAAACTCAGACGTGTTCCAGAGGAACTCAACAACTCTTCTGAGAGGAAGTATGTCCCACAGATTGTCCTAAACCTCAGTGACCAGAGAGGAAGGCTCCACGACTCATGACAGGAAACTCAGAACCTGCAGGACTACAGATCCTGGGTACCAGGGTGGAGAAACCTGATTTAAGAAAATAACTACTGGACTTCCTGATTTTCTTGATCCAAGGAGCGTTCTCAATGGAAAAACACCAAGCGTTTAAACTGCAGTGAGAGCTTCATTACTGCCAGCTAGTTTACTAAACAACCCGGATCCTCACTCCAAGGGGTTTTTAGGGCCTCTCCTGGTTCCCATGCAAGATGTTTCAATCACATTCCTGAAACTTTCCAAGATATTTTGTATGTGGACCAGAACTAGAGGTCGACCGATGTTGGTTTTTCTATTGCCGATACCAATGATGATATGTAGGAGACGTGATAAGCCGATGGCCGATATCCAGACGTTTTCCACCTTATTCTCATGCTAAAATGTCACTAATAACATCAGTTGATACACAAAATTTCTGAAGCTGAAACAGTTTTTTGAACTCTGAATTTAACTAACTGTTAAATCTGACCTTTGTGCACCTCTCAGTGTTAAAGTCAGACACCTAAATAAAGTTAACTTAGAGTATTTATCACACAGATGCTATTAGGGCTGCCCGAGGATGTGCCTGACTTTATAATCGGCTTTACTAAGGACAAATATCGGCTCATGCCGATGTATAAAAAATGGTAAATATCGGCCCAATATCTACCCCTAAAACAACAAAAAATCCCAGTAAACAGCTCCTTCTGATGACGCTCTAACTAGGGATGTAAGAAAATATTGATATGGCAATATATCGTGATATTTTTTCCTGCAATATTATATCGATATTCAAAAGCTGTGTATCGATTTTTTGGAAGAATTTACATGCAAACATTTGTGTATTTTCTTTTCTTTTGGTGCAATTCAAACACCGACCGCTAGTTGGCAGAAGTGTGCAATGGGTTTTGTTTCCACCATTGAAATGTAAATCCCTCTATTATGGTTCAGATACCTCACGTTAAACATGTTACGTGTCAGTTTGGACTGTTTATTGAATTTTCCTACAATAAATTCAGTCTAAAAAAATCGCTAATATCGTCTGGCTGAATGTATCGCAATATATCGTGATATATCGTATCGTCTCCCCTGTATCGTGATACATATCGTATCGCCAGAATTTTACCAAAACACATCCCTAGCTCTAACTAAGCCCAGTTTCAGTTTGAACTGAGACAACTTGAAGAAAACAAATAAAGAAGTCCAGTCTTTTGCATTTTTTTAACTCACGAGTGCCTGGAAAACCCTCACCAGTAGATTTAATGAAGACTTTAGTCTTTTTTGTCAACTTGTCTGGTACTTGTACATAAAACATAAAACAACTCACCAAAACTCGATCTCCAACCCTCAGATCTTTATCTCCAGCTTTCTTAACCGACCCACTATCGGACATGTTGGACCCGGACTCATTTCCCGTTTTCACGGCGCTGTTCAGGAGTCCCTCTCTGAGCGGCACCACCACCCTCTGGCCACTGGGGGCACCGGTGCCACCATGCTGACTCTGGTTCTGGGCTGAATCGGTGGAGAGGCTGTCGCTCCCCTCTCCCATCGGCTGTCGGGTGAGCTTTGAGGGTCTGGTGAAAATGCCCTGGAGGGACTGGCACTCAAAGTAGCGCACGCCACCCACCGAGCCGTCGTTCTTGCCAACTAGGTCATTCAGTATGACGCCAGCCCACTGTCCGGGGGCGAACTGGGTCTCCCCCAGGTAGGCGATAGCTCCAGGTTTGACGCCGTTGACCCAGACTTGTTCACCAACAGTGTAGTCCCCCAAAACATCGTCGCCCTCCTCAGAGATTTTGATGGGTGTGATGGGCTTTAAAGGGGTGCCTGGAAACAAAAACAGCACATATTGTGATGAACGTCACAAATAGACACCAGAATATGTTTAAAACTGCAAAAGATCACATTTTGAAACACTTTGACAGTTCATTTACTCTCCAGAATTATTACCTCCCCCCTTTAACTGTGTCACGTCTGCAGAAAAAAATGCATGTGTGGCAACAATCGGCACTCTGCAGTTCATGCAAGATTAGGCGATACGCTAATTCCTTGTGAAAAGTGGGTCAGATAGATGGTATCTGTGATGTGCCGGTGATTAACCCCGCCATGTTGCCTAAGATATCGCCTGTTTGACACATAAATGAGACGAATCCCATTTCTTTCCCCACCGTCGTCTGTAAGGAAGCATTAGCATGCGGTCTGGTGCACCGCGCTGCCAGTAAAGTGTGTGTGCAGGAATCATTGGTGCCACTGCAGTCTCCCCAACACCTCCAGAGACAGCCTAAGGTTTTGTGTTTTATGTCATTTCTACCCCAGTTGCTTCCATATGCTGTCATGAGTATACAGCTCTAAAGGGCGTGATTCAGTCGAAACGTCCAGTTTTAAAAGTGCATTAGATGTGTTTTTGTTAGAATCAGAAAAACAGATTTTTAGTGCGTTCAACTATCTATGGACCAGAGACACCAGCTCACATTCACAACACAAGCAGCACTCTGGTCCCTCATCAGTCAATACTATGTCCAAATAAATGCCTCTCAGGATGTGTTGGTGTGTGTTTGACCCATTAAACAGAGTGATTCTGCAGCTGGGTTCATCAGGAGTCACAAACCAGCTGTTTAGGAAGGATTTTAAACTGTTTTAGAGTTTAGAGCAATCAATCCCAGCCTGAAGCATTTGTCTGACCGCCCTCATTAACAACTCAGATAAAACAAATATGAAAACGAAGGGCCGAGCATGTCCTCCATGTCAGAGTTTTACACTACATTTGAGAAAAGTTCCATTTTTCTGCAAAATGATCTATTTTTCTTAACGAAAGAAGCCCGTATCATGCTTAAAGCCTCATGTAAACATCACATTACTGATTTTAGAGAACATGCGTGTTTGTGTCATGTGCACAGAATCTCTGATAATGTCGTTTCTTTCTGCACATCAGTCGTAAACGTGTTTAATCACAGTAACATTTTTCCTGAAGTCTGACATGCAGGTTTAAACGCTACGACTAAACCCAGAGGAGCACCAGTGTGGAGTTTAAACCCTGAGTAAACCTCCCGATCCGGTTTTAGGCGACGGAGCAGCGAGGATAAAAGGATCCTTGGCAGAAGGAAGACTGGAAACACGGCTCTTACTTTCACCATTGTGTTGGGCCTCCTCCCACCACCATCTCAATCCCACTATTCATCCACTCTGCACAATGGAAGCTCCACAGCTTCATCCCAGCCCTCCTCCTCCTCCAAATTGCCCCCATCTCTCGCTGCTTCGCTCACACACACTGCCCTCTCTTTAACTCCCCGTATTTATCACAGTTTTCCAGTAATCATCACAGTAATGCTCTGACGAAAGCGTTTCATGTCTGACTGGGTTTTATTGGTCAGTAAGAGGTGACGGCGCCGTGCGTGCCTGCTGCAGTCGAGGTCGTGGCAGATGTGGATGGCCGAGCGGTGACAGATGGAGGGGTGTGGGGCCGCCTTCGTTCTGATCAGCTTTTAAATGCTCCGTGTTGGAGTCCAGAACCACTCCAGATGCTAGGGTCATGAATCAGCTTGTTGCCGATTGCGTTCATGTTTCAGGAGGGGGGGGGGGGGGTCATGTGGTATGTGTTTGGGCATGTGACTGATAGCAATGAGGATTGTTGGGGGGGGTTAAACTGAAGCACAGGAGGAATGTAAGTCACTTTTACACATGTCAAATCTGGAAAAATGAGAATCTGGTGCAAAAGTCCATTTATGTCAGTAATCCATCGTAGACTGCGAGACCATCTAAAGGCTCAGGAACCCTTTGCAGGTGTTCTGGATTCATCAGCTGGTTAGAGTGTGACACTTTGAGTCTAGACTATTGAACCTTTTCACAATAACCTAATAGTCTGAGATTCTGAATGTGGGGTTTTCATCAGCTTATAAGCCATAATCATCACAATTATAACAAATATGGATGTAAGAAAATATTGATATGGCAATATTTCGTGATATTTTTTCCAGTGATATTATATTGATATTCAAAAGCCGTGTATCGATTTTTGGAAGAATTTACATGCAAACATTTGTGTATTTTCTTTTCTTTTGGTGCAATTCAAACGCCGACCGCTAGTTGGCAGCAGTGTGCAATGGGTTTTGTTTCCACCATTGAAATGTAAATCCTTCTGTTATGGTTCAGATACATCATGTTAAACATGTTATGTATCAGTTTGGACTGTTGATTGAATTTTCCTACAATAAATTCAGTCCAAATAAATCACTAATATCATCTGGCTGAATGTATCGCAATATATTGTGATATATCGTATCGTATCGTCTCCCCTGTATCGCGATACATATCGTATCGCTAGAATTTTACCAATACACATCCCTAATGACAAATAAAGGCTGAAACATCTGGATTTGGATGCAATGAGTAAATCTCACATTAATTTCACATAGGGCTGGGCGATATGGCCTAAAATCAATATCACGGCATACTGAGGAGTTCTCCTTGATAACGATAAATGGACGATAACTACATGTATACACATAAACAAACGTCCACTAGATGGGGCTGTCTTGTGTATTACGTTGAGTCATGTTGTCATGTGACTCGAGGTGGTACAGCTTGTTTTTAATTACCAAATTTATTGACATGGGAAAAACGTTATCCATGAAAGTCAGAAATTTCGATAACGATAAATTTTCTATTTATTGCCCAGCCCTAGTTTCACCTTCTAAGTTGAATTACTGACATAAATTAACTTTTGCACCAGATTCTAATTTTTCCAGTTTCACCTGTAAGGTTAAACACACCGTGTCACCAAACAACACAGTGCATCCCCTGGAACCCCTATCTATAGGCCCACCGACACCTGTGATGCTAATTAGTGGACACACCTTGAATTAACACGTCCCTTTGGTCACATTATTTTCAGTCTTTTCTAGGGGTACCATCATTTTTGTCCAGGCCTGTTCCATGAGTTTATTATTATTTTTAATAATTCAGTTGAAGCATAGTTGAAAAGCAATTTCTGACTTTCACTGATTAATTTTAATAGAATTTTTATTCATCATTACTTTTGTCAGGTTCCAGTTGTTTTCATGACTATTGTATGTTTTTCTTTCATTGACTGCAGGGTACCAACAAGTTTTTCCACGTCTGTATGTAACACACACATATATAATTTTTTTTAAGTCAGCAGAATCATTGATTTAGTTAGATGTGATTTATTTTTGCCTCTTGCTAAAGGCTACAGGGTTTGGGATGATTGTATCACATGGACTCAGGGTTTATTATGCAGAAACATTTGTATAAAAGTGTCTACTTTAGCCATTCCTCTCATCTCCTGCAGGAAACCGTTGAACTTTACAGTCAAAGGAAAACAAAATAAGCTCCAGTTACAGATCAAGTTTCCAGAGTCTCAAGAGATGCTGCACCAGGGGAGGTGGCACCGCTCAGTTAGTTCCACATCACAAGCAGCGATAGGAAAGCTTTCCTCTGGAGGCTGATCCAGTTCTTTAAATTTAGTAAAGTAAACCCGGCCAGCTTCCGACACAGTGGCCCCTCTCACTGACACGCTGGCTAAAACCAACAAACAGGACGTTGAGATTCGGAGCACGGATCTCTGCTGCAGGAAATGGATCCCCGTGTGTTTTTAGCCAAACGCAGGTCAAAATCATTAGTTAATGAGCTTTTTGTGAACTTATTCTTGGTTTGATATGTGGGTCGATTTGTTCATCTGTCAACCGAGCAGCACATTTGTGCCAGAAACAGATTTCTAACTCTTGTATGACGCCTAAAAATACACACAACCCAATGAGAAGTGCTGCCTGGTGTTCATGACTTCTAAAGACCAAACTAATGGATTAGCAATAAACCAATATTCACACACAAGCACCAAATCCTAAAAACTCTCTGGTATAAGCAGGTGAGTGAGCAAATGTTTACAATAAGACCAGAAGTCTATTTAACCTAAACTCATTATCATTTTGTGTTTGTTTTTTGATTTGGTGCAAGTACAGGTGGCAGAATGAGGGCAAAACACAGCGTAGCTCTGCATCCAGCAATATTTGCCATATGGGTCTATTTCTAAGCATCTGCACTCCTAAATAAGCATTTTATTTATCACTGACTCCTGTAGCAGCTCTTCTCTGCTTTCATAGCAGCGATGTCTGACATATTTTTAAACAAAATCAGAATTTTACAAAAATACGGATGTCTTTTCAAAGAAAGACCCTTTTTATCTTAATTTATATTGACTCAAATTTGACTAAATTAATTTGGTTCATAGTTTGTACTCTTATAAGTTGTAGTCACGTCCAAGTGACTCAAGTCAGGAGGTCTTCAGGTCAGCTGTCCCTGGGTGTTCCTGGTCAAGGTACGAACAGTGGAGTGACTGGCCCCTGACCTACTGACCCGATACCCGGTACATGGTTTGTCCCTTCGCCATTGGGACTTGTCACACGCCACAGCTTTACTCACTGCTGCCCCCGTTGAGCCAAGGTGAGGAGCCTGACGAAGTGTTTTTGGAGATAGGAGATGTTTTAAGACAACAGCACTTTGGTCACGGACTAGCCATTAGCGCCTCAGTCCTTGAGGACTTCAACTCTATTTCTCCAAACAGAGGCTGTTCAGGAAGTAGCTGAGATACTTTAGTTTAATCTTCACATGAAAGTGTGAAACATTTGGTAGCATGTGATTTATTCACTAAAATACTTTTACAAATCAAAATTAAGAAATATTCTTACTCACATAAACTGTTAAAGTGTTATTTAAAGCAACATTCCGCAACTTTTACACCTTAAAATTATGCGTTTTTGTAAAGTTTAGGCGTCATACTATCATCTATTATGTTCATTTTTGTACCTGTGATAGTGTTGGGGGGTCCCACGTCTGTTTAAAGCACTATACAGTTGTTGAGCTCGGGTCGCTACCAGAAGTACTAACTGGGTGTTGCTTTACGGCATTACATGGCAAGCCAAAGGGATAAAAAAGCACACGTTCTAAACACGCGTTATGTCCGCCAAAATGCGCTTCTTGAACGAGCTTTTTGGCAGACATAATGTGAGTTTTGATCCCTTTGGCTTGCCACAGTTGTATAACATAGAGCCAGGGTTTAGCAGCGGCAGATTCACCAAAGAAAGCAAGAAATCCCTTATCAGAGGAATATAGGAAAAGAAAAGGAGAACGTGATAGAGCAAGAGCAAAGACCAGAGTTATTATTGGGCCATGAACTACGGACTCTGACCTAGCCGTGCTGCTAATGGCTAGGTAAGTAATAAATTATTTTACCAGGGTTATTGTGTTTGGTCGGGCATAAAGTTGTTATACAGTCCTGATAAAACTATTTATTCAATGTGTGGAGGTGGAAAAGTTTGTTTTCGTTATTTTGCCTGACATTAGGAATGTAAACATGCCTCTTATGCCCGAGAGAGAGATTTGATTTTATGACAGTGACGTTTCGCAGCAAGCCTTGAGAGGGCGACAAAGAGCATATATCTGCCAAGTTCAGGAATGGGGCTTTAAATGGTGTAATTAGGGACGTAATTAAGCTTTTTATAAGACATTTGAAAGTGAACCTGATGCTAATTTGTTTGTCTGAGCCGTGGAAAAAATCTTCCCTAAATACTTTTTTTAAAAAGCAGCACTGAAGCCATCATTAATGCATATTTCCCCTTGGGAATAAACAGGATGGGTAATGTGGTTTATATATGCAGATTTTGAAACTAGAATGCTGAAGCATGCTAACAGCTCCAGCAACAGCTGACCAGCCCTGGGCAACAGGCTGCAGCCCTGCATGCAACATTAAAGGCTTAAGCTTTTGGAGCTGCTAATGGATGAATTCAGACACACTTAGGGCTCTGGTGGCTTCCACACAGAGAGGCCCAAAAACGACCTTGGGGCCAAACAAAAAACTCAAAGAGATGTTTGTTTATTCTCTTTCAAAACGCTTTCGAGTGGCACTAATACACAGGGAAAGAATGTGCTCCTGGAGCCCAGACTGCTCACATGAACGCGTTGTTAGAACTTCGGCCATTTCTTCAGAGGAAGTTCTTGTTGCTCCTCAGGACCGGAACAGGATGGAGTCAGTTTACAAGCTGCTTTGGTCAACATATTAAAAGTTCATTTACTTTTTTACAACAAAGTTTTCAGTGAAACAATCTGAGAAGCTGCAACTTCCTGTTCTAATGAAAATTCCACAGTCAGCCTGAACTCTGACACACTTGTAGCCGCCTCCCTCCCGTGCACGCTGATGCTAATGAGAGACGAGCATACCGTCAGCCAACGAAGGGCGGTCTTCACATGTTCTGCTCACTCCAGCTGAGTGCAAGGTTGTAATTTAGGCAGAACCGAGCGAGCATGCGAGTGGTGAGAACAGAGAAGATAAACAGCGTGGTCGGGTTGAAGGTTCCCAACAGCTGTGATTACTTGGTGCAGACAGCAGCTGTAGGTTTCTGTAACTGAGAGTTCATAAATGATTTATTCTGGAGCTTCAATGCCTCTTTATGCCAGACTCCAGGAACAAAACTGCTAATATTTCATTTTTCTAGATTTTTATTGGAATCTATGAACGGTTTATGAGAGAATAAAAGTCATTTATTTAAAAGATTTTTATCCAAACAACCACGAATTCATCGTTTCTCAAGCTGATGGAGAGAATTAAAGGCAGAAGAGAATGAGCATGATCTGAACCGTCATGGCCGCCCTGATGTTTGTGTTTAATTTGGTTGTTTCTTAGTTGAAAAAGAAAAATGAAAGCTTCAGATGACCCAGTTAGGGTCTGTTGTCCTAAGATTTTTAAACACCATTTAGGATGGTGTCCAATGAACATAAACACTCATTTAATCAATGCATCTGCAGTGGTCTCCAGTAGGAATGAAAGCCTTGTAAGTCATACTCTGGGGAAACAAAGCTCTGGTGCACCTGTTTCAGGAACTAGAAGTGAGTCAGATCATAACTGAGCTTCAGACGACAGGATCTGGAGTCTTACTTCCTGATACGTGGACATCTCTCCTCTGATTGGCTAACAGCAACACGACTCTACCCCTGACTCTGTTTGCTCTGCAACGTTGATGTTTGATCTCCACAAATAACACAAGCCTGGAGGAGTTCTGCTGTGTGGTGGAGTTGCTAATGCTAACGGTTAGCTTCTACTAGCCCAGACGTTCTCTGCTGTTTCCTGGACGCTAAACCAACAACAGCCTTCCCCGTTGTGAGTCAAGATGGGTGAGTCCATGAATGTTAAGTGACAGTGTGACGTAGATCTGTCAGGATTTTCTAATCCTAGAGTTTCTATTTTCTATCAGAAGCTAATGCAGGAGATAGGTGGAAGAGACTATTTTCATGTTCAGCCTGCATGAAAAACTCAGAGTGACCCATTATGATCAGAAATAATCATTAAAACATGGTTTTTCAGTGAACCACACCTTTAACAGAAGTTCAAGAATAAGAAACATCAAGAGCAAAACTGGTGTTTAAGATGACTTTATGAGGCGCTCTGCTCTGGCTTTTCGAGGGTTTGCAGGATAACAGAAGATGCACGTCCAGGAATACAAAGACGCTAAACAGGTGTATGCTCACCTGGAAGTTGTTTTTAAGGATCTGGAGCGTAAAAACTGAGCTTTTCCTCCAAAATTATAACATTGTGATGCAGAGTTCATGGAAGAAATCTGTAAACACCACTTAAAGAAGGTGAATTCTGTGTGAGAATTCTCATTTTACTCAGCCATTTACAAATAAAAGCATGTCTGAAATCAACATGAAAGTCCAGATTTAACCCACCAGCACAGCAGAAGCATGAAAACAAGTGGAACTCGTCTCCGGCCTGAAATGTGTCAAATCAAAGACAGCTGCGCTCAGCTGACTCACAAATAAATGATCTAAGCCACTTCCTCTGATGAGCAGAAACAGTCTGAGTCAGGACTGAGGAGAAGGAAGTGACTTACTGTCTTTAGGGGCGACGGGGCTGGACGTTCCACCCACGGAGCTCCGTCCCACTGGGCTGGAATGCTTGGCCCCACGGCCGGGGATTTTCAGCCCGCTGGACTTCAGCATGTTCATTCTTCCGCTGCAGGAGAACCACTGCGTTCCTGAGAGCTCTTCCCTGGGCGACGAGGGCTGGTGGAGCAGTGAGCTAGATGAGCCAGCGAAGGCCGATGCTGTCCATGTTGAGCTAAAGGATGGAGAAAGCAGGGGTGATGATGTGAGGATAAACGTGGGAACAAAGTGACCAAATGACTGAGCGAGGGACAATTTAAGCGACAATAAAGCGACCCAATCAAACAACCCAAGCAGAAAATCTACTCTTTGTTCTTTAGGTTGGTGATTATTCTAATGGTTGGGGTCATAATGGGGGGTGGGTTTGTGTTAGTTTACTAAACATGGAAGTGTATTTTAATGAACGGTGATAATCAAGAGTGAAGACTGTGTGCAGATTCATCGTGATGTGGACTTTGTTTTATTCCATATCAGCAAATGACCAAATGATTAGCTTTTTATGCATCCATCCATTCATTTTCATCCACTTATCTGGAGTCAGGTCGCGGGGGCATCAGAGAGGCCCAGACTTCCCTCTCCCCACCCACTTGGGCCAGCTCCTCCAAGGGAATCCCAAGGCATTCCCTGGCCATCTTAGTCCCTCCAGCGTGTCCTGGGTCTTCCTTTAGGTCTCCTCCTGGTTGGACGTGCCCGGAAAACCTCACCAGGGAGGCGTCCAGGAGGCACTGAGCCACTTCAACTGGCTCCTCTCAATGTGGAGGAGCAGCTTTTTAATGCAGTTACTTTTAAACAGAAAGTGGATATTTCTGTCTATTCAGGCCATAAAAACCAAAAAAATAAACTGTGTGGGATGGGAAGAGCCCATCAGACCAACATCGGTCCAGAAGTAAACACTGGTAACCACTGACCAAGAGGAAACGGTGGTATGACCTCAGGTTTGTTTAGATTTCATCACCAATGATGGAGGACGGTTTAGTTGGTACCAGAAGCAGGAGTTTTTGTGAATTTTAGGATAATTATAAGAATGTGTTCATATAGGTTTGACCAATGTTAATTGTGTTTTGTTTTGTTTTTTGGGGAATTTTCAAGCATTTTTTTCCCATTAAAGTGACTATTATTTGTACTTTTTTGCTAATAATAGCACGCAGTTAGTCATTTATTCCTCCACTGTCAACTTTTCAGTCCAAGCAGAGTGAAATTATGAGCCAAAGCATGTAGGCCAAGTAGATCCTGCCCTATAAATCCTGATCAGACCTCAAGTAAGCAGATATAATGCTGTTATTATAATACATGAATAAATAACACCTGGGAGAGTCTTTTAAACTGAACAGTTAGGAATAAAAACATGCAGATTTCAGGCATAATGAGATAAAAATAAGAATTTTACTCTGTGAATCAATTCATCAATAACGAGGCCCCATCTGTGTCCGGAGCTGCGAGATAATGAGCCCATCGGAACAGAACCGAGGCCCGGAGAAATGTCCAAACCGGCTCCTGGTTCCATCGAGGAAAAGGATCATAATGCGCTGCTCAACAAAATGTAACACAACACCGGTTTGATCTATTGTTGTAGCTACTGCGGCAGGGTGGTCTAGACTGCCCTTCACTCACAACCAGAAGACGCCCCTCTTGGTTTAAAAAACGCCTCAAATGACACATACATGCGGGGAAATACTCACCTTTCTGGGTGAAAATAGCACGTCCGAGGGGGTGTCCGACAACCGGCTACTTTCAGGGCTGCGCCGGGGGGAAAGGGGGATTAGCCGCTGCCACTCCCTGGGATGCAAATATGGATGCTGGGCAAAAAAAACTGAAAGGGAGAGTCCGCGTGGATCAGAGGATGATGGTATAAACGGCGCCGAGTCAGCAACAAACCGGTGTAGGTTTAACTTTCAGCCTGCCGGTTCATTTAGGGGTGATAGCTAAAGCGGCTAACCGACGTTAGAGACGTGCAACACCGGCGCGCGACCTCCAACGGTCCCCGGAGCCACACGCAGCATCAGCGGCCCTAAAAACCCCAACTTTTCCTTCCGCTTGGTGGGTCACTCCTCCTCGTTTGTTCTGTCGGTCTCTCTCCGGTTTCCACGTTGCTGCTGATGTAATGATGCTAGCAGAGCCTCCCTCTGACTCAACCCACCGGCTGGACCGACCGAACAAAGGGGCTGGGAAGCAGAGCCTCCTGGGGGAAAGATGAGGCGAGACTACACCGTCTAGCTCTGTTATGAGACGTTCAGTGAGACGGCATCTCCCCAAATAAGTGATTCACACAGCGTGACTCTGACATTTGATCTTTTCCTACTTTTATTTTTTAATTTATTCGACTCAACTTGAATGGAGAAAAATAATATTTAAGAAGCTGTTTAATCAATGTGTTTAAAAATGAATAGTGTGTGTATTTGACCTAATAACAATACATTTCATGTATTTTAAATCGGAGCCGGTTCATTTGTTCATTCAGTTCAGTTGAGACAAATCATTACGTTAACATCTCACAGGTGAACGGTGAACCCACCCGCCTCTGACTGAAACCTGATTATTTATAGCTTATGGGCGGGGCCAAACTCCACTGTACGGATTTCTTACATTCTGATTGGTTAGTGAGTCCAGCACGAGACTTTTTAAAGCCCTCTGATTGGTGCTTTCGAGAGTTCATGGGCGTGTCCAGTTTGACAGCTGTTACCGCGAAACAGATACCTCTGGTGCTGCACTGATTGCACAGACTGATCCGATTTATTATTCTATCGGGTTTTAGCATCTTTTAGCATGATTATGAGCTAATTTTTAGTTATATACACTAAATAAACTGCTTTTCCCTCATGCTTTGTGTCATAGTTTGCTTTGCAGATGTCACAGTTCAAAGAAAAATGTCATCTTTGCACTAATGAAGCACTGCAGACATACTTCATACCTTGGAAGCACAATCCTGTTTTTCCTACAAACAGAAAGGGTAATTTTCTGTCAAGAACATACGGAGCTTAGTGTTAACTAGTCAAACACTCTAGGTTTTAGCTTAACTTGGACAAAATAAGGTGCACTAGTTGATATTTTGAGCCTCACCAGTTAACTAGTGCACATTTAAGGTGCACTAGTTGAGNATCACGAGTAAAATTCCATATAATTTCGACCTGTGTCCGCCAGAGGGCGTATGATCTGATATGTTTGTAGCGCTGTTAGCTAGCTGCTGCTAGTTCCTGCGTTAGCTCGTTTGTTCAACACAGATAATTAAAACATATTTATTGAGTTTTAGCAATTTAGCAGTTAGCACAAGTGAAGGCGCCCTGGCTCTCCCGCCATCTAGATTAACCAAGCTGCCAACAGTTATTTAAAAACCCGTGGTAATTTTAAGCTATATGTTTTATTTTGTAGAAATCTACAGGAAGTGCTGGTTAGTTTAGTCTAATTTAGCTTTATTAATCGCTTCCTGTAGTTACACATTTTGTCCGCTAGAGGGCGGAAAAATCCCCAATCTCGAAAGCCAGGCATTGGATTGAGCTCTGTCTCCATCCATTTGACCTAAATAATACATACCAATCCCTTATAGACAGAGTATGTACACATAGTCATTAAAAGCTGAGTTTGTAGCACTGTAGCTAGCTGCAGTTTAGCACTTTGATACCACACAACTACTGTTAACACTTTTATTTAAATAGTTTTAATTGTGGTTTTAGATAAATAAAACGGCAAGGCAAGACAGTTTTATTTATATAGCGCTTTTCCTACCCGAAGGCAACTCAAAGCGCTTTACAAACAAAAGAAAAAAGAAAATTACTGTTGGTGCGAGTTCCCTTGTTACTAAAGCAAAATCCCATTGCATCTTATTTTGAAATAATTTACAGGAAGGGTTCTACTGTCTGTGTAACTATCGTAACTTTATAATTGTAGTTCCCTTTTCTCCTTCTGTTCCTCCTCTATCATATTAAAATTCACAAAAGGACAAATTTAAAGGTTAGGATTTTATTTTTCTGCTTCACTGAGATAAGGAGGCAAAAATGTTCTCTTCTAAATGGTTGAACAGAACCAAAGTGTAGTTCCATAATATCGCCCCTGGAGGGCGGCATATCCCCCTCTTCTAAATGATTTAAGATAACCAGGGTGTAGTTCAAACTCCTGTTCTTCTTCATTATTCCTGGGGAGAAAAAACAAAGATTAAGATTTTTTTCCCCCGATTTTTTTAGATAAGGAGACTAAAAGGTATTTTCCAGAGTGCAGTTTCAGCTTATCACCACTGGAGGGCACCCGTCCCCTTGGTAGTGCTGTAGCTAACTTCATTTTAGCACTTTGACACAAATCAGGGCTGCCAGCTCTCACGCATTGAGCTTGAGACACACGCGTCTTCACACGCTCTCACACCACACTCCCAATTTCTCATACTGAAAAAAAATTAATCTAGACAAATCATTACGTTAACATCTCACAGGTGAACGGTGAACCCACCCGCCTCTGACTGAAACCTGATTATTTATAGCTTATGGGCGGGGCCAAACTCCACTGTACGGATTTCTTACATTCTGATTGGTTAGTGAGTCCAGCACGAGACTTTTTAAAGCCCTCTGATTGGTGCTTTCGAGAGTTCATGGGCGTGTCCAGTTTGACAGCTGTTACCGCGAAACAGATACCTCTGGTGCTGCACTGATTGCACAGACTGATCCGATTTATTATTCTATCGGGTTTTAGCATCTTTTAGCATGATTATGAGCTAATTTTTAGTTATATACACTAAATAAACTGCTTTTCCCTCATGCTTTGTGTCATAGTTTGCTTTGCAGATGTCACAGTTCAAAGAAAAATGTCATCTTTGCACTAATGAAGCACTGCAGACATACTTCATACCTTGGAAGCACAATCCTGTTTTTCCTACAAACAGAAAGGGTAATTTTCTGTCAAGAACATACGGAGCTTAGTGTTAACTAGTCAAACACTCTAGGTTTTAGCTTAACTTGGACAAAATAAGGTGCACTAGTTGATATTTTGAGCCTCACCAGTTAACTAGTGCACATTTAAGGTGCACTAGTTGAGTGTTTGACATTTTTACCTGCAGTACTTTACTAGTATAATAAAAGCAGATATAACAACTAGTCAACAAGTAAGTATTTTGAACTTTATTGGTTAACTAGCAACTAAAATGTGGTACACTAGTTCAGGGGTTCCCAAAAAATTTTCTTTGAGGACCCCCTTGCTCATGTTCAAGACAAGCCAGGACCCCCAAACACAACTCCTACATGCATAAACAAATTAAATGTGATCATTTGCAAACTTTATACAGACATACACAGTTATAACTTTTATATGGAGTTGTGATTATACTGTAGGGTGTGTTATTGGGATTTTGTAAATGTAATTTTTATAAATAAAATCTTGCTAACCTCAGCAAAGACAAAATTGTGGGGACCCCCTGCAATCTTATAGGGACCCCCTTGGGGGTCCCGACCCCCAATTTGGGAACCCCTGCACTAGTTGACAAGTGGTTATTTTGATCATCATTAGTTGTCATTAATTACTGAATTAATCATTAATTAGTCATAAACCGCTAGGGCTGTTCTGGCCATCGGGCACGGCAGGCATTTGCCCGGTGGGCCGACAGTAATTTTGGGACGGGACGACATATTCATTTATTTTCATTTGGGCCGGCAATTTATTAATTTGTCTCTTATAGACAGAATATGCGGGCATCAATCAAATCAAATGTCAAATGACAAGAATTTAAATTAAAAAGTTTATAAGTTAAGTAACCAAATAGAAATGCAGTTCTTTGAAACTGTTTGTTTTTTGTCTAAATAAACATTTACAAGAGTTATGTAGTAGAACCACTTCCTCTATTTTGTTTTTTCAAACCCCATGTTTTGTTGCCTTGAAAGAACAGGAATTTGTGCCCACTCCTGCCAGAACCAGAACAACACTCTGGTTTCCAACTAGCCTGGCAAGCCATCCTATATATTTTTTCTGCAAAGCAAGAATTGGTCTAGTTCACTAGGCTAGTTTCCAACAGCTTTTGGAAAAGAAGGGGAGATGGGGAGTGTGCTGCCCTCCAGTGTCTGAAAGCTGGTACTACACGTTTGTCCTTTTTGGCCATCTAGAAGAGAATATTAAATAGGACTCCACGTCCTGTCGTCTGAAGCTCTCCTTTGACTCACGTCTAGCTCCTGAAACAGGAGCGCCAGACCTTTTTGCCCACAGAGATTGACTCACAAGGCTTTCATTTATACTAAAGACCACTGCAGATGTGTTTAAAACATGATGAATGGAGTTTTTGACAAATAACTAATAATGGCTGTGACAGGAACCCACAGCAGCACCGCTGCTGAGTGAGAAAACTAGGAAGCTGTGTGCTTCATGTCAGAGTCTCCTAAAGCAACACTGCTCACAGCCACCTTTGTTTACTAATTTAAGTAGGACACCTCGGACCTCTCTGCACATCTTTTGCCCCGCCCACAAGTTCAGAAACAGCCGCGTTCCTGAGAAGGCTGTGTGATCAAAAACTGGCTGCGCAGGGGCAGGCTGACCCAACCAAGACCGGACCAGCCGACCCAGATGTGAATGTGCTAATAGACACACGCCAGCTCCCTCTGACCTTCTCTGTACTCCATCAGCATCTTTAAAGTTTGTCATTTGCATTTTTGATTTGGCTTAGATTTTACATTGGACGCCCTTACTGACACAACCCTCTGCATTTATCCGGACTTGGGACCGGCACAAGAAATCACTGGCTTGTGACTCATTATGGTTGCATTAACCCTTTAGACCACGGGTACCCAGTTGGGCCTGGAGACCCTCTATCCAGCATGTTTTAGTTGCTTCCCTGCTCCAAAACATTTGATTCAATGGTTGAATCACCTGATGATCAAGCTCTACAAAAGGCAGTTAATCATCTGCTGATTAAACCATGTGTGTTGCTGCAGAAAAACAATTAGAACAAGTCTTTAAAATCCATTAAAGATTATTATGTGATTTTTTTTAGAATTGGAAATATTTTGTATCAATTGTGCACCCTGTTGATGAAGAGTTGGCAGTTTCTTTTGAACAGGTAAATACCTACTTGTCACTGGAACTTTATTTGAATAATAGAAAAATAATAGAGCCGATAATTGTATGCTGCTTTTACCATAGACATGATGAATACGTAGACGCACCATTGGGCGCTGGAGAGTGTAACAGCATCGCCGCCATATTGGATGGGTCCCTTCATTCTCCAAAGTCAATGCAAGGTGGGCAACTATGCCTGTTTTTGTGCAGTCTACAGTTGCAACAACCGGTGTACTATTGAAAACAGATTACGTGGGATTACTATTGACTTTTCTAACCTACCTGATGGGATTTTATATTTTAATTAAATTTATTTTATTTTGTATAATTATGTTTATATTTTAATTATCATACCATACCATGTGTCTGATTTTGTGAAAAAGCTAGACAAAATGTGTTTTTTAGCTGGGTAAGCACCTTCCACAGTAGAAATTAATGCACTGGGGGCGAATGGAGACCTAACTAAGATGGCGGCTGGCCACTACGGCAGCTCCTATAGGCAGCGCCAGTGCACGGGGCGTCTACGTATATATGTCTGTGGCGTTTACCACAGAGCCTAAAGAGTAGGCTAATATGGCCTATACTATACGTTAAACGCAATGGAGAGCGAACATTTGTAATTGGTCAGTCCAACAACACCAGCGGCGTTGGGGGACGGATATAATAATTAGGGCTGTAACAATATTGGCAATATCATGATATCGTAATAAAATGGCCACAATATCGTTATGGTCTTGTCACGATATCGTACAGTATGTCTTGAGGTAAAAATAACACTTTTCAGTCCGCTCCACTGGAGCATAGCAAAGTAAACTGCATAGACCATGATCCTTTGCTTCTGTGTCATCGACCAGTTTGTCAATGGGAGTGCGTGCAGCCCACACAGCAAACAAACCTGGAGGATAGAGGCTACAGCGGTGAACGCAGCACGGAGGATACCAGTCACAGTACTTTATGTTGTGAGTCATATTATTGTGAGCATAGCCACAATATCGTGAGCCTCCACACAATATCTCAATAAATATCGTATCGTGAGGTTCATATTGTGACAATATCTTATCATGAGATTTGGATATTGTTACACCCCTAATAATAAAATTCAAACATTATTTACTGTCCAAGAAGTACTGTAATAATATTTTCTAAATGTAATAAATATGAACATAAAAATTATATTGTTAGAAGACTAAAGTCTTCACGGTTTAATGTGATATTGCTCTAATTTTTGTTTTGTTTTGCGTGGATGGAAACACTAAAGCGTTTTTAACACTTTAAGCGATTGCTTTCAAAGTGGGTTTCAATGATTTTTGAGATGGAAACTTTACCATCTTCAGATTGTACAACACTCTGCAGCCCTTTGCTGACCAGAAACACTTTCTCTAACTTATGTCAAAATATAATGCTTTGGCATTTTGGTGTTGGCAATAGGGAAATTCGTTCTAAGAGTCCTTTTCTTTTATTATATTCACAAGTTCTGTTGCTGTAATATTACTACTAAGCGTGGCAAAATTCCCGCATTGCCATGCTGCCGCGGCACATTCATAAGACACACCGTTGCAGCAATATTATGCTGATTTGCCAGCATGGTATGTCTTATAATAAGGGCTTTAGTATCTCATAATTATGAGATAGCTAAGTCATAACTATGAGATAATTTTTTTTATCTGAGTGTCGAAAATGGGCTTCCATAGCTTATCATGCAAAAGTCCATTTATGTCAGTAATCCAGCTTAGACTGAGAGACCATCTAAAGGCTCAGGAACCCTTCATTAGCTGATTAGTGTGATACTTTGAGTCACAATTATCTAATTGAGATTTTGACTTTAGGGTTTTCATCAGCTGTAAGCCATACTCATCACAATTATAACAAATAAAGGCTTAAAATATGTGGCTTTGCATAGAAGGAGTCTGTCTTATGTATTAGTTTAACCTTTTAAGTTGAATTAGTGAAGTTAAGCTAATAGTATTTTTGTATTAAAGTTGTTCTTGTGTAAATAAGAGGATTCATCCCTTAGTTATGCCATCATGTTAACTCAAAATGGAAAACATTCTGTTTTCTGTGTCACATCTAAATGTTCATGAGCGTCTAAACTCTGCTGGAGGCATATCAGACACAACCTAAGGGAGAATGCTTTTGCATCCACTTTAGAACTTGGTTATCTATAGAAACTCTGTGGTAACTGATAACTCACAGCTCAGTACACACTAAGGTGTGAGAATGCATAAATAATACATAAAATAAACCACAGAAGATATTTATTTCTATTGGAGTGTCATGTAGAACACACTGTGTGCTCCCTAGTGTCCGATCTGGTCAAGAGAGAAGTTTCTGTTGTGGTAATCTACTGAACGCTGCACAGATCTGCAGGTTCTTTATTTTTAAGCATCAATAAATTCAATCCAGTATAGTACACTATAGTACTATATAGTATAGTTTTGTTAACACTTTGCACTAACTTGTAGCTTTTTAGTGCCATTTTAAATGGTTTTATTACTTGTTGTATTTTATTTTTATTTTTCTATAGTGCTGTTAACTTTTCCCTGTTTCCTCATTTTGTTAGTTTTTAGTAGGAATTTTTATCCATGGTTAGTTTATGCTAGGTTCTTATGTATTTTACCTGATCTCCATGCTTTTGTTATGTTTTGTTGATATGTTGGAGCATTTGGCTCTTCTATGTACAGCACTGTGGTTAGCTGCCATGCTATTTCTAAATGGTGCTTTATAAATAAATTGGTACAGGATTTCAGGATTTTGGGTTGGGGTGAACTGGAGCTCCCAGAGAAAACCCCCACGCAGCACAAGGAGACAAATAACCCAGTAAATGATCAACTAAAAGGTCATTCTTGAATTTTACAGCATTCAAACAAAAGTATCCAAATGCTGTCCCAAACCCCCTAACCACATCCTTGCTGAAGTTTTAAATTTCCTGCCAGTTGTGATTTTTTAACTCCTGCTTTAATTGTTCGATCAGCTGTTTGCTCTCAGAAAGAACAGCTTCATGTACTTCTGTCTCAGGTCGTGGTATAAAGCATCTCTTTTGTCGAGCTCCTTCTGAAAATTCATCTTTTCTATTTCAAACTGCTTTTCTACAGCTTGTGCCATCGCCGCCATCTGGACACCAAGCTCTGCTTTTTCAGACAAATAAGTAAAAATAATTTGTGCTGCTTCTTCTTTTTCTTTTTCCAACTCCTGTTGTAAGTTTTCTGTCTGCTGTTTTTGATCTGAAAGCTCACTTTTACATTTTTTCTCGAGGTCGTGGTATAACGCATCTTTCTCCTCGAGATGTTTGTGAAATTTGCTTTTCTCTTCCTCAAACATCTTTTCCATCTCCTGGACGTTCTCGAGCATCTGACGACCAAGCGCTTCTTTATCAGCGATAAGAGAGACAATCGTTTTTTGTTGTTCCTCACTTGCGTCAGAATGAGCTTTTCTTTCTTCTTTTAACTCTTGCTGAATATTTTCTATCAGCTGATTCTTGTTAAAAAGCTCAGTTTCGTATTTATGCTCGAGGCTCTGATATAAAACATCTTTCTCCTCGAGATGTTTGTGAAATTTGCTTTTCTCTTCCTCAAACAGCCGTTTCATCTCATAGCCGCTCTCCACCATCTGACGACTGATATCCTCTTTCTCTGCCAGAATAGTCAAAATAAAGTTATGTTTTTCCTCATATGTATCAGAATGGGCTTTCCGTTCTTGTTCCAACTCTTGCTGAATATTTTCTATCAGCTGACGGCTATCTGAAAGCTCAGTTTCGTATTTATGCTCGAGGCTCTGATATAAAACATCTTTCTCTTCGAGACATTTGTTAAATGTACTTTTCTCTTCCTCATATCGCCGTTTCATCTCATAGCCGCTCTCCACCATCAGACGACTGATATCCTCTTTCTCTGCCAGAATAGTCAAAATAAAGTTATGTTTTTTCTCATATGTGTCAAAATGGGCTTTCCGTTCTTGTTCCAACTCTTGCTGAATATTTTCTATCAGCTGACGGCTATCTGAAAGCTCAGTTTCGTATTTATGCTCGAGGCTCTGATATAAAACATCTTTCTCCTCGAGATGTTTGTGAAATTTGCTTTTCTCTTCCTCAAACAGCCGTTTCATCTCATAGCCGCTCTCCACCATCTGACGACTGATATCCTCTTTCTCTGCCAGAATAGTCAAAATAAAGTTATGTTTTTCCTCATATGTGTCAAAATGGGCTTTCCGTTCTTGTTCCAACTCTTGCTGAATATTTTCTATCAGCTGACGGCTATCTGAAAGCTCAGTTTCGTATTTATGCTCGAGGCTCTGATATAAAACATCTTTCTCCTCGAGATGTTTGTGAAATTTGCTTTTCTCTTCCTCAAACAGCCGTTTCATCTCATAGCCGCTCTCCACCATCAGACGACTGATATCCTCTTTCTCTGCCAGAATAGTCAAAATAAAGTTATGTTTTTCCTCATATGTGTCAAAATGGGCTTTCCGTTCTTGTTCCAACTCTTGCTGAACATTTTCTATCAGCTGACGGCTATCTGAAAGCTCTGTTTGATATTTTTCCTCGAGGGTTTGGTATAAAACATCCTTTTCTTTGAGAAGATTCTCCAACGTACTTTTTTCTTGTCTAAAGTTCATTTCCAGACCGTGGAGGGTCTGAATTTGAAGACACAGCTCCTCTTTCTCTGCCTCCTTAGTGAAAATAATGTTTTGTTTTTCCTCATATGTGTCAGAATGAGCTTTCCGTTCTTGCTCCAACTGTTGTTGAATATTTTCTATCAGCTGATTCTTGTTAAAAAGCTCCGTTTCATATTTATGCTCGAGGCTCTGATATAAAACATCTTTCTCTTCGAGACATTTGTTAAATGTGCTTTTCTCTTCCTCTGACAGCCTTTCCATCTCCTTGAAGTGGAGGGGAAGAATTTGATGACACAGCTCCTCTTTCTTTGT
>SSNS01000164.1:6526-36769 GCA_006937985.1 Aphyosemion australe | reverse complement strand
AACCCCGATCTCCCAATCCCGGGGCAGACACTCATACCACTAGGCCACCGGAGCTGGAAATGTGGGGTTTTACAACACTTAATTAGAAAAATATCTTTAATTAGATGACGTGATTAATTCTGAGCCAAGAAGTCAAATTAAATAAATTTAACTGGGACTGAAAATTCCCCATAATTTAGGAAATCTGCTCCTCTTCCTTAGATTCTGGAAAATACTTCCTGATGGTGCTGGTGGTCTTCCCCACCCAGTAGGACTGGAGTTAAAATCTGATTTCACTAGTTCATTTGACCTTATCTGATCCCTCACAGCTCCAGATTGACACATTACAAGTGCAGCCTCGTCTCAGATTACCAGAGCTGCTTCCTGTCTCTAGAGTACGAGTCCAGACAAGTCTCCTGTCTCTGCCTGCCTCGTGCATCACAGCAGGACTCTTGTGTGTCCCAGACAGGCTCTGAGATGCAAAGCCACATCCTGATTCCTGCTGCCCTCCACCCATCACCAGCAGTGCAGCTGGTCTCACTTACCTGGGGTAGAGAGGTCAAAAGTCCTGAAAGGTGTGCATGAAACACACCAAAAATAATTAGAATGTCCATTTTAATTAGTTGGCTTTACAATAATTATACATAAACAATGATAAAATGTTTTCTAAAATATCTTATCCAGTTCAGCTCGTTTCTTAGGCTGAAACTTCCTGCTGCAGCTTTTTAATCTCAATGTAAATTCTTTTCTGTCAGGAAGTTTCGTTGAGAATGAAAGTTCCTTCTGAAACACTTTGTGGTTTAGTTTGTTTTCCTCGTACTTCAACATGGGAGGAATTTGATTTTTCCAACATCAAAAGTTTCTCTTCACAGCTGATGAAAACAGGACAGAAAAGGGCTCAATCATCCTGTTAAAAATCTTTCAAAATAAAATGCTATGGCATTTTGGTGTTGGCAACTAGGAAAATCACTCTAAAAGTCCTTTTGTTTTATTAATTAGCTAAAACACAATTAAAACTGTTTTTAAACCAGTGTTAAACATGCTGGTTGTGTGGAGTGGTAAGTCCAGCTAGCTACACTGTTTTGATGCATTGCAAGAATGGGGGATTTGCGCCCTCTGCTGGCAATAGCTAGAACAACACTCTAGATGAGGAGGTGCTGCCCTCCAGTATCTAAAAGCTGGTACTACACTTTTTTAACCATAAAGACCTCCTCCTTTATTAATGTTCCCAAGAGGACAAGAAATATAAAAAATTTAAAGCTTCATTAAAAACAAGGATGCTAAAATATTAGCACAACAAGAGGAAACTGGATTTATAAAGTTGCGAGACTTAATAGAAACAGAAGGAAGGAAAAAAGTTGCAGTCTTCTTTAGATGAAGTTTTTTGTTTCTGTATTTTTAATAAGATAAAAAGTTGCAACACATCTGAGTAAAATAAGGGAAACGTGGTGGATCTAAGCTTGGGTAAGAGGATCCAGTGGCTGATAAAACACTCTTAGCCTACTTTAGGTTAATGTCTGCATCGTATAAATATGACAGTTATATTTGAATATCGGTGATGTATTAGCTGACCAAAGTAATAACGAGTTGTTTTTTTTCTTTTAGAGACTGGATGAGAAAGGAATGTCTAAATTCCAAACGTCCCGTTTGAGGAAAACACAATCCAGTGGAGTCCGGTGACATTTCAGGTAAGTATTTTTGTTTTTCAAAACTAACAATTTCATAATTTAATGTCTGTTTTGAGCTAAATAGTCATCTGACACATTAATTCAGACCACTCTGAAATGAAAGCGGGGTGAAGAGATCCCCTAATCCTGTCTTAACATTATTATAGTTGCTTTTATTTATCAGTGCTCCTGAACAAGCTCTGGCTTCACTTTGATAAACAAGGTGACTGTATGGAAACAGTCTTACTGTTGAAAATGCTTTTATTTTGGTAGGTCATTTTTATGGCAATCTGACTCTATATTGGCATAAATTTTATTGAAAAACTGGTATTTAAATTCAAATTCTTTTTTATATTTATATTTGATTCAAAATATTGATTTAACTTTTTCTACGTAAATTTGATTTGAAATATTTGGATCTAACTTTACATATTAAGGTTAATTCTAGATATTTAAATGTAACTTTGCAGGATTTAAATGTATATATTTAGAATTGGGTCTAAGTATTTGACATTATTTGAAGCTTAAAATGGTCATATGTAATTTCTGAAGTCACTAAAAGATAAAATAAAAGGACTGGCTCTTAATTTAAATGACTTGTTAGCCCTAAGCCCAAGAGACATTTTTATGGGTCAAAAGCTGAAAAGTAAAACAAGACTGATTACTCATTTCTATAAAATAATAATCTACGTCAGATTAGTGGTGACGGCTAATTATTGCTTGTTCATCAGTGAAACTACTGGACCATAAATGACATCGTAAACATTTCCGAGGGGTAAAACGTTTTACTGTAGTGCTACAGTACGCCACAAGCATGAATGAAAACATTATGCATCAACAAGTTCTATTGTTTTTGTTTTGTGATAAAAACATCTGGCATGTAGAATCCCCACAAGATGGCAGCAAAGTAGAAACAAATGTAGGTATAAAAAACAAAAATCATTCAGAGTTCCTGTTTGTGCTGTTGTCAGATTCTTCCAGGTGGCTCAAAGTGTTCTGGTGATCAGACCAACAATCGCAGACGTAAGAAGGTTCATACATGTGCTCCTCTGGAGAGGATCAGCCATCTCAGGAGAGTGAAGGTGAATCCCATAAATACATTCAAATCTCTCAAACAGACTCAAATATTTACAAATTGAATTAAAAGTAAAACCTTTTTTACTAAGTGTTTACATCTAGGACAGTCACTAACATGGACATTTTCTCTTAGGCTCATATATTCATCGCCGCTCCTTCCTTCATGTGACTGATTAGTGACACTAGTTTCCTGGTCTAGACCCCAGCAGTGCTACTCTATTATCCCTTTTTAAACAGCACTACAGGCACACAAGTTCAAAGACACTCTGTTTGGCTCTCTGCCCTGTCTCTTTTCTGTAAACAAATACTCTTTGTCCTTCCAGATCATAAATACTGTTTTGGTAAAACCATCGTTTAAAAAGACGAGACAGAGTGGATGTGAGTGAACATCGATACAAAACAACAATTGCACTGGTTGAAGATTTTCCTTCTTGGTTTGTATTTCAGGTGGTTTTCTTCTTTTTGGCTTCAGCGTTAAGGCCCATAAAGGAGGAGGAGTCCAGGCCGTGATGTCGGCGCCCATAGGGCCTATGGTGAATACATACACACACCGACAGATGAACAGTATTGCAGGGAAATATGTATATTTAAAAAAAGACACAAAGGAATGGTGAAACATCCTCGTCTTTCTTTCAGCTAAATCTTCATCAGTTGAGACGATTTGTTTCCCTCTTGTCCAAAGTGCGTGGGTGCTGATGCAGTCTGGCTACACTAGGAGGCGTCCTTCCCCTCTGCAGATGACTGACTGTGGCTGTGTTTATTGCTATAAAGTCCCTGCTCCTCCTGTTACTGATCAGATCAGCACTGACTCAGGTGAAGACGTAGTTCAGCAGGAGCTGAGAAACGAGGACAACGCAGAGGATGAGGCAGTGGCGACCCGTTAACGACGCGCTGTCGTCTGCTGCCCGCTGATGAGACATCTGACGACTCAGAGCCACCACGTTCCTACAGATAGAGGACAGCATGTTTAGCAGAAAGTCCTGGAAACATTTTCCATGTCTTCTCACTCACAGCCAGTCATTATGATAACTTGATCTTTGCTTTTCACCTCTGAATATCTTGCAGAGTCTTCTGCATCGACGTGATGTTGGCTTCAATCAGAGCTAAGTCCTTCTTCTCTTTGTTGCAGCGAGCACACTGGTTTGAAAAGTCTGGCCAAAGAGACGCAGTTCATAAATTAAAGTTCCGTAAGCATAAAGAAGCTCATGTGGAGCAATAAAAAGAGCTCTTTACCTTCGTTGTCCGAGGACTCGTGTGTCGGTTCTGGTGTGGAGCTGCTGCTCTCCGTGTTCCGGCTGCAGGTGGACGGTTGGCTGCTCGTTTTCCGGTGCTTCCCGTTCACCTGCAAACATAAAAAAAAAGTTTTAAACTTTACATGACCAGCATGGTTCCAGTAGTATTGTTTTTAGGGATGAGTCTGAAACAAACCTTGTGCTGTCTGGTCCAGCTGTGGCGGTAGGAGAGCCCATTGGCTCGTCTCTGGCTCTTTTCGTGTGTCTGAATCATGCCGTCCTTCTCAAACTGAACGAGACACGTGTCGATGTCCCACGGTCGAATGCTGCGAAACAAATCAACTTAAACATGCTTCATTCCACATGAATTAAAAGGTGTGTGTGTGTTCATACTCCAGGTGTCTGTAGGTCCACTCGGAGGTGACGGGGTCCTGCTGGAACAGCTGTGGGATCCAAGGTTTGTCTCCTCGCTCTCTGACCTCTTTCCGCTGAGCGTCCTCCAGGATGGACTTCTCTTTGGTCGCCTGCTGTTGGTCCTGTCCCATGATGGCTCTGGTCACCTGCTGCCACAGTCTGTAAAAGGTAACAACATGGTTCACTATTTGGTTTTCACCTGGTGACGTGTAAATCACTGGGTGCGTTTTAACCTTTCAGACTCAAACTCTCCCTGCTGGTCCAACTGGACCACCTGTCGTTTGAGGCGCCGGCTGCGGATCTCTGGAGTCGAGTTCCACAAAGTTTCCTGCTGGCCAGAGCGCTTGTCGTGGAGAAACACCTCACTGTCCTGATTATATAAAAAAAAAAAAAGTATTTAGTTTTTCTTTCACCACACTAACAACCTCCACTAAAATGTTGTAAAACACATTTTCCTGTTTGTTTTAATTCTTCCAGCAGTTTTATTTTTAGCCCACTGTGAGATCCTTTAAATAGAGTTTTCTACTTGCTGTGTCAGGCTGCTGCTCTCCACCCTATAATTACTGAATCTGCTTCTAATTACTAAGGAGAATTACATAATGACTGTTGCTGAAACAGCAGCAGAGATGGATGCCAGACTAAAAGATGAATCGAGACCAGAAGTGATAAAGGCCTTTTCCAACCCGACAAAAATGGTGGTGATGTTGATCATTCTGCTCAGTATTATGAGTGGTTTCTGTGTAGCATACAGATCCCTTCACACCGTTTAGTGATCACCCTGTGCTATTTTTAATCTTGAGTAAAGATCACGCACCCACTTTTCATCTCAGAGCCGGCAAGGAAAACCACCTACACTGAGGTGAGCCGAGTAGTGCTGTTGGGAAAAAGGAATATTACAGATCTTACCCAGTGTCCATCTACGGTGGCCATTAGCTCGTCTCCCACCAGAATCTTCCCACAGACCTGATTTACGGAGGCGGCACCTCCAAGGAACGGCTGGAGTCAATAGAATAAAGAGTCACACAACAAAAAAACAAGATGTTTTAATTAGTTAGAAATAATTACCTTCAGTTTGAACTCCAGCTCTGCGAGACATTTGGTTTTCTCACACTCGATGGTAATTTTCCCTCCCAGCTCCAAGGTCATAGTGCCGTACAAGATACCTGCAGCAACAAGAGAAACTCAGCCTGACTTAATCTATCCTACTCCTCTGATTTTCAACACCTGTCATGTTAAAGATGAGGACTCGACAAGGCCCAGTTTCGTATCTAGCAGGTGAGATAACAGATGGGTGTAAAAGATGCAGCTTACACACAAATGATTACAGCCTTTCAAAGCTGTAACATCGAGTCATTTGGGTAAAAGAGAAATTACAAAATCATTGAATCAGATTTATATATATATATATATAAAGTTGTTTCTATATCAATCACATCTACAAAACCTGGACAGTGCTGCAATAAAACAATGGATGCCACAGAAATCTCAAATTTTCAAAAAGTGTGTTTTGCCTTCGTTCTGCCATCTTTATTTGAGCTGACCTTTTGAAGTGTTTGAGACAAAATGTACCAAAATAATCTCTTTGGGTCAATTACACCATTTTGTTGAATGCTGTAAACGTAGACTTGTTACCTTTGCAGTGAGCGTAGGGCATGGTGATGATGTACTCCTCCTCTCTGCTCAGGAAAAACAGCCTGGCTTTGCCGTCTAGAATTGCAGACAGGGAGTTACCTAGACGAGGACACAGAAGATCAGCTTTTTTGAGTAACACAGACTTTAGCAGTAAACGTGTTAGCATTTCTAATTAGCTACCATAAAACCTGGACTTGGCCAGGATGCTTCCACTGATGCAAAACCCATCCTTCCTGTTGCAGACGTAAAAGGCAGAGATGGGCGGATGGTGAGACACCTAGAAGACAACAGAGTGAGAAAAATAAGTGTTTGCTGTTTCACACGAGAGAGAATTCAGCTCTGAAACTGTTTCAACCTGCTCAGCTATGTAGAAGGTGCAGCTGTCAGTCTGAGGATGAAGCCAGCAGCAGCGGAACGTCTCCCCCAAGATCGGGTTGTATGGCTTTTTCGGACCCTGCAAACACAAACAAGAGCATCGATTCAGTCCGTGTTCCCTCACCTCCTCACAGCTAGCATTGCTGGTACACGGTCCTGCAGATATTTCTACGTTTTCAGGTTAATCAAAGACATTTTAATGAGAGGTAATTTATGCTCTGTGAATCCTCCAAAAGGTATCCAGCACAAACTGCTGAGTAAGGCCGGATTGATCTAGAGGTGTTTTCTCCTCCTGCTGCTGCTGCCACAGAGGTTAGAAATCACCAACAAGTGAAAAAGTCTTCAGATATTCTCACTGCAGCAAAAAGAACCATCAGCTAAGCAGCCTTCTCAAAACGTTACTGAACACCATTTTGGAAATGATGAGCCCAAAACTGGCAGACGGAAGCAGAAAATATTCCAGCAAAAGGAAAATGACTCAGAACCAGGAATATAAACTATAACAGATTTAATTTAAATCAGCTTATCAAGAGCCAAAGATTTAAGGATTTTCAGTGCATCGTTGGTAAATTTAAAGGGATATTATGCAGTTTTGGTTTGCTTTTAGCACCCTCTAGTGTCCGTTAGTGAAACTTATCTCCTTGCTGTTGACACCTTAATCTAACAGCTGAAATGTCTCCTCAGCCTTCATGAGTGTCTACAGGAGCAGTTCATCACTAAATCAAACAAATCAGCTGTGTTCATGATCTAAAACATGCTGGAAGCAGACTGCAGCGATGGCCCGTCAGCTCCACCTTAATAAGTCCAACAGAGATCAGGGCGGTGGGGGTCTGAGTGACATTTCATTAACCCTGTAAAGGGTCATTTTAGCACATACTGGCTCAAGAAAATCAATTTAAAAAAAATTAAAAAGTTGCATAGAATGCCTTTAAATATATTTCTATTTGCATAAGAAGGAAGATCTCTTACCTTGGGCTTCTTGTAGAAGCCGGACAGGTACCACCTCAGCACCTGCTTAATCCGACCGTATGCACTCTCTTCTAGAGAAGCCCTGGTGAGAAGGAGCAGAAATATCAGGAAAAAACATTAAATAATCTTACGAGCACACACCTGTTAGTGATTTTTGTTTTAAATGACCAACTGTGAAAGCAGATCGGCGTGGTAGTAATAATCTGACAGCTTGTCCAGGAAGGAGCGTGGCTCCAGGATGAACGTCGGCAGCACCACCTTTGACAGGTCCATTTCTGCTCGCAGCTGCTTCAGGAGACCCCAGATCAGACCTTTGTTCTCATGTGACACAGTCTCCACCTGAGATGCTTCTCCAGCCTGTAAGAACGTAACCACACAAGAGGCAGGGTTTGACCTGCATCCTTAAAAGCAACAAGAACCCATCATGAAACCAAACGGAGCCCCATTTACCTCAGCCATCTCCTCGCTGCTCTGCTCTACGTAGGTGGTAGCTTGTGGCCCAGGGGGCATCTCATCTGAGGGCTCAACGTCACTCTCCTCTGTCAGCCGTCCACCGTTCTCATTGGCCGCCGTGTCCCACTCATCGTGGGTTTCGCGCTCCGATTTGTCGGAGAAAGCGTCGTGCTCCATGTGATGATTCCCAAGTAGAGCTGCCTCATTCAACCTGATAAAAACAGAAACCAAAACTGTGTTTTGAGCAAATATAATATAAAAAAAAAAAAGAGTTTACTTCTGCATTTGGGCTAAAAAGATAAGTTAAACTGACATATTTTTGCCAAATTCAGCCTGATAAATCATAACTTTGACAGCAGCCATAAATATTCTGAACTTGACATGAACTCTGCTCTAATGAGCTCCAGTTTCCTAACAGGAGTCCAGACAAACAGCTTGAGAAATTCAGAAGGATTACATTAGCTGCCTTCTGACATCTATGGGTCAAAAAACTTTAAATACTACTACTATTAATAAACCTGGCTTTAGGATGTAGGATTGTTCATTAAATATGCATCTGAGCAGGAAAAAACTGTTCAGCTACAAAAAGTATTAAGATCTGAACACAAATACAACCTAAGATCTGTCTACAGACAAGAACAAACCAGAGGAAAACATAAAGGAAGCTTTAAAAAGCCACAATAAGGAGAAATGAAAGCGATGAAGTGAAAAACAGACAAAGTCTTATGGGAACTTTCTACAGACATTCTCCAAAATGAATCCTTCAAACGGTTGTATAATATGTTCATGTCAAACTGGATCCTGGACTCTCGGAGTCGAAGCTGGAACAGCAGCAGCTCACGCTGCTCCACAACACAACAGCTTAAGTTTCAAAAGTCCCGGTGGACTTTCCAGACCTGAGGAGCTGCATTCCAGCTGAATGATTAACAGACCCACAATCTTATCTGTTAGGGCAGAAGCTGCTTTCCTTACCTTCATGAACAACAGCACACACACACACACACACACACACACACACACACACACACACACACACACACACACACACAGAGAGAGAGAGACAAACACAGACACACTAACTGTTCTTCAGGAATCATAAAACAATTCAGCAAACCCAAAAGCAGATGCAGCCTCTCTCTGCCTTCTTCCTCGTGTATTTTAAGATAAAAAAAGATTTCTGCTCTGACGGTGATTTACCTGCTTCCTGGATGTGTGTGAAGATTCCTGTCTGTGTGCCAAAAGTGTGTGTGTGTGCTTGCAATGGCTGCTGTTAGGGTGGTGTTCTCCATCTTCCTGCTCCCCTGTCAGTCATGTGAATGAACGGAGCGCCATGATTGGCTGACAGGATCAGGACAGGAGGGGCTGCTGGGAAGGATGGGCAGAGGGAGGGTTCAGCCATGAAGTAGGTAAAAGGAGGAGGGAGGAGTGTGAGGAGCGGAAGGAAGCTGGCTTTGTAAACAACACGGATGAGGTGTACAAATCCCTGGAGGTGCACAGATTCTGGTTTCGAGGGCCGACACTGGCATTATTATTTTGGTCAATAGAGTTCATTCCTCAAAAAATCAAAGATTATTCTTTCCTTTTTGGTGTTTGCCAAACAGGAGTTCACTGACCAAACAAGCCAAAAGCTCTTCAGATTGGCCCATCAATCCAGTAACCCAGTGGTGTCCAATCCTGGTCCTCCAGTTCCACATTGCAGCATGTTTTAGTTGTTTTCAACACACCTGATTCAGAGGTTAAATCACCTGATCAGCTTCTCATCAAGTTAATCACCCCCTCATTGAAATCAGGTGTGTAGAAGCAGAGACACCTCAAATAAGCAGGATGGTGGCTCTGGAGGACCAGGGTTTGCCACCACTGCAACAAGAAGATGATTTTTTTAAAGTGCATCTCTAAAAATAACCAAACTCTGAATTATGAAGCCAAAGAATTTCTATCACTTCCAAAATAACCCCCAAAACCAATCTACAGAAGCAAAACCCTGACTGCAGGTACTTTAATCCCAAAGAGAAATGAGCTTTTATTTATTACATTTTACTTTATGAAACTTTCCTAGGTTTGAAATTTTAGTTTAACAGTAGGTTTCTTAAATAGGTTTCTAGTTCACAAACTTTTTCCCTAGATTAACAGTTTAACAGAGATGCTGTCTTCATCACCTAATGGTTACTAGCAACCAACCAATATGTTAACCATCACAGAGCATTAGAAAGTGAATTATTAGCAGTCACTGAGTTTTATTTTCTTTTTTCAGTCCCTTCCTACAACATAAAGTATTTGTGGGGAACTTGAAGGAAGGAAACTCAACCTTTCCTTCTGCGTAAGCAGCAGGACAGTCCAGACCGTCGTCAGCTGACAAACAAACCTTTAAATGTTTTCAAAAGAGATCCGTGTTAAGTTAGTTAGTCGCTTACTTTGACACGGCCAAAATGTGTCAAAATGCCACTGCAGTGTTTCCTGTGGGCACGTAGCTGTGTGCGCTACGGAAACATTATGTAGGAACTGTTTTAGCTAAATTATCAGGAAGGTTTAACGAGAACTAGAACTCTGCATTTCACTTTTTGTGGTTTACAAGAATCGACCTGAGAAGACAGAAGTAAATCAGATAAAAACTGCCTGAAAGAGGATTTTAATGTAAATAAAGTCACACACGTTTCCAACACACCACAAATACATAGGTGTTGACGTAACATTCAGATTAGTTTGAATCCAAATGTAGTAGTAGCTTTTTATTAAATTGCTCCATATTCCACCTTCAATACAAAGTAATGCTGTATGTATGGAGGAGCACACTCATCTCCTTCCTTCCATAAACAAGGCAGTAAATGAGATCAAATATAAATTAATCTAACTAGCTAAATAGACAAAATGCTAATTAGTTTTGCACTCATCAAAATTAACTATAATAATTTAGCTGCTATTTTAGGCTGACAACCAGCAGAGAATGTTTCAAGCCAGCCATCTGGTCCTTTCTGACTGCGTATGTGTTTGGTACAAATCCCACTAGTCCTGTGCACAAATCAAAAAAGAGCAGAAACGCAGCTTGTGACAGGAGGGAGCAGTTGATACAAAAAACATGTATTAAAAGTAAGATATCTATTAATGTTTGTATTTGACTCACTGTAGCAGCTCTGTGTCGGTGAGTGGAGAGGTCTGCAGCAGGTGGAGTAAATGCGAGGACTCGGAGGACATGCTGATCTCTCCCTCTTTCCCAGCTTTGGCTGTCAGCTTGTACAGACTGGAGCAGCTGAGCGCTAGCTCTAAAGCATCCATCCAGCACCGTCCTGAAGGCAGTTTTTGTAATTTTGGAGAGAAAATAAGGAAAATTAGAACTACAGAAACAACCTGACAATTGAAGTCAAACAAAAAAACAAATACCTCACCATCAGACTCGGATGCAGCTCTGAAGATCAGGTAGTTGCTAGGTAAAGGCTGCGTGATGGAACCCACATTCTCTCCTTTGGGACCCTGAGCACATATAACAATGATTCACCTTATGTTGCACCACTAGAAACATTAAGTCTCATTAGGAATCATCTTATCCACGCAAAAATACTGTTTTATGTTTGCTAAACCTTCAGTACCTTTAGTATTTTTTATGACACAAACCCAGACAAGGTAAAAAAATAAATAAATAGAACCAATTGTTTGCAACAGGCTGTTAGCTCCCTAAGCTCTCCCAAAGAAACAATGGTTTTACTGTTAAATAACTTTTTATGCTTGAATGATTCATAAGCCCGTAGCAAGTATTAAACCAAAAACAAACATGTTGGGTTAATTGGCAGCTTCAGGTGTCTTTAGGTGTGCATGAATACGTGAATTCAAATACACAAAAATTTAAACCATAAGATTTATTACTGGTCCACAAAATCTCAAAAGAAAATAAGATTTTCATATCTAATCGTACAAAACACAAAAATATCCCGATGTTGAGTTGGTCTCAGAATGCGCACGTAGCTGGCGAGGCGGCATTCATGTCTGACCTTGACAGCCCAGATGGATTTGTCCAGTGGGTGGTAGAGCTTGAAGCAGAAGCCATCTTTCTTGGAGGGTCTCTCGATCAGCTTGCATGCGCTGAGAAGAATGGTACCCACCCAGTGATCTGCTGATGGAGTCTTATAGATCAAAAGTACACCAGGTCTCAGGGCGCACCACAGCTTGGTCCAACTCTTTAAATAACCTCGGATCTAAAGAAATCACAGCGAGGAGACGGGAAACGAATTCAAAACTGCCATCTGTGAGACAGTAAAGTATTTATCTGTGTGTGAATGAAACAAAATCTGTAATCAGACAATGTTCTCAGACCTTCAGCCAATTAGCCATGATGACAACGCTGGGGTCCTTAAGTGCACTGGAAAGTTCCTTAGCTGCCCGTTTCTTTTCTTGCCGATAATTCTGCTTTTGGACCTGCAGATAAAGAACAAATCATAAGTGAGTCATCATCAGCAAACACTAGGTGGAGGCAGAGTCAAACAAGCGTTAATATGAGCCGTGCAACATGTCATGTACAAAATCAGAAATAAAAGAAGACATAACGAAACGGCTCTCATATCATTACGCCATAGCCTACTTCATTTAGGAAAAGATACAAAACATGCTCTCTCAGCTGCCTGAAGGAAGGAAGTGACGTTTACCTTGAGAGACTCCTTTCGGGCCAGCTTCTCTGTGGGGGAGGGGCAGTCCTTCTCAACGCCATTAAACATCCTGGCCTCAGACTGGAGGTAGAAGTAAAAATATATGTAAAACGAACACCACACGAACTGAGATAACACTGTTTCTGCAGAGGTTTTATGAAGATTAAATATTATTTTACAAAGGTTTCTACTGGACCAAAACTACTTAAAGTGCACCCCCCCACACACACACAAACACTTGGGATGTTTGCATTTGCTTAAATAAAATATACACATTGTTTCTACATGTTAAAGGGGAAGCAGGTGGGCGTTTCATCTTATCAGAAGTGAACTGTTTTGTTTTTTGGTCTTTAACCACAAACCACCAAACTTGTGTTTAAGATCACAAAAGGGAATAAAAGATTTGAATCATTTCCACTGAACACTGGTAGGGCTGGGCGATAAATGGATTTTATGAATTAATTAGAATTTTGCCATTTATGAAGGTTTAATTTAAGGAAAATCTGAATTATTTTGGCACTTCTTGGGCTACCGTAGTTCAGAGAAAGTTCAGCCCGCCCAGCCCTAATGGCAGCCCACCTCAATGTTTTTTCCATAAAAAGATGCCTTAATGTTAAGATTTTAGCAGGCAGAAGCTGAAGTCGCCTAATCCTCTACTATCATGTTTCACTCATGCTGCCATTAGACCGCCACTGAGCCGATTCTGCTGGAGCCCACTGCTGCTGGATAGTTAGCTCTGCTGCTAGCTGTTAGCTTCCTCAGCAGCTTTTGAAACCTTCACGGTACCAGAGAAGCCTTGGGTTTTATCTAATAATAAAGCATTAATGCAGCTTGGTAAAGATCAGTTGTTAAAACATGCTGGTGTTTTAACAATCCCTGGTTAGCATGGCTGTGTTCTGAGCATATAGCCTGTACCGGGTTCGATTCCCAGCCAACGCAGACCTTCTTAATTCCAGAAAAGCTGTTTCTGTGTCAGTACTGTTTTATGTTTGGTTAATAATAAAGAAATATGATCTTATGTGTACAAATAAAAGACACTTTTATGTTGACCAACATTCTGAAAGCTTACGATGGAAGAAGTAAAAATAATTCAGTCAGAACAGCTGGAAATAAGTGAATTTACACGTGGCTCAAAAATACATCAGATGTTAATGGGCAACACTTCAGTCTAAAATGCACCAGAATACAAAGTTTAACACTTAATTTTTGTTGGACTTTTAATTCTAAAGGGAAAATTTATCTAAAAGCAAGTTTTGAAAATATATTCTGTCATTCGTAAATTCTGTTTAAGAAAGGAAAGTGAGAAAAAAAAATGGTGGAAAAACTCAGATTTTATTTTTAAGCCACATTGCCCAGCCTTACTGAACAGTAAAATAAATCTTACATATTAAACTACACAATCACTTATTTACATGCACTAAAATTGGAATGACCTCACAACTCTAATCTTAAAGCGCATCACAACACTACCTTCTTATTTAATGGAAGGCATGCATAGGTTGAGCTGTTCTCAGCCTCAAACCGTTCCTTTAAGGGCCTTCGAAGCAAAGAGGGCAAAAGATGCAGCTTCATAAAGCAAAACTGTGTGACTTTGCGGGGTGAAGCGACAAGTGGGGAGGGGACAAGACAAGATGAGGTTTCCTAGGTATTATTTTGTATACTAAACTTAATTTGTATTACCTACAAATGTCTCATTGTTCCCACCATGGCCTTGGTGTATAAACAACAGCTTTAATACAACTTTTGACCAAACAAGTCCAGCATCGTGCTCCATTTTTTACCCTCAGGCTAATTTACTAAAAACGTTTGGCCGTTTACCATTCTTGTATAAGATCAGAGTTTCTACAAAAGTATGAGAAAAATGATCACAGAAAGCTCATCAAAGGAGTGATTTATTGTCATCTGTTGAGGAACTGCCCAATCAGGAACTGTGTTCTTACCTTGCTGTCTGGTGATTGGGCAGGACTAAATTCATTACTCAGCATGGAGAGAGCGTTCCTGTCTGTCTCACTGCCTGGTGGGAACCCACAACACACAGTCACATACAAATGTGCTCAGTGATTAAACTTGCAGACAAACAAAGCATGGCAGCCACAAAAGCAGCTAATAAGCAGCAGAAAAGTATTTTAGGTATTTTACGGCACATTACAACATTTTTGCCACCGGCACTAATTTCTGGAAAGTCACCGTCACTTTGAAGTCTTAGCTTCTCACCTGGACTGAGGTTGTAGATGTCGTTGTCTCCTCCATAAGACAGGTTCCGGCTGAGACTGCGAGGGTCTATTTGAGGTGGAGAGGTGGAACTGGTGCTAAGCGAAAGCCTCCGATGGAACAAACTCTCCTCCTTCATCCTGACAACTTGCTCTTCCTTAGTTTGGGGAGAAAGCACAAGAAGAGAGAGATGAGGAAAATGAAATGTGGAAAGTGAAAACAAGAGAGAACGGCATGTTCCTTGTGAGCGCACCTGCATGTTTGTTCATCTAATATTAGCACCAAATAATTGAGTCTCTGTAGCTCCTCTTCTTTTAAATCTTTTAATCTCTTTCTCCGGCACGGACTTACTCCCTCTTTTTGTGCAAATCTGCTTCTGAGCGCTCACCCTTCCACCATTCTCAAACACCAACAAAGCCAAACTGTACAAAGACATCAGCTTGTCCGCATAACAGCACAGAGCATGGCAGTGACAAGCAGTTCAGACTGCACATTGTCACACTATGTGACACACGGAGGCTCCAACTGACTTCAGCTAGCCCGTCCACAGAGATTCACTGTCCAAAATGACCCCAACGTAACCGTCACGATTCTTCTGTGGCCTATTCTGCTTCACACACGTTTCTTCAGTCGTTCCTTTAAAGCTGCAATCAGGAGTTTTCCCCCTTTCAGAAAATATGAATTATGAATGATTTTTCAGAAATCCATAAAAGTGGTAGTCTTATGTTGTACTGTGATATATTGAAGACATCAAGTTTTATTTTGCTATGCTCACGCCCCGTCCCGTAGAGCCCCATGCAATTTGATTTGAGTGCCACTCAGCATTAGCTAATAGCGTTAGACATCCGCCTACGTACAGATGCCGATTACAAAGCGTGCGTGAGTGCATTTGTGGACATGCCTAGACTGATGTAGAGTTGGCAACATTTCATAATAATTGTAAAACAATGTATTTTAGCACTGTTGGCCGACTAGAGTTGCACATTCACAAACAAGAGGCGTTGCTTCCAGCCGTAATCACAGATGTAGGGAGAGGGGCTTAAAGTGCAATAAATTTTTCTGCCTCTAGATGGTGCCCTCTGAGAAAAAAAACTCAGGATTTCTGCTTAAATATCAATAAACATACACATTTTAACCACATAAAAAGCTGAAATGTCGGTGTCTAAGGGAACAAACTGTTCCCAATCTTTTTTCACAAGGACCCCCTTTCCTATGACCAAGACGAGCCAGGGTCCCCCAACCCCAACTACTACCGCAGGGGTAGGGAACCCTGGTCCTGGAGAGCCGCTATCCAGCATGTTTTAGAGGTTTCCCTGCTTCAACACAGTTGATTCACCTGTTCAGCAGCTCATCAGGCTCTGCAGAAGCCTGCTAATCACATGCTGATTAAAATCAGGTGTGTTGAAGCAGGGAAACCTCTAAAACGTGCTGGATAGCAGCTTTCCAGGACCAGGGTTCCCTACCCCGGTTCCTACCTGCATGCACACAATTACAAGTGATTCATTACAAACTTTAAACAGACATACAGAGAAATACCTCTTTTACAGTGTTCTGATTGTACTATTGGTGGCTTTTATGAATGTAATTTTTACTAATACATTCTTGGTAACCTCACAACCACAGCAAGGCAATCTTGTGGTGACCCCCTTGGTGGGGTCACGGACCTCAGGTTGGGAACCACTGATCTAGAGCTTCATTATGTAATTAATGGTCTGTGCTGCACACACACACACACACACACACAACAAAGAAACTGGAACAAAAAGCATGCAGATTGCTGCTCATCACCAGTTTTTTTTTCACTGAGCTGGACAAACATTGACAAGCTGCAAACTATTCATAGTGTGATGTTAACAACTGCCGAGGGTCCCAGCTGTCCCCAGACAGATCATTATACTTGTTCTAATGAGAGCCAAGCTGATTACAGCAAATCAGAACCAATGGAAAAACTGAGGTTAATTTAGCATAGCAGTTACAACCATAGCCTGTCTGCACAGCCAAGCTCTGCTCAGATCAATATCATCATTTATATTCTCCCTCTGACTCCCAGCCTACAGAGCAGCTCGGCACAGTTGCTCTATTACAACATCCAAGAAATCCCTTGCATCATTTTCATTCATAAAGTGTCTCCATGGACTGATTCATATTTTTTTTTTGTTTTTTTCAAACAAGACAAATGCAATTTATCAAAGCGTTTGCAGGGACTAAAACCAGGAGATGTAAAACCACATGAAGAGCTGTATTTTAACCGTTTAAGTGTGCCCTTCTTCTACATGTGCAAATTAAAAATACAAAAGCACTGTCATGTCCTGATCACACCACTCCCTCCCTCTCTCAGTTGTCTACTTTGCCTGGGTGACTCATTCTTTCAACATCCTCACGGTGTTCCCATTTCTGATCTTGTAATATTTTCAGTTTTATTTTTACTCTCCTATTCGCGGCTGTTGTCTTTTTCAATCGGCTCTGATAAGCTCACTACAGATTCAGGGAAAATTTAAACGGACCTTCATTTGCCTTTATAGGGCAGGTCTATAAATAGCTCTCCATTGCTGCAGTGCATACGTGCATGTGTACTACAGTGAACCCTGCATGAGGTGCGAGCTGCATAGAAAAGAGCTTGAAGCTTCAGCATTACACAAGAGCACCACGATGGCTGCCCAGACATACAGGAACTGACACATCTGATACCATTTGCAACAGACATCCTCAGTCAGGTCAACATGTGGGTGCACATGCAGACTGACAGGATAAAGCAGTCCCGGCTTATGTGCACATGAGCGGATAACCTGACAGAAAGGCTGGAAATATTACACAGTCTAGGCTGAGCACAGGTGTGGCACAAACACGTAATGTGTTTATGTGCATGGGCTTAGCTGTTAAGCAAACACAGCAGTGTGTGTTTTATTTGAATAATGTGGCAAGAGGGATTAGAAAAGATGCAAAAAAAGATCACTCACTGTTATTAACTAGTTTGAGGTAAACAAACCAACTGGGCTGTTTACTGCAACCAGCAGGTGGCAGTATGGATCACATTTGCCTGTGGTTGCAATAAAGTGGAAGATGCCATCCTAATTATAAACAATTATTGAGGAGAATTAAATGCATCCAAAATAGAAGAATCAAGAGGACTCTTCCTCAGAAATAGCTCTGGAGATCAGTCATTGTGTGTAAAGTAGCTGGTGAGGTACATCATGCCAAACCAGATTTGTGCAGCAAACAAACAAATATTCTTTGGAAATTTCTTAAGATTTACTCCCATTTACTGTATCCTCTAATTTCGACTTAAACACAGCAGCAGAAACCTGCTAATCACGGCAACAGACATCAAGCAGTTCACAAGGATACAAAACACTTCAGTTACACACTTACTGGAGGAGAGGCTAAACACACTGACGAGTAAAAGCTGAGTACAGCTCTGTGTGAATGAGTGGTAGAAGCAATTTTGGAAGTGGAGTGGAGAGCTGCACTTTTTAAAAGAGTCCGTTTCAAGAGACTTTTGCTAGTGTTAAATTTAGTTGACCAAATAAAAATTCCCATGAATGGTTGACAAAAAAGATCTAAACATCTCTAAATACTTCCCGCTCATGGTGTAAACAAGACATAAATGTTTAGCAAAGTGTAGTTTAAAGTAGTTTGTTCATTTATGTTTACAATTTAAACTCACTGCATCAGAAATCATCAGGACTAACAAAATAATGCTGAATTTACTTAAATAGTAACATGAAGCATTTATGTACAACATTTTTTAAGTTAAAATGTTACTGAAAGGCACCAAAAAGAAGCAGTTGAACAGTTAAAGATACCACTCTGAAGAAAAGCCGCCTCAGTGTGCAGAGTTTGCCAAGCTAAGCTAACATTTACTCAATTCAGCAAACCAACACCACACAGGTGCTGGGCTAATATTTACCCTGTGATGGGAGCACGTTGCAGAAAGGTTTCCAGTACAGTAACAGCAGCAGGCCAGTAAAGTAACAAATACTCAAATATGAAAAATGAGAACAACACAAACCCTTACCCGTAGTTACCCAGTCGAGGTGAAAACACTCAACTGATGGTCACCCGTTTGTTTTTTAGTAACCATCACACCACCAGGGACAGCTTAAGGACAGGAGGAGTGGAAAAGGAACAGCTAACAAGTTCTAACCTGTAAGTTTTAACATGCTTCACAGGTCGGATTTGCATGCATAAGAAAATCTGAAGGCTTCATATGCTTGGGCTGCATAATAGAGGCTGACAGTGACCTAACTCAACCCTGTGCAACTTCACTCAACAATGATTTAAAGATTCAGATTTAAAAGAGTACAACTATTTTAAAATCACTAAATATACAATCAAGTGAGTCTCCTCATTTCCAAATTTATAAAGTTAAATATGAATTATTTTTGTTCACTCTGGCCTTAAAGTCCTCATTTGCATAAATTATATACCATCAAAAATCTTTTCATTGAATTGGGATGCACGTTTCTAACGTTTAAAATAAAAAAGAATCTTGAAAGCTGCAAATTATGTGCAATTAATCACCATTTGCATTTCTGTTTAATTTCAGCTCCTAACAATTAGAAAAACTGTAATTCGGGGCCTTTCCAGTAGTCCAAAAGTAGTCATTTAAACACATTTAAGACACCAATAAACAGCAAAGGTGCACAACATTAATTTTCATACTAATTTAAATGATCTTGATGTAATTATTGTTCCGTTAGTAGTCATTTCCATGCACAATCAGAATTACACATTAAAAGGAAAACACTGAAATCAAATACCCAAGGCAGCAACATACTCAAAAACAGTAATAGACAGCTAAACACAGATGTAGCCTATAAGCTAAGGCCATCTCCACTATGTGTGTCTACATGTGTTAAACCTATATCTGATAGTATGAGAGCTTTACAAGTCTGACCAGCATCAAACCAGCTGTTTTTGGGCTCAGATTAAAACCAGACACTCTCATCCTCCACTCTATGCCCCCTTCAGCCCCCACCACCATCACTACCACATTAAACCCTCGTCTCCAATGACAACGAGACTAATGACTGGCCACATGACCCAGATATATACCAATGCGATCTTACCAAGTGCAGTACATGGATCAACAATTGAGACTGATGAATATAATAGTAAATGCAATGCTTTCATAAAGAATTAACATAACGTTGTAGCTAATGACCAACACATGCAGGCATTTTTCTTACAAAATACTATCCGCAACCGATCAACCTCATGTTTTATTATCAGTGCTTGGTTTAAAAAATCAAATATCAAGTCACCCAGTTTAACCTTTAATAAAGATTTCACAGCTTTTGCTGTCTGCATATATCTTATTAAACTTGTAGGCAGCAGTCAGTCAGGAGGTGGAGCGGGTTGTCCAGTAATCTGAGGGTTGTAGGATTCTGGCTCCCAGCAGAAATTGCTGCTGTTGTGTCCTTGGGCAATACACTTGACCCACCCTGCCTGCTGGTGGTGGTCAGAGGGACCAGTGGCGCCTGTACTCGGCAGCCTCACTTCTGTCAGTGCGGCCCAGGGAAGCTGCGGCTACACTGTAGCTCATTATCACCAGCGTGTGACTGTGTGTGTGCATGGGTGAATGACTGATTGTGTTGTGAAGTGCCTTGGGGGGTTGTAGAACCCTAAAAAGGCACTATACAGCAAATACAGGCCATTTACCATTTTTAATCAGCAAAAATAAGTAATCTTATAAGGTCAGAACCTTTAAAACTTTGTGTCAAAAAGAGCTCATTTTAGAAACTGATTATTCTACAGTGACAGCCCTAAACTCAATTACAAATCCTAAACTAAAAAAGGCAAAAGAAAAATACCAAACAGTATCAACTGTCTTGGCCAAGACACGAAGTAGGCAGAAGTAGGTTTTCTGTTACTCTAAAAAGTGGGCCTAATTTTGGAACACACTGTGGGAGGACATGTGGTTTCGCTGGTCTATTCTAAGTCTTGTGGCTGTGTCAGCTTATATTTCCTCTACTTGATCTTTTTGGAACCTTTGCTCTTTAAGGAATTTGGTAGTTTGGTAATTTGGCACATTACTGAGCAGACACCTTCCTGTTGCTTTTGCGATCAAACCTTTTGTTGCTTTTAAGTATGCACAACTGTCTCGTCATTCAGAGGAGTGTTTAAATAGGTTTAAATAAACTGTCTGATGTTGTGCGACTTCCTTCAGGTTAGACGGGCAGAAAACACAAGTCCCTTTGTTCGCATGGATTATGAGAGGCTTCGGTAAGAAAAGAACAATCAGAGCCTGGTAAGGAGAAAAGCAAACCTTTAACAGGGCATCAAAGAAAATGCAAAGGTAAAAAACTGAGAAGTCAAACTGACCTAGTCAAACTACACTGCTCACAAAAATTAAAGGAACACTTTAAAGAAACACATTAGATACATCAGATCTCAATATGAAGTTGGACATCTATACAAATAACGACAGGGCAATGTCTTAGGAACAAAAGGATGCCAAGTCTTTTAATGGAAATAAAAGTTTTCAGCCTACAGATGGCTCAATTGTGTAGACACCCTAAAATCAGAGTGAAATGAAGATGTGGCAGGCTAGTCCATTATTTCAAAAACTTAATTTCTGCAACTCAAAATGCTTTTCAGTATCTTGTGTGGCCCCCACGAGCTTGTGTGCATGCTTGACAACGTCGGGGCATGCTCCTAATGAGACAACGGATGGTGTCTTGTGGCATTTCCTCCCAGATCTGTGTGAGGGCATCCCTGAGCTCTTGTACAGTCTGAGGAGCAACCTGGCGCCACCTAATGGACCGAAACATAATGTCCCACAGATGTTCTATTGGGTTTAAATCAGGGGATCGTGAAGGCTATTCAATTGTTTCAATCCCTTCATCCTCCAGGTACTGCCTGCATACTCTTGCCACATGAGGCCGGGCATTGTCGTGCATTAGGAGAAAACCAGGACCTACTGCATCAGCGTAGGGTCTGACAAAGGGTTCAAGGATTTCATCTGGATACCTTATGGCAGTCAGAGCACCATTTCCTAGGCAGTAGAGGTCTGTGCGTCCCTCCATGGATATGCCTCCCCAGACCATCACTGACCCACCACCAAACCTGTCATGTTGAACGACGTTGCAGGCAGCATAACGTTCTCCTTGTCTTCTCCAGACTCTTTCACGTCTATCAGGTGCTAAGGGTGAACCTGCTCTCGTCTGTAAAAAGTACAGGGCGCCAGTGGCGGACTTGCCAATTCTGGTGTTCTTGAGCAAATGCCAGTCGAGCTCTACGGTGCTGGGCAGTGAGCACAGGGCCCACTACAGGACGTCGAGGCCCTCAGGCCATCTTCATGAAGTCTGTTCCTGATTGTTTGGGTAGAGACATTCAGACCAGTGGCCCTCTGGAGGTCATTCTGTAGGGCACAAGCAGTGCTCAGCCTGTTCCGCCTTGCACAAAGGAGCAGGTATCGGTCCTGCTGAGGGGTTGTGGACCTTCTACGGCCCTGTCCAGCTCTCCAAGAATAACCGCCAGTCTCCTGAAATCTCCTCCATGTTCTGGGAGACACATTAAACCTTCTTGCTGCAGCACGTGTGGATGTGCCATCCTGGAGAAGTTGGACAACCTGTGCAACTTCTGTAGGGTTAAGGAATCGCCTCATGCTGCCAGTAGAGATAATTACTCAAGACAAAACTAGCACGAGTGGAAAACCAGCCAAAAAAGATCAAGAGGGAGACACTTGAAATGACCTCCACATGTTAAACCAGTCCTGTTTTGAGGGTTTTGTAATCGTTGCCACTTTAGTGCACCTGTGGTTAAGTCCATGAACACCAATACAGCTGAAAGCGATTAACAATGCCCTCAGCTGCTTAATCAACCAGAAAATTATCAGACATATTTAATTGATTTCATGCCAGGCCCAATAAAAAAAAAGTGTTCCTTTAATTTTTGTGAGCAGTGTATTTCATCAAAAAAAAGTCTTTTACTTTGGTATCTCAGTTTTCCAACAGACACAACCTAAATATGTTTCAGGAATTACTACCGCAGCAGCATAAAACAAAAATGATTAGATCCTTTTAAAATCATGCATGTTCATTTTAGATTTCTCCATAACAACTTGTTCACTTTCATAGACTAAATCTGAATAGGAGAGCTAGTCCCAGGACACAAACTGCAGCCATGTTTGACCTGGTAGCGATTGAGCCAGCTGGCTGTGTCTCTGCCTGGACTCACGCCAGTGGTTGATGTGTGTGAGAACCAGGGAAAAAGCAGGCCTTGCCAGACCGAGCAGATGCAGAAAAGGGTCTTGCCTTAGTGCTAAACATGGATCCTTTTTGTACATGCGAAACAGCACCAGACAAGTACATGTGCGCTCATGAACTCATGTACAGGTACACACATCACATTAAGACTCCTGAAGACTATTTAATATACCAGAGAGCCTAATTAATTCACTCTGACAGGATTTTATCTGTTCTGACACTCCCTCTATTCCTGCAGTTGTATTTGTCAATTTATAAGATACATTTTTGAAAAAATAAAGGAATCCCAAAAAATACATTTTGATCAGCTCGGAACTCAACTATTGTATGTTTGCTCCCAGAGCTCAAAATGTGAAGAAAATAGCTATGCATCAACCAATTTCCCTTTGCACACTGACTTATGTAACAGAACTATAATAACTGGAATCCTTCCGTTGTTCTACTTGAGGTTGCTGCAGCAATTTAAACTGTCCTACTGCATTATGACTAAGCCTTTTTATAAAACTGAAATCCCTCCATGGCAGAAAAGGTAATAAGATGTGGAGATTGCACAGAAAAGAAAACACAAAAAAATGAGCATGTCTTGTTGATTAAGATGGAATAGGTTATTGACTGGACCATAAAGTGAGATTTCATCTATATTTCTGCTATAGAGACAAAAAACATAAAGGGCTGGAAGAACGAGACAAAGACACAATGACCATCTCCATTAGAATGAACTTGAGGTGAAGCTAAAAATGTTACATAAATGACAGTAATAATGACAATAAAAAATTTCTGCAAAAAAAGATAATTCATTTGGAAAATTAAACAAAGTTAGATTTTACCTGTGTTAATTTCGTTGAAGAAATATTTTCCTTTTTTTTCCACGGCAAATGAATTTTTGCGGACGAAAACGAAACAAAAACTACAAACGATCACTACATGCCTCCATCTAAAAGGCTATGTTATGCCGAGTTATCTCTGTAGTTATGCTGCTATAGGCTTAGACTGCTGGAGGACATACTGACCACTTTCCACACTCTGCTACTCTCTTCTACCACCACTCTCTAATTGCATTATTTCCTGTTATTTCAGCTGTTAACTTTATTTTCTCTCTAAGTGTTTTTCTCCCCAGAAGAAGCTACACTGGCGTTCTGCTGAGCTGTGGTGGCCTCATGGAGGGGGCCATCGGCTGGCACACTGCTGCCAACCACCTAACATTCTCCCTCTCCTGATATTACATCTCACTTTCTTTAACATAGAATGTGCTACTATTAGTTCACCTATTGAATTAATTATAGATTCACTCAGATAAAGACAATAAAGTTTCTCTTACTAAATAGAACTTCTACTAAGAAATCACAGTGTAGCCATAGAAACACTACTTGATCTATATGGTGTGTGTGTGTGTGTGTGTGTGTGTGTGCCTGCTCTGTCTTCTCAATCCCCAGTGAGTCGTAGCGGATGGCTGCTCATACTGAGCCAGGATCCTCTGGAGGTTTCTTTCTGTTAAAAGGGAGTTTTCCTTCCCACTGTCGCTACATGCTTGCTTAGTATGAGGATTGTATCAACACACAGTCAGTGTCTTGATGCAATCTGCTGGGTTCCTTATATAGGAAACGTTTTTACTGATTGGCTTAATGAACTGAACTGTATTGGAATGTTTACTTTGTGAAGTGCCTTGAGACGACTCTTGTCGTGATTTGGCGCTATATAAATAAACTGAATTGAATTGAATTAAAACAAAATTATGACAAATATTGAAGGATGTTTTCGTCGACAAATAAAAGACAACAAAAATCGACAGCAATGAAGATCTGATCAGAAAATGAGAACGATGGGCAAAATGTGCAAAAGAACCAATCAGCAAATGGAATGGGTGGGACTAGATGAGAAAAGAACCAATCAGAGTATGGAGCCGGCCGCTGTTTGAACAAGCTCCCTGTAACAGTTGAATAAGTTATGTCTAAAAGGAGGAAATGTCCACGACCGGGAGGAAAGGCATTGAATGTGATGATCAGAAAAGTATTTGCTTGGTGAGTGAACATTCAGGGTTTGCCCAGGTTTTAAAGGTGTAATGGTGGTATCAGCAAGCGGGGCGGGTCAGGGCACAGGGAGTAGATTGCTGCTGCCGAACTGAACTCACGGAGCTGCGAATATGGTTGTTTTACCGTTTTTGTGGCACTGCTACAGCCAATATTATCAGTATTATATTTAGTGTTCTATTGGTGTTTTGTTAGAAAAAACATTCAGGCGGCCCAGAAAAATGTTCAGGCAGCCTACCTTGGTAAATTAGTGCAGGGAAAACTCTAATAAATATACCTAAAAACAATTCTTATCTTTACTTGGGCGATGGTGGCATAGGAGTTAAGTGGTTGCCCCACAATAGAAGGTCGTGGGTTTACGCCCCGCTCGGTCTGTCGCTTTCGTTGTGTCCTTGGGCAAGACACTTAACCTGAATTGCCTCTGTTGGTGGTGGTTAGAGGGGCTGATCGTGCAACAATGCAGCCTTGCCTCTGTTCCGTTTTCCCTGGCAATAGGGGGCAGTACATACCTAAATCATTGCACGCAAGCGGTATTTTTGTGTCCAAATATGACCTTACAAAAGGATGGCCACTGAGGTCAAAAATCCCTGGGAGCGCAATTTTCAAACGAGTACTTCATCAGATCGTTCAACCTCCAGCAAAATGTCAAGCACATCAGACTCCCTGTCATCACTGGCAATGAGCGAAGAGGTAAATGTTTAAAACAACAACGTTTATGAATGGCGAATATTTTGTCACCACTTGTTACAAATCTGTAAATGCGTTTTGTCCTCACAGGCTCATGTAGAAAGAAACATTGCGTCTAATATGGCATCACCCAGAAACTCAGACCCACGCCGATGTATTTTAGACCCGATTTTTATGGTTATATGTTACGAAGCTGCCAATATTTTTCAACGACTAGGCATCATTTAATAGAGCTTTCTACAGTAGCCAAAAATAGATTGTCGCAAAGCACTCTGGGGCGGAGGGTCATACAAGTAAGCTAGCAGTTATAATGGATTCCTATGGGTCTGAGTTGCTCCGATCTGACTAAAGTTATTTTTTCATCTCCTAAAGATTTTCAAACAGCAAGGAACCTAACGCTGCTGCTGGGGGAGGTGCTAATCGGACTCTAGACGCCCAGATCGGATGTTGGAGAGGACTTTTTATCCCTTTTCCAAAGCCGGTAAAGTCAATAGTATAACGCTGCAGACCCGGAGACGCCAGTTTCAGGCCGACACCACGTGAAACAGCTGGAAAACTACACGGGCTAAGCTAAAGACAGAAGAAGCAAAGCGGTGGTAGTTTTTAAGTTGGACGAGCGGATTTTAACTGTGTGGAGCAGATCAAGAAAAGCACGTATATTTGTTACTTACATCTTCCTGGAGGGGAAAGTCCTACATCTGAGAATGACCAGCCGCCGGTCATAACGACGCTCTCAGTCGTGTTATCCAGGAGGAGCAGCGGAGGAGAATTAATGCAGGACGCAGCGTTGTTAACAGAGAGTGTAAGCAGCGGTCCAGCTGAACGTCTGGGCCAAACAGCATGTCCACCCAAACGTCCACGAAAAAGGCTTTTGACCAGAGGTGAGTGGAATATAAAAAGTAGGGACACAAATGATAACCTGACAATTAAAAAACTACCTTGAGAAAATGTTACTTGAGCACTGTGAGTAATGAACTTATTTTTATATTACCCAAGAAGGAGCCGTGATGGGAATAATGGCGTTTAAAACAACAGCGCTGCTAGCGGGGGTTGTTTTTTACTTTCACTTTCATTTGAGCTAGCGCTTCAGTTCTGGTGATCGATAATTAGCAGGGTCGCCATCAAGAAAAGCTCTCTGGTATGTTTTTTTTTGTCAAAACAACTTCCTCCATTTTATGCCTTCATATCGATGTCAAAACGCTCTGAAACAGTATATTTTCTATTGTTAATGCGGCTTATCAGTATGACCCTTCCCAGAAGCCTTTGCGTGGTGACGTCAACTGTAGAATACCCTATTCATTTTCAACAAAATTTCGAAGGATATTTCCAGAGATTAATGGTAAAAACTACACATTGTCACTAACATTTCCTTTACAGAAGTTGAAAATTATTGCATCAGGAAAAATATACATATATTTTAGTTGACTAACTTGTAGAGAAAGAATGAAGGAGAAAATAGGAAGATGGCTCGATATTGTGCTAAGTTTTAAAATGAGTCAGAGTCTGAGCCACCGCACTCCTACACGGCACTTTTAGAGGAGAAGTAGAAAGCTGCTGTAGACAAGACGGTAGAGTGGGTTTCAAAACTGAACCCAATTACCTGGGATGGTGTGTGTGTGTGTGTGTGAGAGAGAGAGAGAGAGAGAGAACAGATGAAAGGCAGAGCTTGAAACTCTGTAGGAAACCTCAAAGGTAAAAGTGAGTTACAACTTCATTGATCATTCTCAGTAAATGGAAAATTTCTTCAATTAAAGTGAGACTTTATTTTACCCATTTATCCCATTGACCAATTATAAAAATAAACTACACACAAATGAAAAGACCATCAGTGCTGCCTGGGGTTAATAGAGCTGATGGGAAAACTATGATGTAATTGCTGACTAATGAATAACCCAGTCTACTATGGGGTGTGATGGTACTTGAACCAGGACCAGATCAAATCATGACTCATAAACAGATTGTGCTTAAAGTCACACCTGTTAAACTATGGGAAACAAATTAAGAGTCCAAAGGTATCCAAGAAGTAGGGATGTAAGAAAATAGTGATACATATTGTGATCCTGATTCGATCTTTAAAAACAGTGTATCAATTTTTAAGAAGAAATTTACATGCAAACATTTACTTTATTTCCTTTATGTGATGCAATTCAAACTCCAACAGAAAATTATAATGAAAGCTAAAAATAAAAGACTGCTGAAAGCTTATATGCTTTAGGGCATTTCACACAATCTGTTTTTCAACTTAAAGTCTAAAAATACAAACGTGCAAAAGAACTGTGGGGGCTTTATCAATAATGGCCTTACTGAGAATAATGATGAGCACCACAGAGTCTCTGGCACTGGTCAATGACACTGACGCACCATCTAAGCTACAATTACAGCATGTAAGTACATTCAAAGATTAACTTTCAGAGAGAGAGAGAGAGAGAGCACAAGCAATAAAAACCTAGCAGGTATTTTCCGTGTTAGCTTAGCAAACTGATAAAAAGCAAAACTGTCTCACATAACTGTGGGAGAAGTTGTTCTTCCAGTTATGATCGAGCTATGGAAGATTATGCCTGGAGCACAGAAAGCTGATTTTCTGAAAACTGTTCCTACTGTCCATCCAGCCATCATTCATCTAAACCGCTTCATTCTCTCTAGGGTTGCAGAGAGCAACTCTACAAGTTATTGAGCGAGAGTTGGGGACACTGAGGACAGTCGTCAGTTGATCTAAGGGGCACACATAGAAAACATTTATCACACGCACACACACACACACACACACCTGTATCTGTTTCATAAAATTATTTCTAACATAACTCAAAAAAGGAACTCATCAAATTATTTGTCAGCATGCACAGACTCACGAACCAGAATTTAGTGTCAGATTTACTACTGTGTTAAAACTTCTGCTAAAACCACAAGGAAATCTATCATACCCTACATGTAGGTTAAATAGCTTTTAATAACTTTTTAGGAACAGGGCGGTCAACCAGCTGCTTCTGTCAGCTACAAAAGGGGGAAATCCCAGAACTTTCCCCCTAAATTATAAAAGTTGTTTAAAAGTTTAGCAAGTAGCAAAATACACAAGTATATATGATTTGTATAAGATGAGGAAATATGTTTTTGGTATGTTTCCTGGAGTGCCACCTGTCACCCATGTGCTGTTGCGTCATGTCAAAGGTTAGCACAAGCTGACCATGGCCTTAATAATGAGATGAGGAATTCAGCTAATTGAAGAATGGCAGGAATGAACACCGGTTCTGCACATTTAGTACTCAGCTGATGTCAGTAATTTTTATATCGTATCGACCTAATGAGTAAAGCTGATATTAACAACCAGTATTTATTTCCATCTAGTTTCAGTTTGTGTATACATTTCTGTTAGTATTTCTAGAAACAGTTAAATATTCAGGCATTTGAGTAGTAATTATTCCAGAAGTCAAGTCAAGTCAACTTTATTTATAAAGCGCTTTACAACAGCATGAAAGCTGACCAAAGTGCTTAACAAACCAAAATAAAAACAGTAAAAACAACAGCAATTTGCTAAAATGCTGAAAATAAGTTATGATAAAAGACTCATAATAAAAGAAATAAAAACAAGTAATTCAAACTGAATTAAAAGCAACTAAAACAGATGCACTCTCAAACTGAATTAAAAGCTACTGAGAACAGATGGGTCTTTAATAGTGTAGAAGCATAAATGTATATGTATAATGGTATATTATCATATATATATAATTATTTTTATATATCAGTGAATATCATTATCAGCCAAATGAATATCAGATATTGATAATAGAACACATTTTCATATCGGTGTAGCCCCAATTTAAACAAAAGTTTACGATCTGTGGTGTTATCTTAATCTCACTGTGTTTTCAGACATCAACATTAAAATTATTGGGGCATCATTTAATTCTCATTTTCCCCCAAAGTAGTGACAGTAGTTGTTAAAAAATACTTTAAATATTCTAAATATTATAATAAAATGAAACGGTAGTCCTGCTGTGTGTCTAATCTGAAGGAAGCTAAAAGATCTGAGTCATCATGTCAAAAATAACTCCCACAAGATGTAGGATGATGCCCACTAAAGTACATGCAGGTAAGCGTTAGCATCCACGTGCTGAGTCTACCTTTAACCATTTTATAACTGGATCACAACCCTTCAATCGAATCATGAGGAGTCTTTTTATAGTAAATACAGTTAAATTTAAATTTCCTAGTAAACAAGATAAAAATTCCTCCTTGTTTGCGCTAATAAATGCAGCTACCTACAATCGCAGATACAATTTACCCGTTTCTTTTTTTTTTGCGATTTCATCATAAATACTATCGCCCACCCCTATCGCAGACACGGCACACTCATAGGGAACTCAATAAAGCTGACTCCTACCCTTAGTGATGATGTCATTATTTTCCATGTTAAGAGAACAAAATGCTGTGTTTTATAAATATGATTTAGGATTATAATTCCCATTCGAGTAACTGTATCAACTATAAACAGCCAGGGTGAGTGACTGCTTATGCTACAGATGACGGTTAAAAAAAACATCATATGACATTTTTGGTAAGTGAATAGTCATGCAGTAGAGTCACTGGATATGAAGACTTACGGTTAATCTAACTGATGAAGCACTAAACTGATAAGAGAGAAATTTAGTTGTCATATCAGCAGAAATAAACAGAAATAAGTA
>SSNS01000163.1:1410164-1412628 GCA_006937985.1 Aphyosemion australe | reverse complement strand
GACCGTTCACCCCGAAAACCGCCTGAGCCAGCCATTCAGCTGCCAGGACAGTCAGCTGATCGATGTAAACAAACAGAGTCTGAACCCAGAGTGACCCAACGAGACCTGAACAAACACGGAACCAGAACCTCTGCTGGGAAATCTGGGACAGACGGGAAGACACGGAGACACTCGGAGGGTTAGAACCAGACCAAAAGGAGTTCCTCTAGATCAGTGGTTCTCAATTAGTGACGGGAAAAGAGCAGGGGGGGCGCGGCACACGCACCCGACCCCCCACCCCACCCCGCTCGGAGCTTCCCCGACGGAGAATACAAGGGTATTCCAACCTCCACTGTCAGTCCAATAAATGAGGATCAGACTGATTTGTGAACACAGAAAAAGTCCAAACATGAATTTAATTTACAGTTTTTTACAGACGCTAGGACCCATTTCTCAATACTTAGGTCACGTTTGCGAAACTCTTCACACAGTTCTCCTAACTGACTTTCAGCTTGGCAAAGCAGTTCATTTCACATTCAAAATGCACTACAACTACCAAAACACTTCAATCAGGTCCCAAATCAACTCATTCTTCCAGAACACTGGCAAAGGTTGACAGCAGACAAACACACCTTGTCACCCACAAAACAATGACCTAAAAAACACTAACAACATGTAGCATTACATTTTCTGAACAAGGACACGTCTCTGTTTATAACTGCAATAAATGTTACTGGAATGAATCAGACATGATGCAGAATTTGTCAATATTTTATGTTGTTTATTTATTTATTTATTTTTTGCACTAAGTAATTCCAAAATACAAGAATACAAGTTACCTGTTGGTTTGCTGGACAACTCTAACTATAGATGCCACTGCAGAGCGTTGCAGATTTGGCTGCACTCTCTGACCAGCCTCTCTCATTGAGAGACCATGATGTACTACATCAGGGGTTCCCAAATTGGGGGTCCCCACAATTTTGTCTTTGCTGAGGTTGTGAGGTTAGCAAGATTTTATTTGTAAAAATTACATTTATAAAATCCCAATAACACACCCTACAGTATAATCAGAGCTCCATATAAAAGTTATAACTCTGTATGTCTGTGTGGCAAGGTGGACAAAACAAGGTCCTGGGCAGGATTTGAACCTCAGACCTCTGGGTGAGAGTCATGCGTGTTAACCAGTCAGCCAAAGGGATATCCCTGTGGCCAAGCAGCCCAGGCGCATGATCAATCAGGATACAGTGACGGCATGCTCACCCTGTCACATCTGTATAAAGTTAGTAAATGATCACATTTACAGTAATGTGTTTATGTGGGAAGGAGTTGGGTTTGGGGGTCCTGGCTTGTCTTGGACATGGGCAAGGGGGTCCTTACAGTAAAGAAAAATAAAAATGGGAACCCCTGTACTACATGATCACTTACAGTAGCTCTGATCTCATCTGAGACTACAGCTCTTGATCTTCCTCGTATTCTTCTTCCACCACGCATACGTATTCCTCGCCCTCTCCAGCCTCTCTTCTTCCTCTTTCAGCCACTTCTCTATTTCTGGCTGGGTTCATGTTTACATCACAATACAAACCTATTCAGCAGTTGTCTCCTTTTGTAATGAAATAGAAAGAGTAACACCTGCAGATGTTCATCTATGAGAATCAGCTGTGGCTGGTTAAACTGCATTTTTACATTTAAAATATGTTACAATCAAATATTGCTGTTGAATTTTGCTCTTATTCAGTTTTGCATCATGTTTTAGTTTTGAACATAAGTTTAACAGTTTTGTAAACAGTATGTAAGCACGTGCAAAATGTCCTGTTAGTACAATGATTTTTGGCAGTTGTTGTGTCTGAGTGAGAAAAGAATTCATGACATTTGAGAGATGTAGTCATTGAATGCATTTTGTGCCAAAACAATGATAATTGATCCTCAGTTTAGCCCACATAGACTTCTGTTGTGCACACTGTGTGAAGAGTTTTGCAAACGTGACCTAAGTATTGAGAAATGGGTCCTAGCGTCTGTAAAAAACTGTAATGGAAAGGCAGTGCATGTGTTAGATGGAAGAGAAATTTAGATTTTTCTTACTTTTTGTTTCATTTTATATTGGTAGAGTGACGTATGAACGGCCTGAATTAAACAGGTTATGTTAAAAAGAAGCCTCATCTTGTTTCCCTGCGGTGCCCACCATAGTTAGACTAGTGAACTAGACCAAATTCTTGCTTTGCAGAGTTTATATAGGATGGCTTGCCAGGCTACACCATAGGGGTGTTTTATTTAAATAAAATGTTTTTAACATAACTTTCTTTCTTATATGAGAAATTGAAAGCATCGCTGCTGCATTTGGACGCACGCAGAGGCCGCATTTTCCCTTCACTTTCATTTTAAAAATAATAATAATAAACATTGAATAAAACCGTTAAATATCCATTCATTTTAATTAACATGTAGTCCACACAAGCTGACCAGATGCCCCAGTAACATAGAAACAATG
>SSNS01000163.1:1397664-1400164 GCA_006937985.1 Aphyosemion australe | reverse complement strand
GTGTGTGTGTGTGTGTGTGTGTGTGTGTGTGTGTGTGTGTGTGCGTGTGTGTGTGTGTGTGTGTGTGTGTGACCTCCACTGTCCCGTTAATCTGGTTGTAAATAAATGTTTGAATGTTTTCTCCAGGGTCAGAAGGTCAGAGGTCAGGATGAGACCAGGGATGAACCTGATCTGGCTGGAACTAGAGTCCTAGGTCTTCATCAGGGTCTTCCTGATCAGAACCATCTCCTTTTGATGAGGAGCAGCAGCTCCAGTCTGAGCCTGGAACAACGTTCTACAGAACAGAACCCTGATGGTCCTCGAAGACCTCCAGATCATCCCATAAAACCCCTGAAACACCTCCAGCCTCCTAAACGTCGTTACTAAAGAGACTTTTCACCAAAACAACAGACAGACGTCCTCCTGGAGACCATTTTAAAGAACCAGTTAGGAACCAGAGGAGCCCAGCATCGCCTCTGAAGATCTAATAAACATCAGGTTGTTGATTATTCCACGTTGGTCCTGAAATCAGCTCAGACTGACCTGCAGACGTCCCTAACCCTGCAGAACAACAGAACACACACACACACACACACACACACACTAATCAAATATGTGAGGAGACAAAGGGAGCGAGCCGTCAGCTGCTTCCAGAAACGCAGACTCAGCTTTTCTCTTGTTTTTAAACACAAAACCGTCTCAGCTGATCCAGTCGAGATTCTCACAAATCTGACTATTTACTCAGCGCTGTTCCCAGAATGCTTTGCAAGGCTGCTTTGTTTTCCCAGACAATCCAACGGAACGTTTTAGGAAGAACGGGAAACATCTCGGCGGAGATCTGCTGCTCAACAGAAACAGAATCAAACCTAATTAAAGGTCTGATTCGTTCGGTTTCTGCTCCTCTGAGTTCTGGTTCTGGGTTCATAACGCAGACGGATTCAGAAAAGCAGACGTGAGGAAAAATCCGGGAGATTAAACGGGATTAAATGAGTGATTATGTGGCTTAAGGAGGTGGATGTTTGAGGTGGGAGAAGAAATCAGCTGCAGCTAAAATCAGTCGATAAGCAACGATCGTAAAGTCTCCCTGACCCACTTCAGCCCGACCTCACTGATGAAGATGGAGGTCTGAGACGTTTGCTGCACCTCAGACGGTCTCAGAGCAGAAACCAGGAAACGATTTTTAACTAAATCAGTTCAAACGAGTCAGAGACATGAAACTAAAACGGGTTTTTACGTCTGACTTCCTGCAGCAGGAACTCAGAATCAGCCGCGTTGTTCCAATCTGAAACACAAAGATCGGAGGCGTTTTGTGGTCCTTGAACTCACCGTCACACCTAGACCTTCCACCTGCAGGTGTGCGTTTTCAGGTTCATCAGGAAGAGGAAGAAAATAAAAACGAAGATCGGAGTCGGACCCAAAACCCAGAATCAGTTCCGTTTTACTTCAGTTACTGACCCAGAAAACAGGGTTCAGCTCATTTCTGGACATGAATAAAATCTCTCATAAATCCAGCTGCTGTTCATTTCTGTTTTGTATAAATAGCCTAAATAACATTTGAACACTAAATCTAAAGTCTGAAATAAAACCTGAAGGTTTAAGGGCGGTTCTGATGAGTGGATTTTTATTATTTAAATGTTTTTATCTCTAAAGTTTTAGTTTTAAAGCCATTAAACCAGCAGATGAACCCGACTAATCGCTGGATGAGAACAAACTCACGGTTATAAATCAGAACTTTATTCCTCCATCACCGCCCAGCAGAACCAGAACTGAATACTTTGGGTCTGGTTCTGTTTCTACAGCAGCAGAACCTGTTGGGTTCTGGGATTAAATCCATTTCCTGTAGAAACTTTCACAATAAAACAACTTTAATTACATTTGATCTGATAAAATTATGACTGTCTCATTATTTCTGATCAGAACTCAGAACCCAAACAGTTCTGTTTATGACGTCATTACACCAATAAACCTGAAGAGCTGATCAACCAGAACAAATCCAGATGTTTGTTTCTCCATGTGGCTCAGACGCAAACCAGTCAGTTTAAACCGTCCCAGTCCAGATCGGTTCTGGTTCCGCTCAGAAAAATCACCTCTGAAAACTCAACTCCTTCAGTTCCTCTAAACCTGATTAATTATAAATATTGACTTGGTCTCATTACTGGTTCAGGTCCAGTCGTTATTATAAGTTGATATTCTTTACAGCTCTCTAGGAAACATCTATTTAAATATTTCAACTCAACAGAAACTTCTGGAGATTTTCTGAACCTTTGGACTGAAACTGAAACTCTGATCCAGCCTAAAGCAGCAGAACCGAACTTTTATAACTCTAGTTTTTTCTAATCTCATCTGCTCTGATGGACCTGAACGCGTCCCGGTTCTGACCCGGTTCGGACCCCGCCCCCCCTCCGGAGCTGTCCCCGGGTGAAGCCTCACCTCTCCTGCCGGTGTCGGTGCAGCAGCAGCGGCCCAGCAGCACCAGCAGCAGCAGCAGCGCCGCTCCTCCCGTCAGAACCTTCATGGGTTC
>SSNS01000163.1:1390164-1395164 GCA_006937985.1 Aphyosemion australe | reverse complement strand
AGTGACTTTATTAACCCTAACCTTAACTAAACTTAATTCACACCAGACCTCTAAAACTAATGAGTAGAGCTCTAAGATTGCATCAAAGTGAGGAATGTCCTCACTTTGGTACTAAAGGTCCTCAGTTTGATGTATAGACGAGTACACACACACACACACACACACACACACACAGGGTGTTTTATGCTAAATGGGCTCAGGTGTTTTACCCACTCAGCAGATTTTGCAGCATTCATAATTAATCCAGACTTTCTGCTTCACGTGTTTCATCTAAAATCTGTTTGTGAGCAGAAACCAGATTTCTGCCAACGAAGCATCAGAAAAGTAACCAGAGTGGATTTTCAGCTCTGATGTGAGCCGACAGCCAGACTCACCTGTAGGAAAAGGTACGCGCTAGCGTTGGGCCCGAACCCTTAAAGGCCCAGTAGCAGCACGCTTCTACAATGTTTACATTTTCTTACCAGACAAGCTCCACCCACCACCACCATTATTTTTGTTTACAGTTTTTTACAGACGCTAGGACCCATTTCTCAATACTTAGGTCACGTTTGCGAAACTCTTCACACAGTTCTCCTAACTGACTTTCAGCTTGGCAAAGCAGTTCATTTCACATTCAAAATGCACTACAACTACCAAAACACTTCAATCAGGTCCCAAATCAACTCATTCTTCCAGAACACTGGCAAAGGTTGACAGCAGACAAACACACCTTGTCACCCACAAAACAATGACCTAAAAAACACTAACAACATGTAGCATTACATTTTCTGAACAAGGACACGTCTCTGTTTATAACTGCAATAAATGTTACTGGAATGAATCAGACATGATGCAGAATTTGTCAATATTTTATGTTGTTTATTTATTTATTTATTTTTTGCACTAAGTAATTCCAAAATACAAGAATACAAGTTACCTGTTGGTTTGCTGGACAACTCTAACTATAGATGCCACTGCAGAGCGTTGCAGATTTGGCTGCACTCTCTGACCAGCCTCTCTCATTGAGAGACCATGATGTACTACATCAGGGGTTCCCAAATTGGGGGTCCCCACAATTTTGTCTTTGCTGAGGTTGTGAGGTTAGCAAGATTTTATTTGTAAAAATTACATTTATAAAATCCCAATAACACACCCTACAGTATAATCAGAGCTCCATATAAAAGTTATAACTCTGTATGTCTGTGTGGCAAGGTGGACAAAACAAGGTCCTGGGCAGGATTTGAACCTCAGACCTCTGGGTGAGAGTCATGCATGTTAACCAGTCAGCCAAAGGGATATCCCTGTGGCCAAGCAGCCCAGGCGCATGATCAATCAGGATACAGTGACGGCATGCTCACCCTGTCACATCTGTATAAAGTTAGTAAATGATCACATTTACAGTAATGTGTTTATGTGGGAAGGAGTTGGGTTTGGGGGTCCTGGCTTGTCTTGGACATGGGCAAGGGGGTCCTTACAGTAAAGAAAAATAAAAATGGGAACCCCTGTACTACATGATCACTTACAGTAGCTCTGATCTCATCTGAGACTACAGCTCTTGATCTTCCTCGTATTCTTCTTCCACCACGCATACGTATTCCTCGCCCTCTCCAGCCTCTCTTCTTCCTCTTTCAGCCACTTCTCTATTTCTGGCTGGGTTCATGTTTACATCACAATACAAACCTATTCAGCAGTTGTCTCCTTTTGTAATGAAATAGAAAGAGTAACACCTGCAGATGTTCATCTATGAGAATCAGCTGTGGCTGGTTAAACTGCATTTTTACATTTAAAATATGTTACAATCAAATATTGCTGTTGAATTTTGCTCTTATTCAGTTTTGCATCATGTTTTAGTTTTGAACATAAGTTTAACAGTTTTGTAAACAGTATGTAAGCACGTGCAAAATGGCCTGTTAGTACAATGATTTTTGGCAGTTGTTGTGTCTGAGTGAGAAAAGAATTCATGACATTTGAGAGATGTAGTCATTGAATGCATTTTGTGCCAAAACAATGATAATTGATCCTCAGTTTAGCCCACATAGACTTCTGTTGTGCACACTGTGTGTAGAGTTTTGCAAACGTGACCTAAGTATTGAGAAATGGGTCCTAGCGTCTGTAAAAAACTGTAATTTACTGGTGTAAACACACAACACCATGATAAAAACAACATTCCAAACCTGAGTATAAACCCTACTTCTGCAGTGAAAATGCTCAGAAATGAGCTGAGTGTTATCACCAATACAGATTACTGACACACAGCTGATCTAACCTGGGTCAATCAGCTGATCCCAGACTGGACATCAGATGAGATGTCTGCGCACGTGTATGTGTGTGTGTGTGTGTGTGTGTGTGTGTGTGTGTGTGTGTGTGTGTGTGTGTGTGTGTGTGTGTGTGTGTGTGTGTGTGTGGGAGGGGGGGTGAAGTGAAGTGAAGAGAAAGCAGAAACACAGCGCTGCTCTACAACATTTATTATTCAGGGACCAGAGTACACACAAAAACACACTAACCATTCATAAATGTCCTCCATCATCAATCAGACTCTGGTTCCAGGTTAGTCCTCAGGACCAGGGACCACATCCAGCGCAGTGGGTCTGGTAGGGTCATTGGTGGACCCAGACACCTCACCTGTAACAGGGAGATGAGGCCTCACCCTCAAAACAGGTCTGGGGCGGGCCTTTGCTCATAGGACTCCTAGATTAGATCTCACAGTCACAGCTGGTCTGGGAACAGCTGGGAGTCCTTCTGGACTGGAGGAAGTGGTGAGTTAGTGAGTGAAGTTCATGTTTGTAGAGCCTATTAGGATTAGGATAAAGATGAGAAGATGCTGCATGTTCAGAACAGATTCAGAGAGACGAGTCACCAGAAACATAACGGGACAATAAACGAGAGAACAACCAGCTGATCCACAGGAGTTAAGTTCAGAGAGAGTCAGATGGATGGATGGATGGATGGATGGATGGATGGATGGATGGATGATGGATGGATGGATGGATGGATGGATGGATGGATGGATGATGGATGGATGGATGGATGGATGGATGGATGATGGATGGATGGATGGATGGATGGATGGATGGATGATGGATGGATGGATGGATGGATGGATGACGGATGGATGGATGGATGGATGGATGGATGGATGATGGATGGATGGATGGATGGATGGATGATGGATGGATGGATGGATGGATATTTTTTTTAAATATTTTTCTCACCAGGAAACTTTAGATATAAATAAACAAACTTCTTCCTTCAACTTTTATTTAATGATTAATTTGATATTTTTACTTTTTCTGATTTAAGAAAATAATTTATTTGAGCATTTATGAAGCTCCTAAAAGAAAATCTCAAGGGGAATAAAAACCATGGTGAATATTTTCTCCTTTTTATTTAGATCTTTTAGATGTTAGTTTGTAAAAATTATAAAGAAATTATCACGTTAAAAAGACTTTTGTGTGACCTCCTGTTCATCCTCGTCTTCCTCACTAACTTCTCTTCATGCTGTTGTTGACAGTTCTGATTCTCTGGCTCCCATGTTTACTTTTGTCATTTTTATTCTTATTTTACTTTTTTCTGCATTTTTATTAATATCTTTAAAATCATTTTAAATTATTTACTGAGCTTGTGAAGCTCCTATAAAAAACTTTGTTCTTCGAGAAGAAAAAACATTTTTATCTTTTATATATTTTAGTTTTGTTTTCTGTTATATGAGAACATATCAGTAACTCAGGGCTGATGATTTTATATTTAACATTATGAATAATCAGTTTGTTGTTTTATTATATTTAATATTTTCTCTGTGAATCAATCAGCTGCAGCATGGCGCCCTCTGCTGGCAGCAGAATGTTAGTGGCCAACGTTAAACTAAATGAATTCATCTGACGTCACTGATGATTGTTACTTCATCAGTTACTCAGATGAGAATAATTTTCAGTTTTTCTTTGTAAGATTATTTAAACTTCATGGTTTTTGGTATATATTATTGAGACAGAAGCTTTGTGACAGATTACTGTTTAGATTACTGCTCAGATTATTACTCAGATTACTGCTCAAATTATTACTCAGATTACTGCTCGAATTATTACACAGATTACTGCTCAGATTATTACTCAGATTACTGCTCAGATTATTACTCAGATTACTGCTCAGATTATTAATCAGATTACTGCTCAAATTATTACTCAGATTACTGCTCAGATTATTACTGAGATTACTGCTCAGATTATTACTCAGATTACTGCTCAAATTATTACTGAGATTACTGCTCAGATTATTACTCAGATTTCTACTCAGAATAATGCTTAGAATACTAGTCTCTCTTTCTCGCTCTCTGTCTCTCTCTCTCTCCCTCTCTCTCTCTCTCTCTCTCTCTCTCTCCCTCTCTCTCTCTCTCTCTCTCTCTCTCTCTCTCTCTCTCTCTCTCTCTCTCTCTCTCTCTCTCTCTCTCTCTCTCTCTCTCTCTCTCTCTCTCTCTCTCTCTGTCTCTCTCTCTCTCTCTCTCTCTCTCTCTCTCTCTCTGTCTCTCTCTCTCTCTCTCTCTCTCTCTCTCTCTCTCTCTCTCTCTCTCTCTCTCTCTCTCTCTCTCTCTCTCTCTCTCTCTCTCTTTCTTTCTCTCTCTCTCCCTCTCTCTCTCCCTCTCTCTCTCTCCCTCTCTCTCTCTCTGTCTCGCTCTCTCTCTCTCTCTCTCTGTCTCTCTCGCTCTCTCTCTCTCTCTCTCTGTCTCTCTCTCTCTCTCTCTCTCTCTCTCTCTCTCTCTCTCTCTCTCTCTCTCTCTCTCTCTCTCTCTCTCTCTCCCTCTCTCTCTCTCTCTCTTTTTTTTTCTCTCTTTCTTTTTCTCTGTCTCTCTCTCTCTCTCTCTCTCTCTCTCTCTCTCTCTCTCTCTCTCTCTCTCTCTCTCTCTCTCTCTCTCTCTCTCTCTCTCTCTCTCTCTCTCTCTCTCTCTCTCTCTCCCTCTCTCTCTCTCTCTCTCTCTCTCTCTCTCTCTCTCTCTCTCTCTCTCTCTCTCTCTCTCTCTCTCTCTCTCT
>SSNS01000163.1:1362732-1365232 GCA_006937985.1 Aphyosemion australe | reverse complement strand
AAGATGTTTCGCTTCTCATCCGAGGAGCTTTGTCAGTTCTGACTGGAATATGGGAGGGTCGATGGGAGGGTCGATGGGAGGGTCGATGGGAGGGTCGATCTTATAAATAGACAGCTACCGTTTATAGATCGACCCTCCCATATTCCAGTCAGAACTGACAAAGCTCCTCGGATGAGAAGCGAAACGTCTTCAAGAAACCAAAGAGGTCCAGTTGCCTTCATTTGAACCCCTTGGATTACCATGACCTGGATGACTGAGAACCTTCACCAGCAGCTCCAGGTTTAGTTTCCCCACATTCCCATTCCTTCCCTAAAACCCAGAGCAGACTCCAGGTGAGGAAGAACTGCAGGTGGTGTTTTGTCCCAACAGAACCGGGCCACATTCCTCATGTTGTCAGGTTCTGGTCCAGTGGGCCATTCCAGAACCTGGACCCTCGTCTGGGATTTGAACATTCCTGGAACAGATGTGATCTAGAATTGGATCAGAGACGTGGTGTCCGACGTTTTTCTACCTGAGTCTTTAGGATCCAAACCCTCTGATCTGATTGTTGGTGTGTGTTTTTAGATCTGTCAGAGAAGAAGAGCGACCTGCGCGTGTGTGACGCCGGAACGTGTCGCTTCGGAGGAACCTGCAGGGAGAACGGAGCCGACATCAAGTGTGTTTGTCAGTTCCATGTAAGAAACACACACACACACACCACCCTCTACCACAGAGGTGTTCCGGTAAAACTGACCCAGGTTCAGATCTCCAGGACGTTTTAAATCATCTGCGGACTTCAGATGTTTTTCTGACACCCGAATATTCAAATCTGATTAAGGTTTAAATAAAAATGTTCCTCGTGTTAAATTCTGTGAATGTTAATAAAGTTTTCTATGTTTGAATGTCAGTGTAATAAGAAGTACGTTCCTGTCTGCGGCTCTAACGGAGACACGTATCAGAACGAGTGCTTCCTGAGGAGAGCCGCCTGCAGGAAACAGAGAGCCATCAGCATCGTGTCAGAGGGAGCCTGTTACCATGGTAACGTCATGATGTCTAGCACGCAAACATGCAGATTGTGTCTGAAATTACAGCGACCTTCGATTCAAAAAGATAAAAAATGATCTCAGATCTGCTGAGCTCACAGTCTGATGGTCTACAGGCCACGCCCACATCATCCACAGGCCACACCCACACTCTGGGATTATAACTCAAATAAAAGCATCGCTGCAGAAACTTTCCTGAGACACATTTTTGCTTTTCAACTTTTAAAATTTTAAATTTCAAGTCAAAATTTAGGCTTTTATTATTATTATTTATAGTCTGAAAAATCTAAATCTGTTAACTCCTGATTTTAGTTCAGACACCAGCCTGCAGTAACACAGAGCCACCACCAGGGGCAGCAGTGAGCAGATTAATGTGTGATTATGGTATAAAAGGGTCATTTATTAATATTATTAGTTATGATTGTTTCACATTAACTTTAGAGATAAAACTAGAATAAAATGATCTGAAGATTCAATAAAAAGCTGCTAACATCAGGTCGTCTGTTTGTGTCTGTCAGACGCTGGTTCTGGATCTGGAGACGGAGGTAAACTATTTTATTCTTTTATTGGATGGAGACGAGCTGATAGATGAGTGATGATGACACGTTTCCTGTCTGCAGACGACGAAGGCTCCGGCCGCGGCAAGAAGGCGTCTAAATGTGGAAACTGCAAGTTTGGAGCCGAATGTGACGAAGACTCAGAAGACCTGCTGTAAGCCTGCACACACACACTCCTGTGTGTGAGAGCGTCCTCCTGTCAGCATAAATAAAGTTGTGTGTTTGTGTCGTGTGTCCAGCTGCATGTGTAACATCGTGTGTAACGGACACAACGACAACCCGGTGTGTGGCAGCAACGGCGTCACCTACGACACGCCGTGTCACGTCCGCGAGGCGTCCTGCCTCAAACAGCTGAAGATCGACATCAAGCATGTCGGACGTTGCCAAGGTAACGAGGATGAGCTGAAAAACTAGACAATAAAGACGAAACCTGAGCAGAAAGATGAAGGTCAGGAGGGAGAAAGCAAAATGTTTTCTGCTCATTAATATTTAAGATGACCTCAATCTGAACACACACGTGTCTTCCTGTTTCTGTGAGGTCCTCACAGAGACCTGGACCCCAGAACCAGGTCCTCACAGAGACCTGGACCCCAGAACCAGGTCTAACAGAGACCTGGACCCCAGAACCAGGTCCTCACAGAGACCTGGACCCCAGAACCAGGTCTAACAGAGACCTGGACCCCAGAACCAGGTCCTCACAGAGACCTGGACCCCAGAACCAGGTCTAACAGAGACCTGGACCCCAGAACCAGGTCTAACAGAGACCTGGACCCCAGAACCAGGTCCTCACAGAGACCTGGACCCCAGAACCAGGTCCTCACAGAGACCTGGACCCCAGAACCAGGTCTAACAGAGACCTGGACCCCAGAACCAGGTCTAACAGAAACCTGGACCCCAGAACCAGGTCCTCACAGAGACCTG
>SSNS01000163.1:1355232-1357732 GCA_006937985.1 Aphyosemion australe | reverse complement strand
ATAGGAACATGAATCTCATCCAAGTTTGAATGAATGAATCATTTTGTCACAAAGTTCACGTGAGACGTTTTAATGTCTGATTCTGGTATTTTGAGGGATTTTAAAACTTTTTTTTATATTTTTTATAAATATTTCAAAACTTAGATTTTTTTTCTGTTACTTTTACTTTTTTAAATTAATCTGAAACCAAACAGAATGCCCATGAATCTTTGCTGCTCATATTTGGCCGACCTTTTCCTTTTGTTTGTCTCAAACTTGTAGTACCACCTTAAACTTCCAGAGGGCGCTCTGCAGGGGTTAACTACTCACAGGATCAGAAATGTTTGATTTCATTTTATTTTTATATTTGTTATGATGAGATGCACCTGAGAACCAAAATGCTGTTTTTTCTACTTAAATGATAACGAGGATCCAGCTGATGTGTACAGCTTGTTGCTAAATGACTTATCGCTTCCTGTCCAGATGACGCGAGACAGGAAATGGATGCTTGTGTGTTTGGACAGCTGAGGATAATTTAAATGTTTTTATTCTGATTTGTATCGATGGTACGAAGTGTTTGTGTTGTACCGTGGTAGAAGCTGTAGATCCATAAGCTGGGTGAAGGGTCCTGCTCCCACCGCTGCTCTGAGATCAGATTCCTGGGTTGGTCTCAGGCCAGCGGCGTCTGCAGGAACCAGCCTGATTTTACTCTAGATGTTCGTCCTGCATGAACAGTGAAGATGTTTAGATCGTGTTTAGCTGAACGACAATTAAATTATGATGTTTGAAACATGTCTGTTGTTTTTATGATCTGGAATTAAATCCTGATTTAAGGATTCTGGAGCTGCTGCCGGTCAGAGGGAACAGGCAGGATAAAGACAACCATGCAGGGCTGAAACCCTGTTCTTCTCACCAGGAGCATGGTTCCTCTGATGGAAGATGTCTTTAGATGTTCCTGCAACGTTTAAGAAAAGAAAGGTTTTCTAAAAATGTGGATCAAACAGCGTCTAGCAGCTAATAAAGTCGCCCACATGCAGGAGGGTCAAAGCGGCGTTGACGGCAGGATAATTATAGCCAGCAGCTGGTGGGGAGTTTTTAGACAGAGGGGGAGTCCCCTTATGTCCAGTCCTTCTGTCAGGATCAGCTGACTTTTATGTGTTTGTGGTAAAAGAACATTCAACAATGAACAGTTTTCTACATCAGTGGTTCCCAACCTTTTCCCCATGAGGACCTCCTTGTTTGTGTCCAAGACGAGCCAGGGCCCCCCCAACCCCGACTCTTACCCCCAGACACACGTCAAAAGTGATTAATTACAAACTTTACAGACATGCAGAGTTATAACTCCTGTTCAGAGGTTTCTTTTGTGCTGTGTGCAGCTTTGAAATCCATGATTTTGTTCTTTTTCTAACAGCTTAGTGAAAGGATGATCCGAGCTGAAACACGTCAGGTAAAAAACTTTTACTAAGATGTGTTAGAAAAAGAACAAAATAATGGTATTCAGAGGTTTTATTACACTATTGGGTGTGTTATTGGGATTTTATAAATGTAATTTTTACAGATATAATCTGTGTAACCTTAAAGCCTCTGCACAGACAAAATTATAAGGAACCCCATGGGGGTTCACGGACCCCAGATTGGGAACCACTGTTCTACATCACATTAAAGCTCCGCCCCTCATGTAAACAGATAGCAGATGTAAAACAATAATAAAAAATACCTCACAGGATTTTAACCTCTAGTTCTCAGCTGGCTGCTTGGATAGTGTGAGTGGGCGGGGCTTGCTGATGCCAACATGGCTGCACCATTAAACAGGATTTCCTGGCTTCTCTTATCAGTAACTGAAGTTAACCCCTCCCTGCAGTTCCTCTCAGACCACCAGGGTTTGCTAACGGCCAACATGAGTGGCATTGTGGGTAATGTAGGCACTACAACCTTCTCCGGTCAGAAGTGACTCAACAAGCATTTCTGGATCTCTAAACATCATCACTTCCTGTTTATCAGGTAAAATCACTTCCTGTTTATCAGGTAAAATCACTTCCTGTTTATCTGGTAAAATCACTTCCTGTTTATCTGGTAAAGTCACTTCCTGTTTATCAGGTAAAATCACTTCCTGTTTATCTGGTAAAGTCACTTCCTGTTTATCAGGTAGTCACTTCCTGTTTATCTGGTAAAGTCACTTCCTGTTTATCTGGTAAAGTCACTTCCTGTTTATCAGGTAAAGTCACTTCCTGTTTATCTGGTAAAATCACTTCCTGTTTAAAATCACTTCCTGTTTATCAGGTAAAGTCACTTCCTGTTTATCAGGTAAAGTCACTTGCTGTTTATCAGGTAAAGTCACTTGCTGTTTATCAGGTAAAGTCACTTCCTGTTTATCAGGTAAAATCACTTCCTGTTTATCGGGTAAAGTCACTTCCTGTTCCTGTTTATCAGGTAAAATCACTTCCTGTTTATCAGGTAAAATCACTTCCTGTTTATCAGGTAAAGTCACTTCCTGTTTATCAGGTAGTCACTTCTTGTTTAT
>SSNS01000163.1:1340201-1350294 GCA_006937985.1 Aphyosemion australe | reverse complement strand
CTTCCTGTTTATCAGGTAAAATCACTTCCTGTTTATCAGGTAAAGTCACTTCCTGTTTATCAGGTAAAGTCACTTGCTGTTTATCAGGTAAAATCACTTCCTGTTTATCAGGTAAAATCACTTCCTGTTTATCAGGTAAAGTCACTCCCTGTTTATCAGGTAAAATCACTTCCTGTTTATCAGGTAAAGTCACTTCCTGTTTATCAGGTAAAGTCACTTCCTGTTTATCAGGTAAAATCCCTTCCTGTTTATCAGGTAAAATCACTTCCTGTTTATCAGGTAAAATCACTTCCTGTTTATCAGGTAAAGTCACTTCCTGTTGGGTCTTCTTTATGTTTCTTTTACTTCCTCACCTGTTTTTTTCTTTTCTTTATTTGAACATTTCTCATTCTGTTATTATTTTTTGGTGTTGACTCAACTCCTCCCACTGTTGGCTCCTCCCCTTCAGACATTAATTGGTCTCTAGCTGACATGGCAGCCATGGCTACTGTTAGCATACAGAAGGCTTTATGGAACTGTAACCTTTCATTTGTGGGCCAGAGGGATCAGAGGGGTCTAATCCTGGAGGAGGGATTAGAACAAGTGGGAAGGTGACGGATGGATGGGGGGGGGGGGGGTCCCACAGAAACGCTGGAGTCACGTTACCCCCACCACTGCTGTATTTTTAGCAGCAGAGACTCTGGACTTGTGTGACTTTATCTAAAACATTCCTGTAAAAATCAATTCTTTGGTTTCGGGTCAAAGTTCCTGAGAATTCTCAGAATTCCTGAAGCCGAGAAAAGTTCGGATCATCCTTTATCTGTTGGTGAGACGATGGTCATTGGTAACGATCATCGATCCTCTCTGGGGGGTTTTGGCCTCTCCATGACTCCCTCCTCTCTCCTCCCTCCTCCCTCCAGCTGGGTGGAGTCTATCGCTTGATCTGAACAGCTTCAGGGTCGACCTCCAGTTGGAGAGAGGTGATCCGGTCCTCCTGCTTTCTCTCCTCCTCCTTCAGATTCAGCCAACGATTTTTCCCTCTTCCTGTCATCTGCACCTCCTCCAAACCCCCGGAATTCTCAGCTGGATCTTCTTCTCCAGAAGATCTTCTTTTGGTTAGCTGGAGAGAAACCATCTGCTGACAACAGGAGACAGGCCAACCAGCAGGTATGACAGATAAACCGGGCATGCCAGCAGGAGGTGGAGATGATGGCATCATGGCCTTGCTGGAGCGCGTGGCGGGCCTCATGGACAGCGTCCAGGCCACCCAGCAGCGCATGGAGGAGCGTCAGCTGGAGCTGGAGAACACGGTGAAGACCATCCAGGCCGACGTGGTCAAGCTCACCAACGACCACGCCAACACCAGCTCCACCGTGGACCGGCTGCTGGAGAAGACCCGCAAGGTCAGCCGCCACATCAAGGACGTCAGGGTCCGAGTGGAGAACCAGAACCTCCGGGTGAAGAAGGTGGAGGCCACGCAGGGAGACCTGCTCGCCAAGAACAAGTTCAGGGTGGTCATCTACCAGGTGAGCCTGTCAGGATGAAGGTCTGAGAACTTTTACTAGAAGATATAAAATACCAGACTAGAAGATCTTCTGCATGAAAGGCTGAAGATTCATGTAGCTTCTGGAAGAAGAACCTGAGACTAGCACCCATCCTGGTTTTATGACCCAAATCCAGCAGAGCAAAGATCATCTGGTTCTGGTTCTCTCATCAGGAGAAAGAAAACATACAGGAAAGTTCTGCACCTCTGGTTTTTAACAGGACTAGATGTGAGGTCCAGAATCTGCAGGAGACCAGCTGGACCAGTCTGGACTTGGGTCTAGGGTTAGAACCCAACAGAACAGCTGATCTAACAACATTTATTATCTTTAAGACCAAAAAGGTTCAACGTTTCTTATTTTACCCCTAAAGGCCCAACAAGAAGAACCTCCAGTCCATGTTTTTATTTAATCAGCGTGGAAAACGTGATCAAAACCGGTTTGGACCGGATCTTCCTTCAGGTTTAACTTCCTGCTCTTATGTCTCCGTTAGTTCGAGTCCGAGTTCTTTAACCTGAACCAAAGTCGACACGAGTCGGTTCTGAGGGTCGAAATAGCAGCAAGAGGGTGTGTGTGTGTGTGTGTGTGTGTGCTCACACACACACACACACACACACACACACACACACACACAGCATCATCTTACTTCTTTGGCCTCCACCATCAGCAGCTGCCAGCGTGACGCCGACTCGGTTATTTTAGCTCCGTCTGAACGCCGTCAGCACGCTGGCGGGTTTCTGCAGCTCACAGTCGAGATGTTCTATCAGAAATAATCATTTAGATCAGGGTTTCTCAACCCTGGTCCTCAGCGCCCCCCTGTCCTGCATGTTTTCCATGTCTCTGCTTCAGCACATGGCTGCAGAAGCCTGTTAATCACTCACTCATTTGTGTCAGGTGTGTGGCAGCAGGGAAACACTGGTGTTTGAAAGGGCAACATGGAATACATGCAGGGCAGGGGGGCGCTGAGGACCAGGGTTGAGAAACCCTGATTTAGATGATTTAGTTTCTAACGAGACTCCGCTCTAAATCCCTGAGTTGCTCGGTTCTTCTGTCCTTTATGTCGTTGCTGCAGCTTTTCTCTGAAACCTTCCTGCTGCTCCCCTAAAGGAGCACCAGCGTCTAAGGGCTGGGGTTATAATCTGGCCGCTAGTGGGTGGAGTCTGTCTCACCTACAGAGGTGAAGCATCAGTGAGGGTGGAGCTTTGATGAAATGATGCAGGAAAGGGATGGATCAGGAGAAACCAGAAGAGAAGAAGCAGCTCTGGTTTCATGTTCATAATTAATTATTAATATTCAGCAGAACTTTACATGACGCTCCTCCCAGTGGTTCCAGTCATGGTTCGCTGGTTTCCAGTCCACCTGTGAAGGCTCCAGTAGACCTCTGGATCTATTCAGTCATGTTCTCCTCTGACTCCAACGTTCTACCATTTACAAGCATGAGATCCAGAGAACGGTGAGCTCTAGCGTTCCTAGTGTTCCTAAAACATCCCGTTTTATTGTTCCATAAACGTTTCCCACTCATGAGCGTTGGTCTACCTGAGGAGTAATCACAGGTAGATGGTCGGACCTGACACACTAGAGCAGCAGTAGGGAACCCTAGTCCTGGAGAGCTGCTATCCAGCACGTTTTAGAGGTTTCCCTGCTCAGCAGGTGATTAACAGGGTTCTGCAGAGCCTGATGAGCTGCTGCAGGTGAATCAACTGTGCTGAAGCAGGGAAACCTCTAAAACATGCTGGATACGGCTCTCCAGGACCAGGGTTCCCTACCTCTGGTCTGGAAAGTAAACCGTAGGAACGAGTCTTCAGTCCAGACTGTACCGGTAATTATCACCGAGCTCATTCTAAAGGTTTATATCAGCCTGATGAGGACCCGCCCTCGTGTGACATCATCACTATAATGTGTGACATCATCACTAGAATGTGTGAAGCCAGGTTTTACCTCTGAACGCCAGCAGCAGAGTTCCGCTGTAAGTGACTGGGCCAGCTGAGCTCAGAGTTATTCTGAGTCTGAACCTTCATCTCCTAATATAGCTGCTCTTGTGTTAGCTTAGCCGCTAGCCGCTCTGATAGGGTTAGGGTCAGAGGACGGACCCCGACCAGGGCAGGACCGACCCAGAAGACCAGGACAAGTGTGTTGGCCTGGAGTTGTACTGGTCAGCTCCCAGTATGAAGGAGCTGTTAATCCTGAATCAGGACGCTTGCAGCTCCTTCCTCAACATTTTAGTGAAACTTGACCTCCGACAGATGATCAGCTGTGCTCCGATAAGTTTAGCTTCCTGCAGTCCGGCGCTGAGCTTCAGAAACAGGTGCTGCTGTTTATTTATGGAGGCCGGGTCCATTCAGGTCACATGACACCACCTTACCAGACCGGATTAAACCTGACATCATTGTTGTACTGGAATAAAACTCAGCCTGTGTTGAGATTAAAGTCAACGTGTCAAACTATCGTCCCAGATTACAGACGGAACCTTTCTGTAAACCAGCTAGTAGACCAATCCATGCTGTGGGTAACTCTGGAAACCATTAGGAGGCCTGGCTCATGGGTGCCATAGATGAAACGTGATCCAACAGGTCCGTCACCTGGAGGACTCCAAACGTTTCCCAGCAGATCAGCATGACGTGAAACCATCTGGTGACATGAATGTAAAAAATCTAGATGCTCACACCTGTTCTTCGCTCTCCTCAGGGTGACCAGGAGGTTAAAGCTGTCTCACCAGGATGTGAACCAGGAGAGTCCAGCGGTGGAGCTGCAGCCAGAGCCGAGGTGGAACCGGACAAGTTCGAGCTGCCTCCAGAGTCGGATGAGGAGTACATGGTGGTGGAGGAGGCGGACTCCTCATCAGTCGGTCGTATGAAGAAGACCGGGCTGACGCGCATCGAGAGCTTCAAAGCCACCTTCTCCAAGGAGAACATGACCAAGACCCGTGAGAACCTGGGCACCAAGGTCAACAAGCTGGGCGAGAGAATCGTGACGGCTGAGAGGCGCGAGAAGATCCGTCAGTCTGGTGAGAAGCTGAAGCAGTCGGGCGAGAAGCTGAAGGAGACCTTCACCAAGACCGTACCAGCAAAGCTGAACCTGAAGAAGGAGCGGACTGTGGCAGAAGGTCAGGAAGGAGCCGAGGGAGCTGCAGAGGCCGCCGTCCCCGTCCCTCCTCCCAAAGGTCGTAAGGGCAGCCCACACGCTGCCGACGACGAGGGCAAGGCGGCCGGGTCGGAGGTTCCGGTGTACGACATGAAACAGCTGTCATAAAGATCTGGACTGAGGAGAACCACGTTCATGAAGATGTGTAGAACTTTACAGAAGGAAGTGAACTTTGAGCAGACCGGTCCAAAAACACTGAACCTGGAGAGAAAAGTTGCTTTATCAGAACTTTTCTACCAAACCAGCAGCAGAAAGTTTTCTTAAAGTTGGACAGAACCGTTTCAGAACTTCTCCACGGGTTCCTCATGTCACCCTGCTGCTGCTGCTGCTGCTGGTCATGTGTTGCATGTTGATGAAGGTGAAATGTTTGATGATGAAGATGAGGCAGGTGAAAAGTATGTCTGGTTCAGAAAAATGGACCTTTAGTTTGGATAAACGAGACTTTTTGTTCCAGCCAGGAGCTGATCCTGAGGAACCCTAACCCAGAGCAGCTGCAGAGGACTTCTGGTCACATCTGGAGTCCTGGATCCGGTCTCAGAGTTTAGCTTTCATAGATTTATCAGCTGAGACCCGTTAATAATTAATGAAACCTAAAAATGTCTCCAGCATCTCCTCACGGCCGCCTGCTCGTCCCCGTGTGTGACGGAGGAAACGACCCGAGTCAGAGGAGTGGTCCACCTGTGATGCACCGTCTCATTAAAACGTCAGGAATCATGTTTGAGAGTTTAAAGCTGTCAGATAATTATAGAAAACACAACATCATCCAGCAGAGGACATCAGGGCTATCAGGAACGTACTAACGTACTACATCATTACTGAGTAGTACTACATCATTACTGAGTAACACTACATCATTACTGAGTAGTACTACATCATGACTGAGTAGTACTACATCATTACTGAGTAGTACTACATCATTACTGAGTAGTACTACATCATTACTGAGTAATACTACATCATTACTGAGTAGTACTACATCATGACTGAGTAACACTACATCATTACTGAGTAGTACTACATCATGACTGAGTAGTACTACATCATTACTGAGTAATACTACATCATTACTGAGTAGTACTACATCATTACTGAGTAGTACTACATCATGACTGAGTAGTACTACATCATTACTGAGTAATACTACATCATTACTGAGTAGTACTACATCATTACTGAGTAGTACTACATCATGACTGAGTAACACTACATCATTACTGAGTAGTACTACATCATGACTGAGTAGTACTATATCATTACTGAGTAGTACTACATCATTACTGAGTAGTACTACATCATTACTGAGTAGTACTACATCATTACTGAGTAGTACTACATGATTACTGAGTAATACTACATCATTACTGAGTAATACTACATCATTACTGAGTAGTACTACATCATTACTGAGTAATACTACATCATTACTGAGTAGTACTATATCATTACTGAGTAGTACTACATCATTACTGAGTAGTACTACATCATTACTGAGTAATACTACATCATTACTGAGTAGTACTAGATCATTACTGAGTAATACTACATCATTACTGAGTATTACTAGATCATTACTCAGTAATACTAGATCATTACTGAGTAATACTTCATCATTACTGAGTAACACTACATCATTACTGAGTAATACTACATCATTACTGAGTAATACTACATCATTACTGAGTAGTACTAGATCATTACTGAGTAATACTACATCATTACTGAGTATTACTAGATCATTACTGAGTAATACTAGATCATTACTGAGTAATACTTCATCATTACTGAGTAACACTACATCATTACTGAGTAATACTACATCATTACTGAGTAATACTAGATCATTACTGAGTAATACTACATCATTACTGAGTAGTACTAGATCATTACTGAGTAATACTACATCATTACTGAGTATTACTAGATCATTACTCAGTAATACTAGATCATTATTGAGTAATACTTCATCATTACTGAGTAACACTACATCATTACTGAGTAATACTACATCATTACTGAGTAATACTACATCATTACTGAGTATTACTAGATTATTACTGAGTAATACTATATCATTACTGAGTAATACTTCATCATTACTGAGTAACACTACATCATTACTGAGTAATACTTCATCATTACTGAGTAACACTACATCATTACTGAGTAATACTAGATCATTACTGAGTAATACTACATCATTACTGAGTAATACTACATCATTACTGAGTAAATACTACATCATTACTGAGTAGTACTACATCATTACTGAGTAAATACTACATCATTACTGAGTAGTACTACATCAGTGTCCCAAGTAGAACGAGGATGCTTTTGGAACTCCTGGGAATGCTGGCGGATCCGTTTGTGGTAAATATGGCAGACGTTTATGATAGAGAACCGGTTCCTCTTCAGGAACCAGAACCCCCCCCCCCCCCCCCCCATGGGTCAGAAACATCTGAGGTAAATAAACAACAACAACATCCTTTCTGTGGTCCTGATGAAGAGTACGATGCAGATGAAGAAGCTGGTGGTTGGTAAGAGTCCGTGGGTTTGTCATCCAGCTGTCCTCCTGATGGTTCGTATCTAAAACACGTTTGTGATGCTTATCTTAATCTGATCTCTGCTGTAATCTGGGACGTGTGCGCGTTAGAGGGGCTGCATGGCTGTCAGAAACAAAACCACTGAAGCTGTTTGTGTTGAGAAAATAAAAGCAGAACAAGTAAAGTTCTGTTCAGTTCCTTCATGAAGCTCCAGTCTCCTCAAACCAGTCCAGCTATAACCATTAAAACCAGAAACAGACTCTAAACCAGTTAGTTAGATGTCATCAAATTTAGGAACATAATCTTTACCTGTAATCCTGAAGAAGGGTTGGGCTAAAGGCTGGCTCTGAGAGGCCAAGAAGAACCGGACCAGTCATCGTTTCTGAAGCAGCAGTAAATAAAAACATGGATCATTAGGAGATGTGGTGTTTGTCCTCCAGCAGGCTGAGGCTACAGCAGCATAACTAAAGGGATGAGTCAGGATAACCCAGTATGAAAATAAATAAATAAATAATAATTATTACTAGTCAGCGGGTGTTTCACATTTAGGGACTGGTTTGATGTTGTGACTGTAATAATGTATTCATTTAGGTTTATTAATATTGTTCATGTTTATATTTGGCTTTGTGGTTTATTTTAGCATTAGCTGGCTCGCGTTAGCATTAGCTCTGCTATGTTTAGCGTCCTCAAATGTGCCCCAACTCTTTTAAATCAAGATTGAAAACGTTCATGTGTTCATCAGCCTTTGGATGAATGTTTCTGATGCTGCACCTTCTGCACTGTAACTGCTCACCCTTTAACTTTTATCTGATTCTCAAATCTGAATTTATTTTGTGTATTTTAATTATGCTGTCACGTTGATTTTGCTGTTCTTGCTCATGGAATGCTCAATGAACTGCCTCTGTGTGTGAAACGTGCCATACAAATAAAGCTGCCTTGCCAAACAGAAACAAGTGGACAACGAACTGGAAAAAAGGGACCTGGGTCTCAAAAACACTTAGAAATTAGATTATTAAAGCAGAGGAACCAACAAAAGATAAAAAATAATTCAGAAAAGTAAAAAGGACTAAACTTTGCAATAACACCAGAAAAAATATCATATGATGAATTTACTGTAGGAACAGAAATGTCAACAGATCACAGACAAAGGAAGAACCACGGTGATAATGGACAAAGAAAAATATAAACAACAGATGCTCGAGGACAAAAAAACATATAAAACACTGAAAAAAGATACAACAGAAGACATGAAAAAACATGTAAAAATCACTGAAACCACTAGAAGAAAAAGGCAAAATAACAGAAAAAACTACAAACACTGGATTCCAACAGCAAACGTGAATCCAAGAATCTATGGAACGCCAAAAATACACAGCTCAAAAACTAAAGAGAAGACAAAAATCAGACCTCCTAGATCTGAATGAATGAAATATTCTTATTAAATACTTTGTTCTTTACGTAGTTGAATCACAAAATCACAAAAATGATCAATGGAAATCAGATTTACCAACCCATGGAGGTCTGGATTTGGAGTCACACTCAAAACTAAAGTGGAAAAACACGCTACAGGCTGATCCAGCTTTGATGTAATGTCCTTAAAAGAAGTCAGAATGAGGCTCAGTAGTGGGTGTGGCCTCCACGTGTCTGTATGACCTCCCTACAACGCCTGGGCATGCTCCTGATGAGGTGGTGGATGGTCTCCTGAGGGATCTCCTCCCAGACCTGAACTAAAGCATCCACCAACTCCTGGACAGTCTGTGGTGCAACGTGGCGTTGGTGGATGGAGGAGACATGATGTCCCAGATGTGCTCAGTTGGATTCAGGTCTGGGGAACGGGCGGGCCAGTCCATCGCATCAATGCCTTCATCTTGCAGGAACTGCTGACGCACTCTAGCCACATGAGGTCTAGCATTGTCTTGCATTAGGAGGAACCCAGGGCCAACCGCACCAGCATATGGTCTCACAAGGGGTCTGAGGGTCTCATCTCGGTACCTAATGGCAGTCAGGCTACCTCTGGTGAGCACATGGAGGGCTGTGCGGCCCCCCCATACCATTACTGACCCACTGCCAAACCGGTCATGGAGGATGTTGCAGGCAGCAGAACGTTCTCCACGACGTCTCCAGACTCTGTCACGTCTGTCGTGTGCTCAGTGTGAACCTGCTTTCATCTGTGAAGAGCACAGGGCTCCAGTGGTGAATTTGCCAATCTTGGTGTTCTCTGGCAAATGCCAAACGTCCTGCACGGTGTTGGGCTGTAAGCACAACCCCAACCTGTGGACGTCGGGCCCTCATACCACCCTCATGGAGTCTGTTTCTGACCGTTTGAGCAGACACATGCACATTTGTGGCCCGCTGGAGGTAGGGATGGGTACCTTTGACATTTGAATCGATACGGTACCAATTCCCGGTACCTATGAATCGATACCGGTACTTCACGGTACCTATTTTCGATACTTTTGAGTGTTTAATAATTATTTAAATCTCATTTTTAATTAAAAATTTATTTTTTCTCAATATATAACCATATTTGATAAACATAACAATAAATAACATACAACTGTTTGTATTTTGTCATCGTAGTGTTGTACAAAATTCTTCAATATGAAAACCTTTAACCACAACTGTTTCTAAATGATGCAGAAACTAAAACCCAGCTCCATGTGCTCCTATTCCTCTCCTTTCCCCTCTGGACAAATTGTGTGATGGTGCGTCCTTGTAGTATTAGAAACTGCTGTGAACTACATTTACTGTGTATCTTCATTCATTTTGCCGTTCTTTTTCAAACAGTTGATTTTTCCTACTCGGAAGTCGGAATTTCCGAGGAGGAAGTGAACGCACCATTAGCTGATAGCAATGTTAATGCTAGCTAAAATATCAAGCTAACACTATCTT
>SSNS01000163.1:1310968-1326768 GCA_006937985.1 Aphyosemion australe | reverse complement strand
TTATTAAGAGCTTTATATGTGAGAAGGAGGATCTTAAAATCTATTCTGAATTTAACAGGCAGCCAATGTAGGGAAGCTAAAACAGGAGAGATGTGGTCTCTCTTTTTAATTCTCATCAGAACTCTAGCTGCAGCATTTTGGACCAGCTGAAGACTTTTGACTACATTCTGTGGACCTCCTGATAGTAATGAATTACTGCAGTAATCCAACCTTGAGGTAATAAATGCATGAACCAGTTTTTCAGCATCACTCCTGGAAAGGATGCTTCTAATCTTAGCAATATTCCGAAGGTGGAAAAAGGAAATCCTACAAACCTGTTTAACGTGGGATTTGAATGACATGTCCTGGTCAAAGATAACACCGAGGTTCTTTACTTTGTTCTCGGAGGCTAATTTAATACCGTTTAGATCAGGTGACTGACTAAGCAGTTTCCTTTTCTGAGGTTCTGGACCAAAGATGATAACTTCAGTCTTGTCAGGATTTAGCAGCAGAAAGTTTAGAGTCATCCAGATTTTTATGTCTTCAAGACAAGCCTGTAATCTACCTAACTGATTAGGTTCATCAGGGTTTATGGATAAATATAACTGAGTATCATCAGCATAACAGTGGAAGTTTATCCCATGTTGTCTAATGATTTTACCAATTGGAAGCATATATATAGTGAAAAGAATTGGTCCAAGTACTGAACCCTGTGGTACTCCACAAGTAACTCTAGAGAATGAAGAAGATTTCTCATGTACATGAACAAACTGAAATCTGTCAGATAAATAAGATTTAAACCAGCCTAGCGCTGTTCCTTTGATCCCTACAACATGTTCAAGCCGTTAAATGTTGAATATTAAACTAAATGCATTAATTAGGCTACGGCTCATTTTTTTTCAAAGTGAAATGATCATTGATGAAATGAAATATAGACCTACACGTATCAAAGAAAAGTTGGCTAGTTTTTAAGTTAACAGTAAACATATGAAACCATGACTGAAACAGGTTATGGAGTTGGTTAAAAACAATTAATTTCGGTGTTTAAGGCTGGAACTTGTTCAGGGAACACACGCAGGTGGGTTCCTCGTTAAGACGCCTCCAGTTCAAAAGTGTTGGGGACATCCTCGGCTAAAGTGACACCCATGTGTGGCAGTGTATTGGACGCAACCTGACCCCTACTTCACACTGGAAGCATCAGCGTTGCCGAACAGCAGCGGAATGGTTTACTCACGAGTTTCGCCGTGTGCCAGTACACGCCGGGAGAATCTCAGCCACAAAGCGGCTTCTCCGCCGTGCTCCTCCCTGTACTCGCGAAATCACAAAATCCCTTGAGACTTCAGAGGTCACGGTTGGTTTATCTTTGGGCAATCAAGTCTAAAAATGTATTCACAAAATTTGAGAAGTGACTTAATTTAAAGATAATTAAATGTTTTGCACTTTGAGGTACAGCCTTGTTTCCTACCTGGTTCTGGTTCTTCCCTCAGACTGATTAATAATTAATCTTTTAATGAAAGCCACTCAGTTTTTCTTCATGCCATTTAGAATATATATATATATATATATATATATATATATATATATATATATATATATATATATATATATATATATTGGAAAAAAAGAACTATGGACTAGTTCGTTTTTGGAACAGTGAACTTAGTTAAAAAAATTTAAATTATGAACTAAATATGAACTAGTTCATTTTAAAATGTATGAACTGAACTTTGAACTAGTTCGGTTTTAGAACAAACTTTCCCAACACTGTTAGTGGCGCTGCGTTTCTGGGACGCGTCTGAAAATCGCCGTGTTGCAGCTGGTTTGAATCACCCCCACAGACTTTAATGCACTGCACTTCTATTAGGGCTGGGCGATAAATCAAAACTTTATCATTATCAAAATTTCTGACTCTATCCAATATTGTTTTTCCCATGTCAATAAATTCAGTTATAAAAAATGTAAAAGATGTGTGTAGGTTGGCGACGTTCATGTCCCTTTAAGAAGCTGTACGACCTCACATGACAACGTGATTCATTACTGAGTAATAATATCGTTATCGAGGTGAACTCCTCAATATACCGTAATGTTGATTTTAGGCCTCATCACCCAGCCCTCAGTTCTATACATTTCATCTCATAAATAATAAATAAATTAAACAATAAACAATATTTATTTCCAAATATTATGTAGCATACGCTGTGTGCACCTTAAGTGTCTGTTCTGGTAAAGAAATCGATTCATAAGTTTGTGGTAATCTACTGAATGATGCTCAGATCTGCAGGTTCTTGATTGTTAAGCATCAATAAACTCAGTTTATACAGCAGCTATAGTAATTATGAAACTTGCTCCAGCAGCAACCAGGACACGCATGACCCATAAAGCCACTACTCTAATTTACATTAGTAAAACTAAAAGACCAAAAGTGACTAAAACTAAAAAGCACTTTGGTCCAGAAGACTCAGACTAAAACTAAGATGGCTGCCAAAGACAACACTGATCTTAATAAAACTGCAGTAAACACAAGCTGTTGTCATCTAGAACAGAGGCGTCCCCAGAAAATTTTGATAAGGGTGGCCAGATGGGGTCAGAGAAAATTAGGTCCCTGTGGTAACTCTGGGAGAGTTTATTATTATTATTATTATTATTATTATTATTATTATTATTATTATTATTATTATTAATAATAATAATAAAAAACAATATGCATTCAAAACACTCAAATTTGAGAAATACAAAAATTTCAGAAAATTACATTTCAGTTATTTTAAATGTTATTTCAAAATTGATTTTAGAATTTAAATTTTTTTATAATTCGCCTGTTGCTGTCCTCACAAAAAACTATGGAGATATGAACTTTTTTTTAATGGTGAGCAGCAGAAACTTTTTTTTAATTCAGATTTATTTACTTATTAATTGTATAATTTTTTTATTGGGTTTTAAATTTGTCTTGATTTGAATAAGATAAATGTATGGTTTGTGTCAACATTAAAATTACTTATTAAAGAACACTGCATGGTCTTCCCTGGAGTGGCCAGTGGGGTGGCCAGCAATTTTCTAGCCACCCCTTGGGGGCACCACTGATCTGGAACCCAAGCTAAAATGGAAGTTATGCTAATAACTTATAATTACACCAAAAATGTAAACTAACGAGAGACGACTGAGAGTCAGACGCCTCACCGTATCTCTGATGGATCTGATAAATGTGATGAGAGCACTAGATGCGCTACATGAGGGTGGCTCGTGTTTCTGGAGATCATCAGGTAATAAGGGGTGGGATTGGGGGGTTAAACCAACACATGGGTCCTGAGCACAGCCACAGGGGATGGGTCAGATGTGGAGATGTAATTTCACCAGTGAGTGACGATGACTAATGGGACTTTAGCTGTTTGCTGTTAGAAAGAACAGCTTCATGTACTTTTGTCTAAGGTCCTGGTATGAAGCGTCTCTTTCATCCAGGGCTTTCTGAAACTTCCCCTTTTCCACCTTAAACAGCTTTTCTACAGCGTGTGCGTTCTGCAGCATCTGGAGACCGAGAGCTTGTTTCTCAGCCTGAAATTTTAAAATCTGTTCTTCTGCTTCTTGTCTTTCTTTTTCTAAGGCTTGCTCTAAATGTTGGATCAGCTGTTTGCTGTGAAAAAGCTCAGCTGCGTGTTTCTCCTCCAGCTCCCGGTAAGAAACGTCCTTTCCATCGAGGCGTTTCTGAAACTTCTCTCGTTCTTCCTTAAACAGCTTGTTTATGTGGCGTGCGTTCTGCCCCATCTGAACACACAGCTCCATCTTTTCCGCCTGAACAGAGAGGATCGTTTGGTTTTTGGCTTCGTGTTTCAAAATGAGCCATTCTTTCTCTCTCTAATTCCTGCTCTAATTCAATCTGCCGTTTGCTCTCTTCTTTCTGAGCGATCAGCGTTTGAATATTTACGTCTTTCTGATCTGATTGAGACGTTTCTGTGTTTTCTAACGCCTGTTTAAAACCTTCTGCCAGTTGTTTTGCAGCAAAAACACTCATTTCTTCTGGTTCATTCAGTTCCTTAAGTGAACCGCTCAGATGCTCTTGTTTTCCAACCAAAGCGTTGATAATTTCACAAAAAGACTTCCTTATTTCTTTGTAAATACTCTTTTCTTGAAGTAACTCTTGCTGAAAGTCTTTGGCCTGTTCTGATGCTAAAACCCTGCTTCTTCTGCAGCCATGCGTTCTTGAAGCAGATTCCTTTTCTGCATTCAGTTTTTTAACAAATGGGCATAAAAATATTTTTGCTCACTTTGTACTTTTTGTGTAATGTCATATTTAAAAAAAAATAAAGTCACGATTTTAGTCTTTGTGCACAAAAAATGCTGAAACAAAACTTCCTCATATAATATTTGATAAGTTCCCATTTTTTTACATGAATTTCATCCTTCAACCAAATATAATAAACTATTTGTGTTTCTGAGATTTAACCCCTGTATTACCATGTTTATGATCAAAACCATGTAAACAAATGAAAAATGAAGTTATTTTTTGTGTGTTATGTCCAAAGGTTTTTGCTTTGGGGTGAATTTTTAACACCATGGAGTGTCGAATATAATTTTATTTTATTTTTTCTTAATTTGAATGCAGTCTCAGTCATTGCCCCGCTTTATATGGGGAAAATATGCAACCTCGTAGAAAACAGCAAAAAGTAAACATTGAATGTGTGACTGGTCTGGGAACCCAGACAGAATAATAATAAATATGCTAATATTCAGGCTTATTAGAAAAAAAACGTACATGGGAGTCAATGACACCGAAGCAGGAACTCTAGAGAATCATTTCAGAATTATATTAAATGGATCAGTTCTGCACATAATCCACTCACAAATGGTTCTCCAGACAAGAATGATGGAATAAAAATGAACAAGGCCAGAGCACTCAAGGTGAAAATATTTAATGGGTGCGAGCACAAAAGACTTCAACACTAACGGTGGCTCTCCCTCCTGTCGGCTAAGAACAGGACACTGATGCTACAGAATCACCAGAACTGGACCAGAAGAGACTGGAGAAACCTTTCCTAGTCTGAAGCGTCTGGATTTCAGCTGTCGGGTCAGAACCTGGTGTCACCAACATGAAAGCATGGACCCATCCTGCCCTGTATCAATGCTGCTGCTGCTGCTGGTGGGTGGGGCCTTCTCTAAACCTCCTAGTAAAACTCAGATTATTCCACATTTCACACAAAAACAACAGCAAGTTTTCAGTAAATTGTTTATTTTTCCTGCAAATTTAAAAGCAAATTAAAGTTTGAATCATTGAACAACAGCCCTCAAGATTTCAGAAAAACCCTAAAATTCAGAATCCAGAGCTTCCTGTGGAGGCTGGACTGCTTCAGCTGCAGACTAAACTCAGCTCAGATCTCAGGACCAGAGATTAGATGGTTGAGTCAAGTCAGCATCGCCCCCTAGTGGTCAAAGAAACCAGACCCCCTAAAAAGGACCAATCAGAGGCTTGGATGAGCTGCAGAAGCTCTGCATCCATCAGCTGGTGTTCAGGTCAGAGTTCAGCTTCTGTTCTCCGGTAAACCAACAACAAACCTCCAGAGTCCGTTACCTCACGGCTCCAGATGTGCACAGCTGGAGCGTTAAACACCAAAGCTTCACTTTCATTACATGAAACTTGTTTAAAATAAATCCCCAAAACGACTTCAGCAGGTCTGAAGCTCCACGATTACAGGAAGTCATTAAACATGAGAAACAACAAAAACAAATCAGTGCTACAGATCCTCCGTGTTTACAGTCAGTTCTACAGGCTGATGTTAAATCCGTGACTCGTGATTGGCTGAAGTTTAACGGGACGGCGTCGAGTTCCCAGAGTGTGAAAGAAAGAAAACTAAGATCTGAAGAAGAGAAATCGTGTCGGTCACTCAGAAACAGGTCATCCTGAACTCTAAAACAAAGCTCCTGAAAAAAAACAACCTGAATATAAAAAACCAAAGCCGAGTTCCACCAGGAGAACCTGCGATTAGCCGTGGAACCGCGGAGGTCGACACCAGAGTGACGTCATAAACAAAAACAACAGAACCGTTGAGCGTCGTCTGGAGACGCTCAGACCAAACTAAACTAATACAGCTGGAGTTTGTGTTCAACAGTTTCTAAGCAGGAATTGAACCAGCAACCGCTGAGCTTGGCACTGGTCCAAGTTTCTCAGCAGATGGAGCGCTCAGCTGGGAGCTCACGGTCCTCCTCCTGTGATGAAGGGCCTCCGCGCCGGGGCGTCACTCGTCTGAGCCGGCGGAACGTTTCTGGTTCCTTTTGCGAGGAGATCTCCTAGGAGACGCTTTATCTGGAGAACAAGAGGAGAACGTCTGTTAGCTTCACGTGGTGCAGACGGCTTCAGTCGTGGCTCCTGAACCAGTTAACAGCGACTCTTTTAGTCCACTGAATTATGGGATGTCTGCAGACAACATCTGTCTGGTCCAGATGTTCTGACCCTAAATCTGCTAATTCTTCTGTTTTCATCAGATTAGAAATGAAATCTGGACCAAAACTAAATGACTTTCTTCATGCAGACATTAGAGGGTTAGATTACACACACACACACACACACACACACACACACACACACACACACACACCTCACCTCTGCGACTCTGCACTGAAGATGCAGGAAAGCAGGACAGAAGGAGAGACAGAGACAGATCAGTGAAGGTTAAAGGTCGTTCTGAAACAAGTGAGCAGGAAGAAGAGAACAAACATCACACGCAGGAGAACGTTTGAGGGTTGGATCGGATTTAAACGCAGCAGGAATCAGGTTTTAATTTCCTGAGTCCTCTGCAGAAAGAAGGAAAATCAGGAATCAGGAACGTTTAGTTTCCTCTAAGCTTCTGCGAGGAAGAACAGCTGGAGCTCAGGACCCTCTGGGTGAGACTACATACTGATCTGGTTGAGCGTCTCCTGAGGGATCCAGCTCATGTCCACGTCGTTGTGGCTCGACGTTCCCATTTCCACCTTTGGAGCCGGACGCCTCCTCTGTAAACACAAACAACTTCCTGTTAAACACCTGTGGGAAAAAGAACCCAGCTCAGAACCTGGAAGTTAAATTCAGTTCTTCTCAGGAAGTTCCACCGACGTGAGATCAACCAGAACCAGACAGGAAGTCAGCTAGCATTAGCTTCACTTTAAGCTAACATTCAGGTGAAAACACCTGAGCAGGAGAGAGACGAGACGTGGAGGAGCTGGAAACTGCAGCTGTAGCTGCTGGAAGCTTCCTGATCAACTAGAGGAAAGCCTTCATCATCATCATCATCATCAGGGAGGTAAACAGGACTTCATCTAAAACTATAGATCCATGAACTGGAACGTTGGGTCTTCAGCAGGACGAACCTGTAACGGTCACATCGGATCATCTGTAAGGTCGCTGGGAGCTAAAGGTAAACAGCGTAGTGATCCAATAGGAGTGATGACATCATCAGGATGTCAAACACTTCCTGTTTAATATCAGATTAACGAAGTCTGCTGTTAGTTTGTAAAGTTTAAGATTCAGTCAGTCTGAAGAGAAAACGTTTAAAACAAGCTAAACTAGAGATAATCTGGATTAAAGTGAATGTTTGACGGTCAGAAATAAAAACGAGTCACGTGACCGCGCCCCACCTTCCTAGACTCCAGCAGCTGATGAAGACCGACGACGACGAGCAGCCCGAGGCCCAGGAGGAAGACGTACATGAAGATGCTGAGTAGAAGAAAGATCCAACATCCATTTGCTGATTTCATCCCCTAAAGTCTGTTTTTTCTGGTAATTTAATAAATGAAGGAATTCTGGGACAACATGGAAGTGTTTACGTTTCTCCGTCCAGGCCGTCCTCCCTCTCCGTGATGGTGACGGTCTGGTTGAACACGGCGTCCTGGAAGACGTTTCCCTGCAGGAAACGAGAAAAACAAAAACTGACGTTTTTCCTCCAGAACCGGATTTGGGTTCAATGATTCTGACACCAGACAAGCTCCGCCCTCACGCTGCCATCTTTGTAGTTCAGGTTGATGACAAGTCCGAACGGCCGCCCCCCCATCGGCTCTGCGGGGATGAACGAGTACTCGAAGGTGGCCTGTCTGCCCGGAGGAACCACGGTACCGAGCTGCAGAGCCGTGAAGTTCTGGATGTAGAACTGATAATCCTGAGGGGATGAACAGAACCGGGTCAGACTGGGTCAGAGCTCGGCCTCTACCACAGACACGGGTTTGGGTTTTTACTTAACCTGTGGGTAACGGAACGACGCATCCAGAGACTCCACCACGAAGTTCTCGGAGCCTTTGTTGGTGAAGCCGAGCAGAAACTTCACGATGTTGTTGGCGGGAAAATCTGAAGGGAAACAAAAAGGTGAGTTTGAGGTTCGGAAGTTGGTTCTGATTCAGAAACGAGCAGAAAAGCGTCGACGACCTTCTCCTTTAACGAACAGGATGGTGGTGTCGGCGTTGGGCGAAGCCTTCGCCTCTCCAACCAGCGCCTCCTCCTCCTCGTCTTTTTCCTCCGTCTAAAAAAACATAAAAACAATTCCTGTTCTGACCCAAACAGCTGCTGGTGGTCACCACCCATAACCCCGACGACACCACTCACCAGTTCTGTGTTTTCATCATCCTCCACTTCAGCTTCATCATCCTCATCCTCAGCTGTTACATCCTCCACCACATCTTCATCCACAGCCTCGGCCTCCTCATCCTCGGTCAGATCCTGGGCGCCCGCCACCGGAGCTGAAGGTGAGCGTAAAAACATGACATCACAAACTGAGCGTTGGGGGGGCGGAGCTTCTCCGAAGAGGCTCCTCAGACCAAACTAAGGCTGTTAGTAATTGTGTTAACGCCATTATTATTATTTATAGTAAAGCAGCTTCCCATCACTTCAGTCTCAGAACTAAGGACTCGGTTCCCTTTCAACTAAAACAGACAGAAAAAACACAATTCAGAGTTTTTCCAAACCCAGCTAGGGCTGTTTGCTGCTGCTATAGTTTATTCTTTTCTTTTCACCCAAAAGTTCATAAAAATAAACCGAGGCTCTGATAGAAGAAGGACCTTTCATTTAAGAGTCCAGTAGATATCTGGTGTTGTTAAATGCTGCAGACCCCTGATGGAGTTCAAAACAAATATATATAAATAAACACCTTTTATACCAAAACACGCCAGAGGAAAACTGGACATGCATCTGACACACGTTCAGCCTGAGGAAAGTTTATTCCTAAATAAGATGATGCGTCATTAAACATGAACCAGAACTGCTGGAAACATAATAAATGTAATGTTTATATAATTAAAAGCATAATAATTACTTCATATTTAGTCCTCGACATCATTTCAAACTGACTTTTAACTTCATGTTCAGAAATTCTCATCACTCACTTCTTTTATACCTGAACTAGTGTTTCAGCTTCTACAGATGAACCAGGCAAGTTTCAGCTGCTTGTCTTCCTGTAAAAACTAGAACTTTGTGTCATAATTTGAAGAGTTTTGGCCCTTAGGGAGCACTTCCTCTCAGCCTAGCGTCCAGGCTAACAGCTAGCTATAAGGACACGTCAGTCTAATCAAGAACTGATTTCATTTCAAATCAATACGCAAAATTGACGAACTATAAAACAGAACAGGTTATTAACATTATAAAGTTTGTGTCAAAATACATAAAAGTGTGTGTATATTTACCACAGCTGTACAGGGTTGTTTCAGCTGTCACATGTTAAACTGAGCTCGGCCTTCATAACAGCTCGTTAGCTTAACCGCTAACGAGAAGCTATATTAGCTTTTAAATGTAACATGTAGCGATTTTAGAACGTTACCTTTGATGAGAACAGTGGCCGGGAAGGCTAAGAGGACCAGCAGCAGCAATTTAGGCAGAAGTTTCATCATTTTCAAGTCGAAATCAGTGTTTTCTCATTCAGTGTCGGTCAGAGCCTGGCTGTTAGCCCCCAGTAGCACTTCCGTCACAACTTCTTCTTCTGCTTCCTTAACTCGGTAGATGAGACACGTCAACGGCGTGCTGCTGCCACCCTCCGTTCATGTTTAATAAACATGCTTTTGTGTCCCAAGACTGGAACGTAAGTAACGTCGACCATGGAGCTACAGAAAGAGAACGTTGTCTTAAAGACGGACCACCTGCGTTACTGGATGCTTTGATTAATAAAATAAAACAGCTGGTAAGTATTCTTTAATATCAGTAACCTTAAATATGGAAGCACATTCCCGCCACTCAGATAAAAAAAACAATATCCCATTATTATGACTTAGCTATCTCATTATTATGAGATAATTTTTTTATCTGAGTGGCGGGAATGTGCTTCCATACTTAAACAGAATAATGAGTAAAACCTTTTCTGTTGCACCTATTTTCAGTAAATCAAAAACAAAATCAAATACGGTCAAGCTTCCAGCTGGAATTAGCCTAGTGAACTAGACCAAATTCTTGCTTTGCAAAGTTCACATATATAGGATGGCTTGCCAGGCTAAGCTAGAATAACAAACAGTGATGATTTATTCAGATGCAACAGACGCAGCAAAAACACGACTTACTGGAAACAAACAAATATAAATAAATAAAACCCATTTAAAAGTGGTTCATATGGAGCCTAAGAGATGCAATAATCATTGACACTATGTGGCGCGCAGGGAGAGATCGCTGTCTTTTCCAGGTCTAACGGGAACATTTAATGAAAACATTGATTTTAACCCAAAAGGGCTTCAGACAGGAAAAAATGTTCAGATCAAACAAATATCAGCCCACCTGTCGGCTAATCCCCGCTGGTGGTGTTCAAGGAAACCCCGACAGGTGTGCCTCTGCCCGGTTCCTGCTGCAGTTTATAGTCTTAGTGACGTCACTCCATTACTAAAATAAAAGCCTGTAGAATAAATTAGAAATAAACTCAGATGTAAAACCCTGACTTAATCAAACATCTGTGGTCTTGAATAGTTTATTTGGTTTAATAAGAGCTCAGTGATGCCTAAATGTAAATCTCTCTGTTTTAGATCATAATCAGGGTTCTATGATGACGTGTTTTTGTTTTTATATAAGCTGATGTTTGTGTTTTATGAAGAAGCTGAAAGCTGCGTTTATTTAATGAAAATGATTTTTACTAACTTGTTTGTTACAGATGGACGAGGACCACTCTGATCAGCAAAACAGCAGCTAAAGACACGAGATAATTCACCTGCTGCTAAAGAAAAGTAGGAAAAGCTTTGTTGTGCTTTATTTGTTTTTATTTGTCTCACGTGGAAAACACTGAAGTTCTGACAAAACAACAGAAACTGAGTGATAAATTAAATCAAATGGAAATAAAATGATTATAATTTGTGTCAAAATACAAACTAAATAAGATAAAAGTCAAAAATCCTCAAAGCAGGAGCAAAATCATCAAATAAACACATGAATACTCAGTAAAACCTTTTCTATTGCATCTATTTTCAGTAAATCAAAAGTAAAATCAAATACTGTCAAACTTCCAGCTAGAATAAGAAACAGTGATGATTTATTCAGATGCAACCGACACAGCAAAAACACGACTTACTGGAAACAAACAAGAGTTAAATACGTCTTTCCACAGCGTAGACGGAGCCCGTGTATGAAAAAATCTGCAGCGACACGCAGACTTCAGTCTGTTACTGAGACGTGACGAAGTCGGTTTACAAACCCAACACAGTGAGTTAGTGACGCGGCTGTTTCAGACTCGACCTGGGATCGGTCTATTTACTGGAACTCTAAACTCACCTGAACATGAAACAAACTCTAAACCCATCTCCTCCCTCGGTCACATGACTCAAACCGATTAAACAACTTTTAGATTTTTATGAATGAACTCGTCCAAATGAAAAATGATCTTCTACTGAAGAAACAAACTGATGAGAGGTAAAAGTCTGGTGATATTCTGTGTTTTCGTATTCTCTGATAAAATCCGAGGACACACATGGATTATTTCCTAGAACATAAACAGGAATCTCAGCCTAAAAGCTAAATATTTTATAATTCTTACACAGACGCATGTTTGGATTCATTTTCTCCAGGATGCATCTGAACAGATTATTTCTGTCTGATTTTATTCCAGATTAAAGCTGCAAAGAAAAACTACAAAAACATCAAATTTGATGTAATAAAATGTCCAGATTTCATCTTTTCTCTGCAGTTTGAGGTAAATCTATTTAGCAGGTTTTTAAAGGGGTCATCACCTATAACAGCGTGGATATCTACATGCTATTCTAGTCTTTTAGGCCATTAAAATAAATTGTATTGGAAAAATAAATAAAAAACGTGATTTTTTAATCCTTTATTGTGAAGGGCATATTTTCTCACGAGATCACACGTGATATTTCGGCTGTGTCGGACGCGCGGGACTGAGGAGCGCGTTGATTGGTGGAAGGAAGCAGGAAGCAGCTTCAGCGTCTCGCTCCAAAACAACAAAAGTTATAACTGAACCCGACCTGGCAGTGACCTACGGGATCTAACCGTGTATGTACGAGCCCGAGCCTCGCCTCGTGCGTAATGGCGTCCTCGCTTGTTGTTGAGTTGGGACAAAGCAAGCTAACATCCAGGCATTGGCTCTTATGCTGTTGTGAAGATGGAATACACAAACCGATCAGTTTTGTTTCCCGTAACACGGATCACAACATGAGTCGTCAACGGTAAGACATCATTTATGCGTTTCACGTTATGAAATGAGCTTTGTTGTGCTGGTTTGTTCGCTGCTGGTTCATATTTGTTTATATTCGGCCTTTGTGATGTCATATAGGGCCAGAGCTCAAGTTCTGGTGTTGGAGTGCGCGTGCTCGTGGGGTGCATGTGAGCTGGTTGAAGAAGGCAAGAGTAAACAAACGCTTCAATGTTAAATATCGGCTTCTCAGCCAGTGAAAAATCATTAGAAAGCCATTATAGACATGTTTTTAAGTGGAAAAGTGAAGATTTCAGGTGATGACTTCTTTAAAACAACTGACTGTGCGTTTAGCTCCTTTGACCTCTAGGAGGCGCTGTTAAACTTACCGATGCTAAAACAGGAAACCAGAAAGGGAAATCATTCCAGGTTATTTACTAAATCCTGCGGAGGCTGAGAGTTTTCCAGTCTAGTGACGAGGTTTCTGTTAGGACCCGTCCTGAGTTAGAAGCAGGTTTGTTTTCATCACCTGTACCTGCTAACAACCAGGATGAATGAAACAGGAACACGAGAATAAAGAATATCACGGGACCTTTACGTTAACGGCCTCCCTAAGGCTCGTCTTTTTGCTTCCGTCTGGTTTCTTTCCTCTGAAATCTGATTCTTTTTCACGTTTTAAAGAAAACCTGCGATAATCTCCTAATCTCAGCCGTCTGTGATGTTCTTTACATTTCAGATAAACTAGGTTTCTGTCTGTGAGACGGTTTACCTCCTGGTAACAGACACAACCTGAGAACTTTATATAAACTGGATTTATGAACCAACCACTTCGTCCTGAAGTGTAAAGAACACCACCTCCTCCACCTGAACACTGATTGGACAGCTCTTCTCCTCCTCTTCAGTTGCAGCCCTCCACGTAGTTCGCCGGCAGCATCCCGGACTTCCCGGTTCTCTGGACCGTGCCGTACATCCAGCCCTCGTCGATGGGCTGAGCGTTGATGATGACATCACCGTCTCTGAAGGAGACTTCATCGTGGTCCTGAGCGGCGTAGTCGTACAGCGCTCGGTAGACCCGCTGCAGGGACACGGAGACACCGGGTCAGAAATCCCTACATTCCAACATGTGAGACGTTTAATCCTAAAGTGGGAGATAAAGAAAACCCGGCTGTGGGCGGTCTGGTACCACGGAGGCTGAGTGAGGCGGGGAGGTGACGGATCGGACTGACGACATGCTGGTCTGATGCATGTAGCCGTGATACGGCGGATGCTGCTGCATCTGGACGCCCTGATGATGATGATGGTGATGGTACGCTCCGGGGAGGACGGGAGCTGGAGACAAACACAAACAGGAAGTCAGTCTGGGAAGCGTTTCCTGTTTGATTCTGACCCTCTGTGAGTGAAACCAGGTGAGCACACCTGCAGGCAGACTAGGTGGATTAGTCAGATGACTCATGTTTTAATCTGTGATTCACTCTGAAACAAGAGAGGAGCTACCGGGGGTGTCGGTGCTGCTGCGGTCCCAAAGGTCAGAGGTCAGAGAGCTGACCGACTGCTGGGAGTGCTGCCTGCTCAGCCTGTGACCTGCTCGCTCTGACAGGCGGCCGCCAGCAGGGGGCAGCACCGACCAGACAGCGCCAACAAGGAGAGAGAGAGAGAGCTCGTTCATCCATTTGAGATTAAAAAACAACTTCAGGAGTTTAATGGTTCTGTATAAAATCACCGAGCTTTTTTCATCTAGAACTGTGACGATGAATCTGTTACCACAGTTTTAAACCTGCATAAAACACCTCATTAAAGTTAAAGGTGTGGGACACTCGTTTAATCAACCCATCTGCAGTGGTCTCTAGTGGGAATGTAAGTCGCTCTCTGGGGAAGAAAAACACCGGTGACAGGAACTAGAAGGCCCAATCCTCACTCTACGTCTACGCCCTTCTGTGACGTGCACTTAGAGGAGGTGCGAAGTACACAAGTGTACCTAATTGGGACAGGGAGCGCTGCGTCATCGACCACGCACCATGCTGGGATGCCGGTTGCTGTTTGTGCTACTTTAAAAAAATCTTTATTAACAACTTTCAAACAAACAATTATTTGACTAAAATTAAATTCATTGCTGTCCACATTACATCTTAGTCTAAAACATTAAGAACATGAATAAATATTAATCCTCTTAAAATTTACTTCTTTCATTTGAAAATACAGATTTTCAGAAAAGGCGCTTCAGTTATTGCTCCGCCTTCTTCTCAAACTTCCCACACAGCCTGAGGGTAATAACATAGACAGGAATACATAGACACCCCATTGGTGTAACAGCGTCGCCGCCATTAAAGATTAAAGCCATCAGTTTGTCACACACACTGGTGTGTGGTGAAAATTGTCCTCCGCATCTGACCCATCCCCATGGTGGGGAGCGGTGAGCTGCAGCTGTGGCCGCGCTCGGGAACTATTTGGTGGTTTAACCCCCCAATCCAACCCCTTAGTGCTGAGTGTCAAGCGAGGAGGCGTTGGGTCCCATTTTTTCAAAGTCTTTGGTATGACCCGACTGGGAATCGAACCCTGATCTCCCAGTCCCGGGGCGGACACTCTACCACTAGGCCACCGGATATTGGATGGGTCTCTCACTCTCCAAACCCAACTGGAGTCAATGCAGAGAGAGCAACTATGCCTGTTTGTTGTGCAGCCTATGGTTGTAACAACCGGCACACTCATGAAAACAGATCACGTGGGACTTTTCTAGCCTACCTGTTGGGATTTTATATAAAATGTTTTTATTTATTTTATTATATTTATATTTTAATTCTCATGCCATACCATGTGTCTGATTTCGTGAAAATCATAATAAAACGTGGTTATTAGTTGGGTAAGCACCTTCCTCAGTAGAAATAAATGCACTGGGGGTGAAAAGAGACCCATCCAAGATGGCAACCGGCCACTAAGGCAGCTCCCATAGGCAGCGCCAGTCCATGGGGCATCTATGTATATATGTCTTTGGGAAATACCCTTGCACAAAGTCTGCATCGATGTGGATTTGGGTGCAAGGGTGCAAAGGGGGCGTGGTCACCTTCCACACTTGAGAATTGGGACACCCTACACACTTGCACCCCTGGCCAGGAATGCACAATTGAAGGGCGCGTGTGGAAGTGCGAGTATGGGAATAGAGCCGCAGTGAGCCATATCACAGCTGAGCTTCAGACGGCAGGATCTGGAGTCTTGCTTCCTGATATGTGGACATCTCTCCTCTGATTGGCTAACAGCAACACAACT
>SSNS01000163.1:1268468-1303468 GCA_006937985.1 Aphyosemion australe | reverse complement strand
TGGGTTTTAATTTCATACCAAACAAAAAGATTTTCTACTTTTTGCTTCATGTTTTAATTTTCCGGAGGGCATGATGGGACTCGTCCTCACCTCACTCAGCAGGATGCTGGCGTTCCGGGCCGTCAGGTATCCGGGAGTTTGATCCACATCCAGTAAAGCTTTCCCCTTCACCGTCTCCTCAAAGTCCCTCCGATATTCCTTCTGAGAGTCGGACGTAAACAAAAACATCTGTTGTTGTTGTTTTAAGGCAGGGGTCCCCAATCCTGGTCCTCAAGGGCCGGTATCCAGCAGGTTTTAGTTGTAACTCTGCTTCAACACACCTGATTTCAATTAGCAAGTGATTAGCAGGCTTCAGCAGAGCTTGAAGAGCTGCTGCACAGGTGATTCAACCACTGAATCAAGTGTGTTTGAGCAGAGAAACCACAAAACCTGCTGGATAGCGGCCCTCCAGGACCAGGATTGGGGACCCCTGTTTTAAGGGTTCTGATCCATGACCAGTTCTCCTGCTCCGTAAACTGGATTCCAGCTGCTGAAAGTGGGATTTTTTTCCAACATGTGGTCCAGATCCAGATGTTTTTTTTTACCTCACTCTGAATCTTCTGAGCTTCTCTGAACACCTGGTAGGTCTGAGTGTCTCCAAACTCCATCAGAGAGCGACCTTTGTTCTTCTCGTACTCTTCTCGGTACTTCACCTGAAACCAGCGGAAGCTCATTAAAGCAGGAAATAGGAAAATAAAAGCCTTCCTGTGTGAGCAGAACCTGGCTGTGCAGCACCGCGTTCTCCTTATGGCGGCGCTGTTCAGCCGTGTCCACGGCGATGTGATAGTGGGCCTTGGTCTGCTCGTACTTCTTCTTGTACTCCACCTGAACACACACAGGTACCAGAATCCGAACAGAACCCCAGACTCTTATTGTGAAGGTCTGAGTGTGAGCCTACGTTGCTCTGGAGCTTGCTGGCGTTCAGAACGTGTTCCAGCTGCAGGAGGTTGGGCAGGTCCGAGGAGCCCTCGGGTCTCTGGTTCTGATTGGTCCGATACTTCACCTGGAGGAGACACGATGGCATGAGGGGGACAGCTGCATCCAGGTTGCACCTGGGGTCAAAGGTCAGACTCTCCAAAGCCCAGGTTAGGACAGATCAGTAAATCATGTTTTCGTTCCTTCTGCCTCCTAAATGAAAACGATAAAACACCTGAGCGACCTTTAATAACCTCTCAGAGCCAAACTCCCGGACCGGGCCGACGATGAAGATGATGAAGGTGGGTTCAGCTCCAGCTGTTATGTAACTCCGGTGGCTGAGTGGGAGTTCTGTGTGTGTTCCTCTTGTTCACGCGTGTTTATTTGGACACGTTTGTGATCGAGGCTGGATTTAGGGTCCGGGTTGGATCTGGTCTGAGCTGGAATCAGATTTTGGTTGTCATGGAAACGCGTGTGAGAAGAACTCTAAAACAAACCGCCGCGTCGGCGCGAGCGTAACCTCTTCAACTTGTGCAGCTTTTCATCCCACAGTCCCTCTTCATTTGCTTCACAAAGGTTGCCATGGTTACACCCACACAACAGCCTGGATCTGGGAGCGTGTTTGGAAGTGAACATCACACCAACAGACGCGGTTTGTTCCTCTTGTTTATCGGAGAGGCTGAAAGGAAAACTGCAGGTTTGTTTTGTTCTGAAGCTCCAGAAGCTTCCTGTGGGACCACGCAGCACCGTTCATCCTGAGATGCGGAATATTTCATAAAGTCAGCTCGTTTGGGCTGGGGGGGCAGCCTCTGTAGTCTGACATAATCTTAATCTACATGTCTGCCCTTTAAACACTAAAACAAAACAGGACCCAGTGAACAGGAGCGTCGTTATCAGGCTATGAGCACGAGCAAGCACCAATGGAGACTGTGTGTGACCATGTGACCAGGTGTGATCATGTGACCAGGTGTGACCATGTGACCAGGTGCAGGACCCACCTGGCTGGCCAGCGCTGCAGCAGCCTGCGTGTGTCTGAAGGACAGGCAGTCCAGAGGGTTGTAGCACGGCTTCTGTCCCCTTACATCTCTCTCAAAGCTCTCTTTGTACTTCACCTGCAGGACGGAGAAACGAGGCCCAACGTCAGGTGGTGGCTTCCTGCCATCGGCCCAGTGCATGCTGGGTACTTACCTGACTGGCCAGTTTGGAAACCTCTTTGGCGTGCAAGATGTCGTTTCGGGTCAGAACCGACCCGTCGCTGTAAACGGGCTGTTTGGTGTTGCTCTTGTAGGCTACCTGGAAATCAGAGTTATAGTTTCAATGACTGGAATTATCCAGAACCGCTGATCCGGTCAGAACTTCTGATCCGGTCCAGAACTCCCGATCCAGTCAGAACTCCTGATCCGGTCAAACTAAATCCTGTGTTCATGATCTCTTGCAGCATTATACTGTTAAAGCTGCTTTAGTGAATCTACAGAACGAGCTCACGGAACACTCACCCCCCCTCGGCTAGCTTCCCTGGATCCGCTTTACCAGAGCAAATGGTTGCTTTTGGTCTGAAACGTGTTATTGGTGGAGGATTTTAGACAAATGCGAGAACCACTTCATTATTATTTTATCTCCACAACATATTTATAGCTATATGATGCTAGAAGGTTGTTAAGAGGCTTGAAAACAAGCTTTATCCTAGCTTGTTCTGCAGATTTAATCTAAAATGAAATTCTCTCTCTCACACACACACAAACAGTCACACACACACACACACACACAAACAGTCTCTCACACACACACACACACACACACACACACACACACACACACACACACACACACACACACACACACACACACACACTCAAACACCATGTTATATAACCAGAGTTTGCTGTTAACAGAAGATCGTGTTCTATTATTAATCAGCACTTCCTCTCAGTGAACAGCTGGTGAACACGACTGTTGTCATGGAAACTGATGTACAGGAGAATGGGATGTCTCTACACACACACACACTCACGTCGCTGGCCAGTCTGGCTGCGTTGGTGGCGCTGATGAAGTCCGGTCTGTCGGGTACCACGTTGTAGTGATGAAGCTCCTCCTTCCCTCTCCTGTAACTGACCTGAGATCAGATTTAATCCAGAGCAGATCAGAACATGAAACAAGGAGAGTGAAAATGTGCTGATGAGTTCAGAATCACAACTAAAAAACATCTCATTTCAAACAAAACTAAAATAAGGACGTGAAAACAGCTTCGTTTACTAAACTTTCTCTTCATTTATATTTTAAAAGACAAAATTTGTGTTTCGCTGTAATTTGAGCTGCAGAAACCCTCTAGACTTCATGAGGAAGTGTCTGAATGTTTTCCTGGGTTCTCTGAAACTTGTGAGAAATTTCCTCCAAAAATCACCACAGCGTCGTCTCGGGAGTCTGAAACCCATCTCCGTTTGGTTTCTGTGAGTCAGACGGTGGAGACGTGGGAGTGTGTGTGTGTGTGTTCACCTCGCTCTGGTTCTTGCTGACCGCCATGGCGTGCTCCACCTCCGGCAGCGTCTTCATGTTGGTGTAGCTGGACTTCCCTTTCTCCCGATTATATTTGTCCTTGTAGAACTTCTACAGAGAGACGGAGACAGGGGGACGCTCAGACAACAGGACAGAGAGACAGCAGGAGAAGCCGAGGATCAGAGGAGAAAACATCTGGTGACCTGAGAATTCACTCGTTAGTTTAGAGTAAAAGACAAACTTTGTGCCTCTCCTGCTGGGAGACGAGAGTTCCAGCATGGCGTGAGATAGCCGTCCAACAGGTGTGTGCAGGATTCTAGAATTACACCACAGGACGCTGAAATGAATGTTAAACTGAGTGAACCAGGAACCAAAGGAGAAAACCAAACATCAGAGGTCATTTCAGCACAAATCCTCAAATGAGGTAAAAATCCCTCCTGGTCCAACAGTAGATGGATAAATATGTCAGCCTTTGTTCTTCCGGAGGTCTGCAGACGCTGATTCTGTTTTACGCTCCAGTTGGTGTTGCATTGCTTGGTCAGGAGACATGAAACCAGTAAAGCATCAGGCGGTGACCCAGTTTACCCACTGCTCTGGTTCCCTAACCCCTTCTGGGCCGACAGACACCGAACAATCATCAGAACCCTCAAAACGCGGCTCCCATCGTTGTTGTCGTGTGTTTTAACCGTATCTGCAGCCTGATGCTACAGGTGTTCTGGTTCTGGTCCAGGTGTGTTGGTAACCCTGGTTCTGGTTCTGGTCCAGGTGTGTTGGTAACCCTGGTTCTGGTTCTGGTCCAGGTGTGTTGGTAAACCTGGAGCCAAACCAGAGACTCTTTATTTTTTGGTTTTGCCTTTAAAGCCTGATGTTCATACAAATGTTACAGATGTGATATGTGTGAGTCTGTGTGTGTGTGTGAATGTGTGTGTGTGTGTGTGTGCGTGTGAGTCTGTGTGTGTGTGAGTGTGTGTGTATGTGAGTGAGTGAGTGTGTGTGAGTGAGTGAGTGAGTGAGTGTGTGTGTGTTTCCGTCAGTAGGTCAGCGTCTGAGCCTTCAGGCTGTGGAGCAGCTGCAGCTTCTCTTCATGCTTCTGCAGTCACACCCCCACCCCCATGCTGCTAGGTCGAGAGCATTATGGGATGTCTACAGCGCTCTGCTCCTCTAACCAGCTGAACTCTGACGTTTAACCAGCAGGTTAAAAGAACTGCCTGACATCGTTCCTAGCCAAAGGGGCCGGGGACAGACGAGACTCACGTCGCTCTGAGCTTTGGTGACTTCCTGGGCGAAGACGGTCTCGATGGTCTGGGGCATCTGAGCGTACAAACTGTGACCAGAATCCTTCTTCCCTTCTTCTCTGTAAACGTTCTGCATCATAACAAAATCTTTAAAACATCAGAGACTTCAGCAGAATACAGAGAAACCGTGACTGAAGTAAAACATCTCAGAGGAGGATGAGAACTTTGATGATCAGAGGCATAAAGATTAAACGTTAGAGTTGCAGGTTGAAATCCCACCTGGCTGCAAAGCTGTGTTTGTTCTTTAGCATGTTGGGTCTCTTTGGTCTCGGGTAGCTGGGAGTACAGAGACTTCCCCAGCTCCTGCTTACCCGCCTCCTTGTATTTAGTCTGCAAATAAAAACAATAAAAGTCCACCCACAGACTAGCACCAGGCATAACGGTGATCATGTCTGCAGAGGAGGATGAATTCTGCTTATTTAAGCTAAATGTTGTCATCAAATGTCATAATCTAAACAATCAGCTGGATTAATGGAGGCGTTATTATGAGAATCTGTTAATCCCCTTTAAAGACACCAGATCCAGATGCAGTAAATGATGACAGATGAAAGCCTAACAGATCCACACACACACACACACACACACACACACCTGGCTGTGAGTTTCTGCCATCTCTTTAACAAACTGAGTCTGCAGCGTTTCTGGCAGCAGGGAGAACAGACTGTTGGGCAGGTCCTCCACATCCTTCTTATACTTCACCTGAAACACAAGCATGGATGGATCAGGGATATGGGAATGTCTGGATTAACTACAGGAATGACTTCTTAATCACTATCTTCTCACATCACTCTGCAGATCTGAGATCTGTTTTAGAAACTCCGTCTCTTTAGTTGCTGACATCTGGTGGAAAACGCTGCTGCTCACTTCCTGTCTGACTTTCTGTTTGTATTTATTCTGAAACACAAGAAAAGACCACGTGAATCTATCAGGCAGAAAGAAGTGACCTCAACTTTGGCTCCGCCCCCTTTACCTCGCTCTGCAGCTCCATGACAGTTTTGGCGAACTTGGTCTCCTTGGTCTCGGGGAGCAGAGCATACAGGTTGGTGCTCAGATCCTTCTTACCTTCTCTGTACCTCACCTGGAGACCATCAGCTGATTAAATGTTTACATTCACTTTGTTTACATTCTGAGTTTAAATGTTACCTTTGGCAGCTAAAATGTTCCTCTGTGTGTGTGTGTGTGTGTGTGTGTGTGTACTTGACTCTGCAGCTCAGTAGCCTGTCTAGCGTGCTGCGTCTCCAGGGTTTCTGGCAGCTGATGGTACAAACAGCTGCTGGCCTCCTTCAAGCTGGCTTCCTTGTATTTAGCCTGAAGAAAAGAGAAATGAAGCTGGTTTTGTGAACGAGCTGCTGATGTTTCTATGACTCACATCTAGATCTAAATCCAGGAGTTCAGATTCGTCTCACCTGGCTCTGCAGCTCAGAGACGGTTTTAGCTAACTGAGTCTGGGAGGTTTCAGGCAGCTGAGAGTAAAGAGTCTCAGAGAGTTTCTTCATTCCCTCCTCCTTGTATTTATTCTGCAAGGAAACAGGACAGAAGGATGCAGAGGAGACAAGGAGACGAGAGGAGGAGACAAGAAGACAAGACAAGGAGATGAAGAGACAAGAAGACGAGGAGACAAGACGAGATGAGGAGACAAGGAGACGAGATGAGAAGACAAGGAGACAAGACGAGGATACGAGCAGACAAAGAGACAAGACGAGTAGATGAGGAGACAAGGAGACAAGAAGACGAGGAGATGAGGAGACAAGAGGGCAAGGAGACGAGGAGACAAGAGGGCAAAGAGATGAGGAGACAAGAAGACGAGGAGACAAGGAGATGAGGAGACAAGAAGACAAGGAGACAGCTCAGTATGCCTGAATGAGATCCACATTCATCATTTCCGTCCTGAGAGAAGAGACGTGACGCATCTGTCTGTGTCACCTCACTCAGCAGGTCCGACATCTTGGTGGCGAGCTCCGTCTCTGCTGTCTGTGGCAGCTGAGCGTACAAGCTGGACGCCATTGACTTCTTCCCGTTTTCCTTGTATTTGTTCTGGGAAACGTAACGAGAGTCAGACAGGAAGTGCTTCCTACAGTCAGACAGACTAACGAGAGTCAGACAGGAAGTGCTTCCTACAGTCAGACAGACTAACAAGAGTCAGACAGGAAGTGCTTCCTACGGTCAGACAGACTAATGAGTCAGACAGGAAGTGCTTCCTACAGTCAGACAGACTAATGAGTCAGACAGGAAGTGCTTCCTACAGTCAGACAGACTAACGAGAGTCAGACAGGAAGTGCTTCCTACAGTCAGACAGACTAATGAGTCAGACAGGAAGTGCTTCCTACAGTCAGACAGACTAATGAGTCAGACAGGAAGTGCTTCCTACAGTCAGACAGACTAATGAGTCAGACAGGAAGTGCTTCCTACAGTCAGACAGACTAATGAGTCAGACAGGAAGTGCTTCCTACAGTCAGACAGACTAATGAGAGTCAGACAGGAAGTGCTTCCCACAGTCAGAGACTAATGAGAGTCAGACAGGAAGTGTTTCCCACAGTCAGAGCTGTGAGGTTTGATCTGGAAGTTCCTGTTTGTTCTAAAGCTGCAGCAGCGTAAAGACGGACAGAATCATCAAGAAGCACCTGGCTCTGCAGCTCCGTGACCTCTTTGACACGCTGAGTCTCCAGAGTCTGGGGCAGCTGGTGGTACAGAGAGCTGCTGGCCTCCTTCCTCCCAGCTTCTTTATACTTCAGCTGCAGGAGAACAACAAACACCTTAAAGGAGACAGCAGCCGGACCCTTGGGAGCAGCAGGACAGGATTCCTGGGAGCGGGAACCATGGAGTCATCCTCACTGAGTGTTTCTGATAAAAGGACCAGGATAAGCAGCAGAGGTCCGTTTATCTCTGAGAGGTTCTGGATATTTCTGTCTACATGAACTCAGCTCCTTCTGGTCCTAATAAACACACTAACCGGGCTGAGTCTGCTGGGGGAAAAACCACTAACACCCGTCTCCTGGAGCTCCCAAACTGCTCCTGGATTTTCCTGGTGAGCCTCACATTTCTCCTTAAACAGGGATTCTGGGATTCAGGAATGAGAGACAACTTTGGGAGGAGCTGGAGACCAAATAGTGACAAACTGGGACATAACTAAGCCACCAGGAGTCCAGATAGAGACCGGCTCTGGATCCACTAAAACGGATCAGATCCTGGTTCCTCTGGCTCATCCCTTGAGTTAGGGGCCGTTTCCTGAGGTTTGTGTCGTAAACAGCTGAAAGTGTTCCGGTTGGAGGAGGTTTTCCCACCTGGCTGTGAGTTTCTGCCATCTCTTTAACAAACTGAGTCTGCGGCGTTTCCGGCAGCAGCGAGAACAGACTGTTGGGCAGGTCCTCCACATCCTTCCTATACGTCACCTGAAGAAGAGCAACACCTCATTTAGGAGTTACAGCTTGTTTTTAACCTACGGATGATAAAAACGTGTCTAAACGTTGTGTTTGTCCTCAGAAGGAACCGACGGTAGGCTGTCATCAGCCCAGGAGGCGTTCAGGGACCTCACCTGGCTCTGTAAGTCTGACATCTGCTTAGCAAACTGAGTCTCTGCTGTTTCTGGGAGCGTCGCGTACAGAGAGCTGGACGCTCCTTTCCTCCCCTCCTCTTTGTATTTGACCTGAGGGAAAAACAAACACACACTTTCAGCTTTAGGGGTTTCCATGGCGACGGTCCGAGTTTCTCACCTCGCTGTAGACGTCCCTCAGCTCTTTAGCCAGGTGGGTCTCCATGGTTTCAGGCAGCTGATGATACAGAGACCTGTCCACTTCCTGTTTATACTTCACCTGCCCAAAGGTGATGACAGGTGTTAGGGCTGGACTCCTGACCGGAGGGTTTGATGGAAGCGATGCTCACCTGACTCTGGAGCTCAGAAACGTCTTTAGCGTGTTTCGTCTCCAGAGTTTCAGGAAGCGTGGAGTACAGAGCGCTGGAAGCCTGTTTCCTTCCCGCCTCTTTGTACTTGACCTGAGGTGATGAATAAAACGGCGTTATTAGCATGAGAGGTTAAGGATCGGTCAGGTACGTCGCTACGTTACCTGGCTCTGATGCTCAGAAACAGCTCTAGCTAACTGGGTCTCTCTGGTCTGTGGCAGCTGGGAGTAAACGCTCAGCGTCTGGCTCCGCCTCCCACCCTCCTGATATCTGTTCTGCAGACCAGAACAGGAAGATTTTTAACATGGTCACAGGTATCTGCATTAGCGTGGTTCTGTAGTTGAGAGTAAAACAATCCTCAAATCACTGATTAAACGTCTGAATTAATGAGTCAAACATCAGTTTTAACATCAAAACCTCACCTGACTCAGGATGTCTGACACCTCTCGAGCAAACTGAGTCTCTGCTGTTTCAGGAAGCTGAGAGTATAACGATGACATCATCTGCTTCCTTCCTTCTTCTGAGTATTTCTTCTGTTGGAGACAAAGATCCAGACTGATCAGAACCCGTGTTGGCTTGGTTCTGGTTCCAGTAGAAGAGCTGGGCCCTGCAGGTCACCTGACTCTGCAGCTCCGTGGCTTCTTTAGCGTGTGTGGTCTCCAGAGTTTCAGCTAGTCTGGAGTAAAGAGGCGCCGCCGTCTGCTCCTTCGCCGCCTGCTTGTACGTCACCTGAAACACGGAAACTCTTTAGACCCCCACGCATCGGAGCGCGGGAGCTCTGAGCCGTCCCAGCACCTCAGCTGGAGGTTAAATGCTCTCACCAGGCTGATCTATCAGCTCCTAACCAATCAGCTGTCAGCCTGATGACCCGTGTGACCCCACAGAGCTCACGCGTTTATTATTAGGATCCACACACCTGATAGAGCTCCTCCTCCTCTGGTCTGAATCAGCTGTTATTCAGTCTTCACCTCATTAAACCGGTTCAGGGTGAAGATGGAGGCATTAAAACGTAGAAACACGATCTTCTCATTTATTTTATTATTTTTAATCCATCCATCCATCCATTTTCTCCCACTTATCCGGAGTCGGGTCGCGGGTGCAGCAGCTTAAGGAGGGAAGCCCAGACCTCCCTCTCCCCAGCCACTTGGGCCAGCTCCTCTGGGGGAATCCAAAGGCGTTCCCAGGCCAGCCGAGAGACATAATCTCTCCAGCGTGTCCTGGGTCTTCCTTTGGGTCTCCTCCCGGTTGGACGTGCCCGGAAAACCTCACCAGGGAGGCGTCCAGGAGGCATCTTAACCAGATGCCCGAGCCACCTCAACTGGCTATTATTTTTAATAATAAATAAATAAAATCTTAAAAACATTAAAATCAGTCAGACTGAAAAATCCTCATGTTTTAGGATTAAAATGAACACCCACCCCCCCCCAACACACACACACACACACACACACACACACACCTGGCTGTGAGTTTCTGCCATCTCTTTAACAAACTGAGTCTGCAGCGTTTCCGGCAGCAGGGAGAACAGACTGTTGGGCAGGTCCTCCACATCCTTCCTATACGCCACCTGAAACACAAGCACACCTGTTAACGAGGAAAACAGGAACCAGAGGTGGAAAAGCGTTGAGAGGTGGTTTCTGCACCTCGCTCTGGATCTCTGACATCTGTTTGGCCAAAAGCATCTCAGGCGTCTCTGGGAGGAGGTGGAACAGGGAGGACGACGCCTCCTTCTTACTGTTCTCCTTATACTTCACCTGCACAGGTAAAAACAGAGCATCACAGGTGTGTCACTACAGCCATAAACCTCATTTATCACATTTAAACTTTCTTTATTTACCTGATGTTAACCTCTCTCTAACATTTATGTCTGATTTCCTCTCACCTGAGAAAAGGTCGTCAATAACCTAGTTACCATGACAACATCACATTTATTCTACATGCTTATAAAACACGTCAAAGACATGGATGTCGTTAATAATTCCTTCCTTTGATTCTGAAACATCCATTACTGAGTCGTGTTCATGAATCACACACACACACACGCACACACACGCACACACACGCACACACACACACTAAAGTCGGCCGACATTCATTATTTAACACCAGGAAAAGGTTAAATTATTAACGAGACTTCAGCTGAAGCAGGAATTTCCTGGATCATCACCTGACTTTGGAGTTCTGTCACTTCTTTAGCCAGCTGGGTCTGGAGGGTCTCCGGAAGGCGGGAATACGAAGGCTTCTTCTGCGGGTCGTCTCGGTACCTCACCTGCAGGAACATGGAGTTTTCATCCAGACCACAACCCTCCAGTCTTCATCTCTATCTTCCTTCCCAGCAGCCGGACCTTTAAAGGTTTCTGATTGGATTTGAGCTGATTTCTGATTCAGTTTCAGAGGTTTTTGTTTGTTTAAACCTCTGACCTTTGACCTCTGTCTGTGCATGCATATGTGTGTGTGTGTGTGTTCCGTACCTGGCTCTGGATCTGTGAAACCTGCTTGGCGTGTTGAGTTTCCAGAGTTTCCGGCATCACGGAGTACAAACATCCGGCCTCCTGCCTCCCTGACTTCTTATACTTGTTCTGATAAAATGTTAAAACCCGTTTAAACCGGAGTCCATCTGAGTAGAAGAACTGATCGTCTACGAGGTGGGATCCAGGTGGAGCTCCCAGGGTTCCTCTCACCTGACTCTGCAGCTCAGAGACACTTTTATGAAACTTGGTCTCGCTGGTTTCTGGCAGCTGAGCGTAGATGCTCTGACTCAGCGTCTTCCTCCCCTCCTCCTTGTATTTGTGCTGCGATCAGAAACAGGAAACGGTAAATCCAACACGACGCTGCGGCAGCATCAGTCAGAGGGTTTGGTTCTGACCTGGCTCTGCAGGTCCGTGACCTCCCGGGCCAGCTGGGTCTCCAGGGTTTCAGGGAGCTGGTGGTAAACGGGACACGACAGCTCCTTCTGGACTGCTTCTTTATACACCAGCTGCAAAAGAGACGCAACAGGAAGTTTAACATCAGCTGTTAGCTTATAAAACTCACCACATCCACTGAGTTTTATTGGTTTCTAACTACTTACTGTTTTATATTAAACCTGCAGGAACTACAAACATCCTTTATGGTGAAGGTTTGGTTAAAGAAACGTAAGGAGCAGCAGGAAGAGATGACAGAGAAAGGGATTAGAGATTAAAAACGTCTCATTATGTGTTTCTATAAAAGTTTATCCGATCAGCTTCAACTAAACGTTTCCATCAGGTTTGTTTCTAAATGAGTAGATCTTAATAATAATAAATGACAGCGTTTATAATCTGAGATTAAACCGTTTATAATCCTGCAGATTAAAATATTCCTGATTTTTGTGATAAAATTTTAATTAAAAATCATGTTTATAATTTTGATCTATTTGGTTTAATTACCTAATTTAACTGATGAAATTAAACACGAGCCTCTTTTGAATGGTTAGTGTTTGTAAATATTTCACTTGTTCCGTTTAAAGATGAAAACGACACATTTATGGATTTTATTTCTGCATGAATTCAAACGAAGGTTTTATTTTTAACAGGAGGTCAGAAGAACATCTGAGGCGTCGCTCAGAGGTCGGCGAATCCCCTCCTCACCAGGACGAATCATTCATTTAAATCAGGACAACAGCTAAACTCTGCAGGACCGCAGCTTCAGGTCCAGGTGAGGCACAGGTGTTTGTCCACCTGACTCTGCAGCTTGGTCGCCTCCTGGGCGTGACGCGTCTCCGGAGTTTCAGCCAGGCGGTGGAACAGAGACGTCTGTTTGCTGCTGGATTCTTTGTATTTAGCCTGAAAATCACAAATAAAGTCAATAAATTAGCGTCTGCTTTTATAATAAACTCACAGAAATGTTTATTTCCTGCTTGAAGACTCTGTGAAGTAAAAGATCTGATGATGTCTGAGGATGAATGATGCTACAATAACCTTTAACATGTTTTAGAATAAAACAAAAGCCTGAGTTTATTCAGACATTTATTTCTGTTTCTGCTCCGTAGCCTGAAGCTGATTATTAACGCTGCTGCTGCTGCTGCTGCTGCTGATCAGAACAAACCTTCCTGATGGAGACGACTGAAGGAGACCCTTTAGGAGGGAAACGTGGAACACACCTTAAATACTTCACATTAGTGAGTCTGAAGGTTTCACCTGGCTCTGCTGGTCCATCAGCTCTTTAGCGCGCCGCGTGTCGACAGTCTCAGGTAGCAGAGCGTAAAGGCTGGAGCTCATCTCCTTCATTCCATCTTCTTTATATTTGACCTTGCAGATAAAAAACGAGTCAACCCCCTAAAAGCTCCTGTTCATCTGCAGTGGCTCAGATTCAAGGTGAGGGTCAGACAGGTGCAACACACCTGACTCAGCATCTCCGTCTGCTGTCGAACAAACTCAGTCTCGTTGGTTTCAGGCATCAGGTGGTAAAGACTGGAGGTGTTCTTCTGATCCTGTTTATACGCCAGCTGGACGACACAAAAACCCCTGACATCAGCTGGTTACGCTCTGAACTCCAGGTAAGACACAGGTATAAGGAAATACACGTGTTGGTGCTACTGAGTGTGTGCAGTTACCTGACCTTAAACAGGTGCTACTGAGTGTGTGTAGTTACCTGACCTTAAACAGGTGCTACTGAGTGTGTGTAGTTACCTGACCTTAAACAGGTGCTACTGAGCGTGTGTAGTTACCTGACCTTAAACAGGTGCTACTGAGCGTGTGTAGTTACCTGACCTTAAACAGGTGCTACTGAGCGTGTGCAGTTACCTGACCTTAAACAGGTGCTACTGAGCGTGTGTAGTTACCTGACCTTAAACAGGTGCTACTGAGTGTGTGCAGTTACCTGACCTTAAACAGGTGCTACTGAGTGTGTGTAGTTACCTGACGTTAAACAGGTGCTACTGAGCGTGTGCAGTTACCTGACCTTAAACAGGTGCTACTGAGTGTGTGTAGTTACCTGACCTTAAACAGGTGCTACTGAGCGTGTGCAGTTACCTGACGTTAAACAGGTGTACTGAGCGTGTGTAGTTACCTGACTCTGCAGCTGCGCCGCCTCTTTAGCGTGCCGAGTTTGTAACGTCTCAGGTAAAGTCGAGTACTCGGCCTTTACGTCTCTCTTTCCTGACTCTTTATACTTCGTCTGAACACAAAACAAAAACCTGTTATTAAAACTAGCTTCACAGTCTTACCTGCAGCATGTTTACACAGGTGAACCTTCTACTACAGGTGAACATCATCTGCATAAGTGATGGCTGACTTCTATGCTGAAGCCTCAAATAGAACAAATCTCTCGTGTGTCTCTGTGCTGCACCCAGCTGAAGATCAAACATCTGAAGACCTTCTCCTCACCTCGCTCTGCAGCTCAGAGACAGATTTAGCAAACTGAGTCTCTGCGGTTTCTGGAAGCTGAGAGTAAAAACTCTGGGACAGGTTCCTCTTCCCGTTCTCCTTGTATTTATTCTGGAACAAAAGTGGGATGAACACCTTTAATACAGATGAATGCCATGAACGTGATGTCGCCCAGGTGAAGCGTTTAGATCAGATCTAATCAACACAAAGTTTGGTGATCTTTCATGAGCAGCCTGCGATTCTCTTTCATCCTGTTCCTGATGCTAATCTGGCCTCTGATGTGAGTCTGAGCTACAAACATCACAGAGCATCGGCTAATCGGGCTGATGGTTATTTATAACCGATCAAACAGCATCCCAGCTGCAGCTTCCTGAGGGGAATACTCTTTATTTCATCAATTTTCATAATGTTTAAGTAATAAAGTCTGGTTTTTACTCTGCATCCGTCTGCACTGGACTGTGAGGTTTTATTTTGGTCAGGTGAATAAAGTCTCCAGCGGGAACAGGTAGGTGGGGCTGCAGCGGATCAATATGACGAGACTGGGAGGTTTCCAGATGTTCTGGGTGGGTTACCTCACTCATCATGGCGGTCATCTCTCGAGCAAAGCTGGTTTCTAACGTGTCGGGCAGAGTGGAGTACAGGGAGCTGGACATCTCCTTCTTCCCTCCTTCTTTATATTTAACCTGTGGAAGTGGAAGACTGTGAAAACACCCCCATCACACCTGGATTTACATTAAATCATATCAGACAGAAAAAGTCTTATTTCCACCCCTGGTTAGAAATAATGGTGCATGTTTCGGTTTTCTCCAGAGATTTTTCTCCTAAACCTACCCTGGTCATCCCTGAGTAAAGAAAACATGGAACTCTTTCCAGATTGTGATCATTTCTCTGACATCAGAACATCATCGCTGATCAAACCGGGTTTCTGAGCCTGAGTCATGCTCCTTCTCTCCCATGATGCTGCTGCTGGTGTGTTGTTACCTCACTGAGCAGCTCTGCAGCTTCCTTGGCCCTCTGCGTCTCCATGGTGCTGGGCAGCTGAGCGTAGAGACAGGAAGTGGCCTCCTTCTTCCCCGCCTCCTTATACCTGGCCTAGTTAGAGGAGATCTTAATGATATGGATGGACGTGGGTTGAATCAGTCAGACTTCATGGAGGCGTCGGTACCTGACTCTGCAGCTCAGACAGGTGTTTAGCCAGCTGTGTCTCTGTGGTTTCTGATAGTTTATGGTACAAGCTGCTCTGGGTGGTTTCCTTCACGCCTTCTTTATATTTGACCTGAAGCAGAGGGAGGAAGTAGAATTATTAAAATCCTTCACTGTAAACGCAGACTTTGATTCAACTCAAAAATTTCTAGTTCACATTACTTAAAATTTTCTAAATTGTTAGAATTACTTGTTAATCCTGAGTTAGTTGAACTGTTTCACACCCTTTCTTATTGTAATTGTGTTTTTCAAGTCCAATCAGTACTTTCTACTTACACAAACTAAGTTCATATTACTTAAACATATGTGGAAGCAGCAGTGGGTGAGGTGCATTGTGGGTAGTCATTTTCTTAGCTATTTTGTTCTATTTTGGGGTGTTTATGCATGTTTATTGTGTGTGGGAGGTTGTGTTGTGTTAAGTTGTGTGTTGTTCTAAGATATTGCATTGTTCAGTGTTGCAAAGGTGGGGTTATTTGGTTTGTCATGTTGGCACCATAAGTGAGAAGGAAGGTCTCAGGAATGGGACCACTGTGCCGTTCCTCTGTGTGTGATAAAGTGGTGGTTCCCACTAAAGGCTCTGGTCTCAGTATCCATGAGTTCAACACTCACTGACTGCCTGCAGTCACATGGAGCATGAGACATGAGTTAGCTGCCATCTTTCAGTGTCTGCTTAAAAACAAGCTGACTTATATAAATGTGTGTTTTCATAATTGTTTAAATTGTACCAAATTTCAAGTAACGCCCACTTATCTTGGCTGAGTATATTAAGTTATTGTAACTCAAAGTATTTAAGTTGTATCAACTTGATTTGAATGTAACTATACTGAGATTTATTAAGTAGTCTCAACTTCAAAAAAAGTACAGCTCACTCACATATAATAATTTCACTATACTTGTCACAATTAAGTTTGTTTACTTACTTTTCCCAAGGTAATCGGTTTCCTCAATATTTTCAAGTAAACTTAACTTGTTGGAATTTACAGTGTACTGAATGAATGTGTGATGATAATAATTAGGTCCTGTTGGTAAACTCATCTGTTTATCCCACTGTTACTGAGAAAAGCTCTGAGAGCTGACCTCACTGCTTCTGCTGACATGTTTATCGTAACACAACACTAATAAACACCTGACTCTGCAGCTCTGATGCTTCTTTGGCGTGCTGCGTTTCCATGGTTTCCGGCAGCAGCGAGAAAAGGTTGTTGCTCATCTCCTTCTTACCGTCTTCTTTATACTTCAGCTGAAAACAAACAGAGATTCTGGTTTTTAACCTTTTACTCTAGCTGAATAAAAACCCAGATTTATGGTCTGTTCTTTATTCCTGAGCCTTCTGCTGTTACCTCGCTGAGCAGCTCAGCAGCTTCTTTAGCGTGAGACGTCTCTAAAGTCTCCGGCAGCTGATGGAACAAACTGGAGGACAACTCCTTCTTCAGGGCTGCTTTGTACTTCAGCTGAAGGACAGGAGGACAGAAAACGATCTAAAGTCACATGAAGATGGATGAGAGCATGGTTCTGCCTCAGAACCGCTGCAGATCCTTTATGGTGTTCCACAGGGCTGAGCGTTCGGTCCCATCATTATTTATTTACTGACTTTTAAACAAAGTCACAACTAAATAAATAAAAAATAAAAGGGGAAAAACAACTAGATCAAAGTCAGCAAAAACACAAATGTATTTATCATAAATATCACATGAACATAAGAAAACTTTACAGCATTTATATTTTAGATGTTTACAGCAGCATTCCCACAATCCAAATGATTTACGATCATCTGATGAACTCACTTAACAACCCTGTTTTCAGACTGGGCCTCCCTGGTAGCCCTACAGCATCAGGAGGAGGCTGGAGGTGAGACGTTACCTGGCTCTGCAGCTCAGAAGCCTCTTTAGCGAGACGCGTCTCCAGAGTTTCTGGCAGCGTGGAGTACAGCGAGCGCGACACGTCTTCACTTCCCTTCTTGTACTTCCTCTAAAGTTCACACAAACATCGATAATTCTAGTTTTAAAGAGATTTCAGAGATTATAATTAACCAAAACGAATCAACTCTTCTGGTGGCAGAGAAACCTGCAGATTCTGATAAAAACAGAAATAATTCACATCTTAACTTCATGACTGCCGTGTTTGCATTCAGATCTTCCTTTAACCATAAACTAGGCTTTACTTAAACTATAAGAATGTTTGATGTCATTAAAAACAAACTTGTGGTTCTGAAGCTGGAGTTTTATTTTAGTTTTCAGTCCTTAAATAAAGTAGTGATGACGTGTTTGGGGAATAAATCGCTGATCTAATGACGTCTACATTTAAGCGTCCGCTCCGTTCTCACCTCGCTCTGCAGCTCCGCAACGTTTCTGATGAATTTCATCTCAGCTGTTTCTGGCAGCTGACTGTAGAGGCTCTGAGGGAGACTTTTAATCCCGCTCTCCTTGTATTTAATCTGTCACAGAACACAAACAGCAGAGTGGAGCGATGTTTACCTGCAGAGTGATGACGCTGTGTCTGCGTGGTGGAGGAGCTCGGCCCTTTTCTCGTCTGTTTGGGGCGAACACAGATCCGTGTCCTCATAAATCAGCGCCGACGGCCTCATTAATGCAGACCGTAGCAGCGCAGCGGCATGAAAATGCAAATGAAGGAGGCTGGAACTCAGATAACCTCTTTGATCAGACCTGTGATGACTCGTTCAGGAACGATGAGCAGCACGTATGGGGAACCCTAAACCTGAATGCTTCAGGTAACGATGATGGCGAGTAAACGTGAGGCGCAGAAGCAGAGCGCTAGTACCTGACTCAGGACGTCGCTCATCTCTCTGACGAAGCTGCTCTCTAAAGTTTCAGGCAGGCTGGAGAACAGAGAACTGGACATTTCCTTCTTCCCGTCCTCTTTGTACTTGACCTGAGAGAAACAGCCCTCGTTCACACATTTGACTGTATTTACCTGTTCAGACGTTAACGCTCTCCTCTCACCTGACTGAGCAGCTCTGAGGTCTCTTTGGCGTGCTGGGTTTCCAGCGTCGCCGGCAGCAGAGAGTAAAGGCAGCGGCCAGCCTCCTTCTTACCCGATTCCTTATACTTGGCCTGAAAACACAAAATAACTTTAACAGCGTTTGGGCTCCATGAGAGGAAAACATTCAGTTCTTTGTTCTAAAACCACTTTCTTGATTTAATGAAATTTAACTTTTAAAATGCAGATAAAGACTCAAAAAGGCAGGAAAACAGGCTGTTTAAATGAAAGTTGTGTGTAAAACCAGATGTTTCACCCTAAAAGAACAGATGTTCTGATTATTTATTAGAAATCTGATCAATGATCAAAGTCGTTGATCACATGAAAACAGAAAAAACCTAAAATCACACAAACGTCAGGAATCAGGACATGAAAACTGTCTAGAACTGGTTCTGGTTCCGGTACCGGTTATGGTAATAACCTTATTAGCGAGCTACAGCTCAGGCGGATGTTTTGGTGCAGCGTTGGGGGGGTGCTACCTGACTCTGCAGCTCAGACAGATGCTTGGCCAGCTGTGTCTCTGTGGTTTCTGCTAGTTTATGGAACAAGCTGCTCTGGTTCTTCTTCAGTCCTTCTTTATATTTGACCTGAGGGAGGAAGCGGTGGGTCAGCTCTGTGATGCTGGGGTACCAGCTGATGTCAGGAGGATAAAACGATGATCTAAACGTTGTCTGAACCTGACTCTGCAGCTCGGATGCTGCTTTAGCGTGCTGCGTTTCCATGGTTTCCGGCAGCAGAGAGAACAGGTTGATGCTCATCTCCTTCTGACCGTCTTCTTTATACTTCAGCTATAAACACACAAACATGCAGCGTTCATCCTGAATCCAGACACAAACAGCATAAAGGATGTATTATAGGGTTTGTGAGCAGAGACAAAACCAGCTTTAACAGATGGATGTGTTTAATATGTAATCATTCAGACGTATTCTGCTGCCTTTGCCCTCATGGTCTGTGTTATTATCATGAGTTAAAACATCTAGACGAGCGGCATCACCTGGCTGCAGAGCTCTGAGACTTCCTTTGCTCGCGCCGTCTCCAGCGTTTCTGCTAGCACAGAAAACAGGCTGGACTTCTGCCCTGCCGCTCTGTAGCGCGTCTGAAAACAAACAGGTCTAATGAAACATGATTGTGTTTGTTTTCTCTGTGCGGCGGAGGCAGCCTCTCACCTGACTCTGCAGCTCAGCCACAGACTTAGCAAACTGAGTTTCTGCTGTTTCAGGCAGCTGAGAGTAGAAACTCTGAGAGAGGCTCTTCCTGCTGCTCTCCTTGTACTTACTCTGAGAGAAACACACATTCATCAAAACGGGTCACAACAGAAACCCTGGAAACTCTGTTCCTGAGTTCGTACCTCGCTGTGGAGCTCCGTCATCTCTCTGGCAAACTGGATCTCTGAGGTGTCGGGGAGCTGGGAGTACAGAGACGACGGGGCTCCTTTAGTGAACATCCGGGGTCGATAGTTCACCTGGAGGGGAGGCAGAGCTAGTTACCTTCAGAGGAAGCTGCTGGTACGGTCACCAGCTGGGTGTGGGTACCTCGCTCTGCAGCTGAGACACCTCCAGGGCGTGTTGGATCTCCGGAGTCTCTGGGAGCTGGGAGTACAGGGAGATGGAGGCTTTCCTCTTCCCGTCTTCTTTGTACTTTTTCTGAAACAACAAAATCAGGATTGTATTTATCAGACACCAGACGGATGAATCAAATCTATAATTTACTGTGAGAAACCAGAGCAGGAGCTGGTTTTAGCCCAGTGGCCTCCATGTGGACGGAGGAGGACCATCAGTCTTTATCAACCATCTGCTGCGTCTGATTCACTAGACAAGCAGCTCTGTAGGTTTCATCACAGCAGAATCTGAAAATGTTCTTATCTGATAAACACAAGCTGCATCCAGTCAGAGAATCGGTTTGTTTTTAAGGTTTATGATGAACTAAATCAGCTGAAATAAGGAGCAGCTCCTCAGTGACATCAGCAGCTTCCAGGAGGAGAAAATGAACTATGTGTCCATCAGCCGTTACCTCGCTCTGAAACTCGTGGACCGTCTTCGCCAGCTGCATCTCGATGGTTTCAGGAAGCTGAGAGTACAAACTGCTGCTCCGCTCCTTCTTTCCTTCCTCCTTGTATTTGTTCTGAGGAGCAGGAGGAGTAGGAGGAGCAAGAGGGGCAGGAGGAGTAGAAGGAGCAGGAGAGTCAAGAGAGGCAGGAGGAGAAGTCAAGAAAAGAGAGTCTAAAGAACATTCAGCAGACTAAAATAAAACCGTCCATCTGTCCATTTATTTGTCCCTGCCTCCTCCTCCTCCTCCTCCTCCTCACCTCACTCAGCATCTCCGTCAGCTCTTTAACAAACTGCGTTTCTGTGGTTTCTGGCAGCAGAGAATAAAGAGAAGAAGAAATCTCCGTCTTCATGTTTCCTTTATATTTGACCTAAAAAACAAAGAAAAAGAAAGTTTTTCTGACAGAACAACTGCAAAAGGAACGTGGTGGTTCACCTGAGCAGCAGGTATAGATCCATCCTATAATAGCAGCCCTACAGGACAGGTGTGCTGCTCAGGTGTGGTTCTGTCCTATAACAGCAGCTGCTCAGGTGTGGTTCTGTCCTATAACAGCAGCTGCTCAGGTGTGGCTCTGTCCTATAACAGCAGCTGCTCAGGTGTGGCTGTGTCCTGTATCAGCAGCTGCTCAGGTGTGGCTCTGTCCTATAATAGCAGCTGCTCAGGTGTGGCTGTGTCCTGTATCAGCAGCTGCTCAGGTGTGGCTGTGTCCTATAACAGCAGCTGCTCAGGTGTGGCTCTGTCCTATAACAGCAGCTGCTCAGGTGTGGCTCTGTCCTATAACAGCAGCTGCTCAGGTGTGGCTCTGTCCTATAACAGCAGCTGCTCAGGTGTGGCTCTGTCCTATAACAGCAGCTGCTCAGGTGTGGCTGTGTCCTGTATCAGCAGCTGCTCAGGTGTGGATCTGTCCTATATCAGCAGCTGCTCAGGTGTGGCTGTGTCCTGTATCAGCAGCTGCTCAGGTGTGGCTGTGTCCTGTATCAGCAGCTGCTCAGGTGTGGATCTGTCCTATATCAGCAGCTGCTCAGGTGTGGATCTGTCCTATAACAGCAGCTGCTCAGGTGTGGCTCTGTCCTATATCAGCAGCTGCTCAGGCGTGGCTCTGTCCTATATCAGCAGCTGCTCAGGTGTGGCTCTGTCCTATATCAGCAGCTGCTCAGGTGTGGCTCTGTCCTATATCAGCAGCTGCTCAGGTGTGGATCTGTCCTATAACAGCAGCTGCTCAGGTGTGGCTCTGTCCTATATCAGCAGCTGCTCAGGTGTGGCTCTGTCCTATATCAGCAGCTGCTCAGGCGTGGCTCTGTCCTATATCAGCAGCTGCTCAGGTGTGGATCTGTCCTATAACAGCAGCTGCTCAGGTGTGGATCTGTCCTGTATCAGCAGCTGCTCAGGTGTGGCTCTGTCCTATAACAGCAGCTGCTCAGGTGTGGCTCTGTCCTATATCAGCAGCTGCTCAGGTGTGAATCTGTCCTATAACAGCAGCTGCTCAGTTGTGGATCTGTCCTATATCAGCAGCTGCTCAGGTGTGGATCTGTCCTATAACAGCAGCTGCTCAGGTGTGGCTCTGTCCTATAACAGCAGCTGCTCAGGTGTGGATCTGTCCTATATCAGCAGCTGCTCAGGTGTGGATCTGTCCTATATCAGCAGCTGCTCAGGTGTGGATCTGTCCTATATCAGCAGCTGCTCAGGTGTGGATCTGTCCTATAACAGCAGCTGCTCAGGTGTGGATCTGTCCTGTATCAGCAGCTGCTCAGGTGTGGATCTGTCCTGTATCAGCAGCTCTGAAGCTGCAGCACCCTCGCCCCACATGTTCCATCATAAACCATCTGATCCGCTGCAGGCTTTTGGGGTATTTTTACACCAACACAGATTCAGGACTGATGACACGTTGCCGTGGTAACGCCTACCTCACTCTGCAGCTCTGAAGCTTCTCTGGCGTGTTGGGTCTCTGGAGTTTCCGGCAGGACAGAGTACAGAGACAGCGCCGCCTCCTTCTTCCCCTCCTCCTTGTACTTGGACTGAAACAGATTTCAGCATGAGGATTATCACCTGAAGCAGCGTCCTCGCTGCTGTAGGAACACGCGGCGCTCACACCTCAGAAATCACAGCGCTGATGTTCTTGGCGTGGATGAGTTCAGCTCCAGGAACAAACAGACTCTGACCCTTCATCTTCTCAAAGTCCTCCTTATATCTGACCTGGAGTCAGGAGGAAAGGTGATGAGCTCAGGAGAGCGGGTTAGATCCGTGTCAGACAGCTCTTTTATTGATCAGACTAGAGAACGGCAGGTAAACCAGTAAAACCAGTAACCAGTGGTTTCACCAGCATCACCAGTCCCACAACAACAAAATAAACACTAAAGGACCTTTCCTTCTTCTCCTGTTATTATCCTCCAACTGGTTTCTCTCACTGAGAATGTCATAAATACACGGTTTCCATGGAAACAGCGATATTTTTATGGTTGATCTGCCTTCAGGATGCTGGTTAGTGAGAGATTCAGACTCGCCAGACAGAATGAACCAAAGTCTGGATTCCTCTCTGGGTGTGAAGCATCTGGTCCGTGAGCGGGGAGGTCTCCTCATGGATGCTGCTGGAGGGGGGCTGATCCGACCCGCCCCCTCTCCATCTGATGAGTCACTCTCCAAGTTTGACTCAGACCAGAGAATCGATATCACACCCTCCCACATCCTGCAACATCATTCAGCCGCTGTCAGCTGTTCCCTCTAAGCTCCAGGAAGCTGCAGGAGTCAAAAGCCAGTTCCTCCTGCTCTGAATGAAGAACAGGAGCTGATCGTTGCCCTTGGTCACGCTGCTACCAGCTCCTACTGAAGAGAGGAGATGGTTTCACTCCATGGTTCTAACGTTTCAGCGCCCCAGGAGCTCCATGTCAGATTCTCCAGGCATCAGGTCAAAGGTCAAAGGTAGAACCAGCCTGAGCTCCTGAGCAAACCACATGACTTCTGGAACAATAAGAGAGGACATGTTTACCCATAATGCACAGCTGATCCCAGCTGTGAGCATGGTTCTGGAGAACTGATGGTTTGTGGTTCTGGTGCTGCAGGACTCATCGAGTCTGGATCCCAGAGTCTTCTAGAGTCTGATGTGAGGCTGAAGCTCGGGTCATGGAACAGAACCATGAGCAGAATCAAGGTTCTGCAGAGGTCCAGACCAGAACCTTCAGAGAGCTGAACGTATCAGCATCAGGAACCAGAACTCCTCCAGAACCTTTAATCATCTCTTCTTAAAGCTCTAAACTGTGTTTAGAGGAAAACAGACACTTTCTAAATCTGTTCAGATTAAAGCTAATTAAACACGCTGAACTCACATCGCTGACGATCAGACTGCATCTTCTGTTAAAGGACGGATCAGGCAGAGGAGGTTTCCCATCTGAGGAGGCCTGGAACACACATGAGGGGGTGAATGTTACAGGGTCCTGGTCTGAAGACTTCGTTTAATCAGGATTATAAAGATGATGTTAAAATGACCACAGCAAGAAAAAACAACAACACACTTTTTATAAAGCGGATGACTCTGGGTGGGCGTGCATTTGCGTTTCGTGCTCCGTCGCTCTGGAGTGCTCTGCCACAGGACGTCAGACAAGCTCAGTGGAAGTTTTTAAAGCTAAACTGAAAACGTACCTTTTTACTAAAGCTTTTACTGATTGATTACTTGATTTCTTTTTTTTAGCCGTTTCTATGTCCTGTTTTAGCTTGTTCTTAATTTTGATTTTATTGCTTATGTGTACTTCATTTGTGTACTGCTGTTGTTTTTATACTGGGGTACTGTTTTTATTTTTATGTTGTGCAGCGTTTTGTTTAAAGGCGCTACAGAAATAAAGTTATTATTATTATTATTATGTTTATGAAGCTGAAAAAAACAGATGATAACAGGCTGAATCATCTTACTATCAACACCTCACTCACTCACTCATTCACTCACTCACTCACTTACTAACTCATTCACTAACTCACTCACTCACTCAGTCATTCACTCATTCACTCACTCACTCACTCGTCATTCACTCACTCACTCATTCACTAACTCACTCACTCACTCACTCACTCATTCACTAACTCAACCACTCACTCACTCACTCGTCATTCACTCACTCACTCACTCACTCACTCACTCATTCACTAACTCACTCACTCACTCACTCACTCATTCACTAACTCAACCACTCACTCACTCACTCACTCACTCGTCATTCACTCACTCACTCACTCACTCACTCACTCACTCACTCACTCAGTCATTCAGTCATTCACTCACTCACTCACTCGTCATTCACTCACTCACTCACTCACTCAGTCATTCAGTCATTCACTCACTCACTCACTCACTCGTCATTCACTCACTCACTCACTCACTCGTCATTCACTCACTCACTCACTCACTCAGTCATTCAGTCATTCACTCACTCACTCACTCACTCACTCGTCATTCACTCACTCACTCACTCACTCGTCATTCACTCACTCACTCACTCGTCATTCACTCACTCACTCACTCACTCACTCATTCACTAACTCACTCAGTCACTCATTCACTCACTCACTCGTCATTCACTTACTCACTCACTCACTCAGTCATTCACTTACTCACTCACTCACTCGTCATTCACTCACTCACTCGTCATTCACTCACTCACTCACTCACTCACTCGTCATTCACTCACTCACTCGTCATTCACTAACTCACTCAGTCACTCATTCACTCACTCACTCGTCATTCACTCACTCACTCGTCATTCACTCACTCACTCGTCATTCACTCACTCACTCACTCACTCGTCATTCACTCACTCACTCACTCACTCATTCACTAACTCACTCAGTCACTCATTCACTCACTCACTCGTCATTCACTCACTCACTCACTCACTCATTCACTCACTCACTTGTCATTCACTCATTTACTCACTCACTCGTCATTCACTCACTCACTAACTCCCTCACTCACTCATCTCTGGTTTCCCTCAGACCCAGTCCCACTATCAGACTAATAGCTGCACAGCTGAGCTAATCCTCTCTGAGCTCCAATAAAAACCGCCGTGCCGGGCGACACCCCCTCACCAAGGTCGACCCAACAACCACCAAAGAGCCGCAAAATCCTCAAAGGCGTTCCAGAACTGGGAAGATTTATCCTCATTATTCAGACCAACCAAACGGAGAGATTCCCGACTCTAAGATCGGTTCATTAGGAGGATCAGCTGATGGGATCGGTTCGTTGGGAGGATCAGCTGATGGGATCAGTTCGTTGGGAGGATCACCTGATGGGATCGGTTCATTAGGAGGATCAGCTGATGGGATCGGTTCGTTGGGAGGATCAGCTGATGGGATCGGTTCGTTGGGAGAATCAGCTGATGGGATCGGTTCGTTGGGAGGATCACCTGATGGGATCGGTTAATTAGGAGGATCAGCTGAGGGGATCGGTTAATTAGGAGGATCAGCTGATGGGATCGGTTCGTTGGGAGGATCAGCTGATGGGATCGGTTCGTTGGGAGGATCAGCTGATGGGATCGGTTCGTTGGGAGGATCAGCTGATCAACAACATGAACATAATTCTCCACACTGAACACATTTAAAATAATATTTGTATTTTATTGTTTTCTCTGATTTTAAAGTTTGTTTATAATACATTTTTAAATCTGCAGGAAAATGAAACTTTAAAAATCTCACCTCTGATTCCCAAAGTTCCAAACGTTGTTTTGTTTTTGACTCCTCGTGCTCCCCTCCATCCGTCTCTTTTTCCGCATCCTCCTCTTCCAGGTTTTCCTCCTCCATTACTCCGTCACCTTTGGCCTCCACCCTCTCCTCTGTGTCCATCCTCCCATCATCTGACGCCTCTGCTGTCGTCTCCTGGAGAGGCTCCTCTTTATTTCCATCCTCTGATAAAACGTTTTCCATCTTCTCTTCCTCGTTGCTCGTCTCTGTGGAAGAAAAACACGTTTTATTCTGAAAGGATCAATTTAAAACCTGAACTTTTTCAGTTTTATAGTTTTCAAAAAGCATCATGAAAAGAACAACTTCTGACAAAAGTCAAGGTCGTAAAACTGAGAAACCAAATAAACTTATTTTTAAAATTCACTTTTTTAATTGGAGAAGAACATTTAAAATGGATCAGGGAATATCTGATGGTAATCTGTCTTTCCAGGATTTTTCCTACTTTTATTATGAAAGCATCAGAATGTCGACATCACCACATGAACCCGAAGCTAACCGGCTGTAATCTGGCCAGAATCCTAGTAATAAATCCTTATTTGTTCCCTTTTCCCTCCAGATTTTCCGAGTCATGGAGAGGCCTTCCTCACATCAAGGTCACCCTGCTGACTTTGTCGACCGCCATGTTGGAACCCTTTTCCAGATTCTTTTATTCTCAGGTTTGGATTACTGGATTGTTCAGATAATCTGTAAAATATCTTCATCTGGAGCCCTTTCCTTCAGTCTGACTCACCTTCGGTCCGAGTTTGAACTTCCATGTCCTGATCTGGATTCTTCTCTGAAGGTTTCAGCTGCAGCTTCCTTTATGTGATCTTCTCTTTAGAATATCTGTTACTGTTTTTAGTTCCTGAGATTTGGTAATAATCTGAGTTTTCTCACTGATCGACAGCTTCTCCGGCACGACCGCGTCCTGATGACCCACCGTCTGCCTGGTCTTTGACCATCAGGACTGAAGTCAGACTCTTCTTATCACCTCTGACTTCCACATTTAGCTCTCCACTAGAACCCTTATCGCCTCCTTCATGGCTCCGGTCGGAGCGTGAAGGTGAACACGAACCGGAGCGAGTTTGGGTTTTGGTGCCGTTCGTTTTAATAAAACTCGAGGGAGATATTTGTGTGAGTTATTTCTTTATGTTGTTGCTGGAATATTCCACCACAGCCAAAGGAAAAGGTCAGACAGCGGGAAGTCTGTGGGTAGGATCTGGAGGTAAACAGACGCTGATGAAAGAGCCAAACGACCATCTGCTGCTAACGGACCACAGCGGGACGGAACAACAAAGAGCTCTGATGTCATCAGGATACAGGAATCACAGCCACCAACTCAGACGTGTAAAAATAACAAAAACACCAGAAAAACGATTCATTTAAACAAAACAAAACAAAGTTCTGAGGTAGAAGGTATCCTCCAGGCTGGGGGTGAGTCTCTGGGTCAAGAGGAGGAGTTCTAGTTTCCTGGGTTCTTGTTCCTGAGGGATGGAAGGGTGGAGGAGAAGATGGACCAACAGATCAGGACCTCATCTGCAGAAACACGGGTTCTGAGCTGCTCTGTCGTGGTGAAGAAGGAGCGGAGCTGACAGGTGAAGCTCTGGATTTACTGGTCCTTACATTTCAACCCTCACCTACACTCAGAAGATCTGGATTAGGACCAAAAGAAGAAGATCCAGGATGTAAGTGTCTAAAATCCTCCCTGAGGGGATCTCAGAGAGCTGCTGCTCCTCCTCATCAACAGGAGTCAGCTGAGGTGCTTCAGGCATTGATTAGGACGCCTCCAGGTCACCTCCCTCTGGAGGATTTCCAGACATTCCCACCTGAAGGGTTAAACTGGCTCAGGATATTCTCTGGTCTGGGAACATCTTGGGATTCTCCAGGGGGACCTGGAGAGAAGGAGGTCTCAGTTTTCCTCCAGGACCTGACCTTGGATGGATGGATGGATGGATGGATGGATGGATGGATGGGTAGGTGAATGGATGGATGGATGGATGGATGGATGGATGGATGGGTAGGTGAATGGATGGATGGATGGATGGATGGATGGATGGATGGATGGATGGATGGATGGATGGATGGATGGATGGATGGATGGATGGATGGGTGGGTAGGTGAATGAATGGAACTACATTACCCATCAGCCCTGCTGCACCACACAGATAAACTATAACCATACTGTGTTAAAAGCTGATCTGTTTAGATTCTGTGTTTATTTTCTGCCCGAGGCTCCTGCTACACCTTCCACACATCCTCCTCCTCCTACTCCTCGAATGGAGCTGAGTATTAAATCAAAAGTGAGGAGGTGGCAGCGTGTGGCCCTGCTCGAGCGAGGGGTCAGGAGTTGTTGTTGTAATTACAGCGAATCAGAATCTGAGGCAGCAGAATAACAGGCTCACTCGCCCAGGTAAACAGAGGAGAGAGAGGAGGAGAGGGTTTCATAGGGTTCTAGTGTTTGTTTGTTTTTTTATAAACCTTAGACCAATAAACCCGTTCCAGACAGAAAGGTTCTCCACAGCGTCCAGTGAAACATGAGGACACGTCTCCTTCTGTCATGTTGTAATGAGAGTTTAGGAGAAAAGGTTGAATACTAAAGCTGGGCTTTTCTCACCGACCTGCTGCTGCTGCTGGTGACTAGTCAGAGACAAAACTACGAACTGGGGTATCTACAAAGCTTCAGATCCAGAACGAGACTGCGTTGGTGTTTCTGACACTATGCTGAACTGAATGGCTCACATGGAACAATAACAAAACTACAAACAAATCTGGGCAATTTTCATCTCACAATTTAGTCACAAAGGATCTTAAATACATCCCAAAGTTTAGTCTCCAACTCCTCCTGAAACTAAACCAAGAAGGGTTCCTTACACATGAGAACTCTCCAGGACTGTTTGGAGATAACAAAATTCTGAAATATGTCCAACATGCCAGCGACATGAGGGTGAGGTCCTGAGGGCGAGGCCCTGAAGGTGAGGCCCTGAGGGTGAGGCCTTGAGAGTAAGGCACTGAAGGTGAGGCCCTGATAGCGTGACCCTGAGGGTGAGGCCCTGAGTGTAAGGCCCTGAGGGTGAGGCCCTGAAGGTGAGGCCCTGAGAGTGAAGCACTGAAGGTGAGGCCCTGAGGGCGAGGTCCTGAGGATGAGGCCCTAAGGATGAGGCCTTGAGAGTAAGGCACTGATCGTGAGGCCCTGATAGCGTGACCCTGAGGCCCTGAGGGTGAGGCCCTGAAGGTGAGGCCCTGAGGGTGAGGCCCTGAAGGTGAGGCCCTAAGGGTGAGGCCTCCTGTCTGCATGACGGAAAAATAAACAAAACGGAGACTTTAAGCCCTTTTTATAAGACACACCATGCCGGCAAATCAGCGCAATATTACCGCAACGTGTAATGAAAATGAAAGTAAACACGCGCTTAAGTTTCACTTTTGTAAACAGGACCAGCTGAGAAACTGGAGCTCCGGGAGCTTCTCTCCGTTAGATCTGCAGCTCAGATCATCTGACAGCTCACAAGGATGGTGGAGGACAGACACCTGCGCAGCTTCGATCGCAATAAAAAGCAAGTTATGTCCAAGATACACGGAAGTCCGCGACACGTGCTTAAGTTTCACTTATAAACGCTCATAAACGACCTTGAGGCTCCCAGATGCCGCATCGGCTTTGCGGCAAATTGGCGGCATTGTTTTATAGAAAGGTTTTGTTAATTTTTCCGTCATGCAGACAGGAGGCTGCCACCTTGGAATCACGTGAGGGGAGAACGCGCTGTGATTGGTCACTTGGAAGATTTCAGCTCAGCCGACTGCTCACGTAGTGCGCACACGGCGAGTTTCTGCCCCCCGTGGGGCGGAAAGTATCAAATTGGTTTGATTTTCACCTCAGCGTCTCGTGAGGCAGAAAACTTAGTGAAAATTAGGCGCACACAGCGAGTAACCTGCTGAGCAAACGGCCTTGAATGACCGGTAGCTCAGCTATTGGCTCTCGTGTGCGGCAGGCTTAAGGCCCTGAGGGTGAGACCCTGAGTGTAAGGCCCTGATGGTGAGGCCCTGAGTGTAAGGCCTTGGGGACAAGGCCCTGAAGGTGAGGCCCTGAGTGTGAGGCCCTGAGGGTGAGGCCCTGGGGACAAGGCCCTGAAGGTGAGGCCCTGAGTGTGAGGCCCTGAGGGTGAGGCCCTGGGGACAAGGCCCTGAAGGTGAGGCCCTGAGGGTGAGGCCCTGGGGACAAGGCCCTGAGGGTGAGGCCCTGAGGGTGAGGCCCTGGGGACAAGGCCCTGAAGGTGAGGCCCTGAGGGTGAGGCCCTGGGGACAAGGCCCTGAAGGTGAGGCCCTGAGGGCGAGGAGCTGAGAAAAAAGCCCTCTTGAATGGCATTTGGTGACGTCACAGCTCAGTGAGGCACAAGCTGACCTCGCTGGTTTATTTGTTCTTTTATTTCAGAGACTTGTGGTTCTGGACAAAATCACTTAACTGTAATGTGGCATCAGCTGTTGGGGGTCACCACGAGTAGAGCATCTGTTCACAAACACACACACACACACACACACACACACACACACACACACACACACACACACACACACACACACTCCTCAGAAACACAGAAAATCACAGATTTATTTCTGCACCATAATAAAAATTTTCTGTCTGAATTTATTTTTCAGCCTCTAAGCAAAGATTTCAGAGCTCCAATTAAACTTTTTAGAGGCAGATTAAAACATTTTCACTCAGAAATGATCTTAAATCTGATTTAATGTAAAGTTTCATTATAAACTTAATGTGACTTACCGTAAATGATGTAGAAGCTGCTCCTCTTCAAACACCCACCATAGAAATATGTGTGTGTGTGTGTGGTACACATACAACAGAGCTCACTGACCAAAGTGCACCCCCATACACGCACATCAGAAACACACACACACACACACAGAGTGTGTTCCTACGTTACTGATCTGCTCCTGCGTCTTTCGGAGTCTCTGCATCTCCGGGGTGTCGGACACGATGCTGAACCCTCGACCTTTACTCTCCTCAAAGTCCTTCTTGTACTTCACCTGGAGGAGAACACACCTGTGTTAAAGGGACATCCACCCTAAAATTACCACAGATCTTCTACGTTTATTCTGTTTTTATTAAAAGGTTAGCGAGATCACAGCAGATGGACCAGAATGCATTGCAGCATGACCTAATGAATGGGATCGTGTAGAGGATGTATAATGATACCTGAAGGAGGATTGGAACAGAAATAATTACAGCCCTGGACTCTGAGACAGCCCACAGAGCCAATCAGCTCCTCTCAGTGTGAACAGAACTTTAAATAAATCATGAATATAAATCTGGAGGCAGCAGAACAGGAACGGTTTCTCAGAAACATTCTCCAACGGTCTGGAAACATTATTTTACACGGCAGGAGGACGACTCAGAGCCTTTATTAGACTCAGAAACGGACGTTTGTTTGATTTAAGCAGAGTTTTAGTTTCACCTGAGTTTATCTCAGGAGGACAGTCATTTAACTCTGACCTCTGAATCATCTACAACTCAAGGGATGAGCCACATTAACAGACTTAACCCCGTATCTCACTGGGCTGTGACCTCGCTCTCATGTTGAAGGAATTCTGAACGTGTCATCAGACCCTCAACCCTAGCCCACGTGACCCAGGCCGGGCCAGAGAGAAACCATCAGTCCCAGTGAGATACTGGTGTTTAACTGGACCTTCAGGCTCATCACAGACACAATCTGGTTCCAAACAGTTTGATCAACAAGCCTGTAAACGATCAGCTGATGGATGGTTCTGGTTCTGTTCAGACTAAGATGACTCTGGACATCATGATGAGACGTTTAATCAGTCACACGTTAGAAATAATGACTCAGTCATTTTCTTACAGATCTCTAGAATCTGGAGCGACCAGCAGAGCGTTTGGTCTACAGATAAACGTGAGACAGAGACACGCTGTCCTCATGTTTGACCTTCAGAGGACATGCTGCAGCTCATCTGGACATAACGTGGTCCTGCTGGTGTCCATCAGTCATCGGTACCGGCCCGTTAGGCCCAGAACAGACTTACATAAGCCCGCAGCACCATGACTCACACACTCAGAGGAGATGGTCTCAGAACCAAACAGCAGATCTGGACCCGAGCTGAAGCACAGGTTCACCCTTTCACAATAAAAGAACTTTTCACTCTTGGTTTCTTTAACTGAAATGATCCAACTTTAACTAACCCAGATTATGTTAATCCCGCTCCTCTCTGGGCTGGAACTAGGGCTGGGCAATAAATCAAAAATGTATCTTTATCAAAATTTCTGACTTTTATCGTTATTGTTTTTCCCATGTCAACAAATATGGTAATAAAAAATGAAAAGATGTGTGTAGGTTGGAGACGTTCATGTCCCTTTAAGAAGCCGTACCACCTCGAGTCACATGACAACGTGACTCAACATAATACACATGACAGCTCCATCTAGTGGACAACCTTTGTTTTTGTGCATACATGTAGTTATCGTCCATTTATTATTATCGAGGCGAACTCCTCAATATACCGTGATATTGATGTTAGGCCATATCGCCCAGTCCTAGCTGGAACCAAACATCTGAGACTTGTCAGACAGAATCGGAGCTTCAGAGACTCCTGAGAGCAGATTTATGGTTTAGGTCTCGTCCCACAGTCGTCTCACGTTTGTCCTCGTTCTGATTCACAGAAACTAAACTCAGACCACTCTGACAGAAACTCACATTCATTTATGAATCTGTTCAAACGTCCACAGACACAAACGCAGAGCCCTGGAACTCAGAGCCCTCTGGAACGTTTCTAGACCTTTGGGAAACTCCCGCGGGAATGCTGTTTGTCTCCAGTGATCTCAGCCCAGTGGTTTAGCTCTAACTACTCATGGTGGGGTAGGGGGGGTCATGGTTAAACACCAGCAGAACTGGGTCGGTGTGGGTTTATGGTGCCATCAGCTCTGCAGGAGAAGCTGAAGGCTTCAGCGCTGACGCGAGGTGACTTCTTAGACTTCCAGAGGAGCTGAAGGACTCAGCTGTTTATTCTGGTTAGGAATAACTAATAAAGTCACTTTAAACATTTATGAGTCCAAATTAAATATCTTCTTCATTTTTAACACATTAAGAAAATGCAGGATGAATTATTGGGTTTGTCTGGGGTGTGTCAATGTTTACAGAACCCAGAACCCGGGTCACATGGCTAACAGCATGTCCCCTCCTGCAGACCGCTGAGTGGACATCTGTCCCTTTGTGCTGCAGCCTGCCGGGACGACGGAGCAGAAACGTGTGTGTCAGTAAATCAGAGCGGTGACTCATGTGGCCTTCAGCCACGAGGAACCAGAACCAGAACCATGTTTACTTCAGCAGGAGCTCAGACTCATGCAGGGAAAACAAGAAATAAATTCAGCAACAAATCTCAGAAACTCTCAGATTAACGCCAGAAAATGAACCTGAAAAACACCTAGAAGAAAATCTGAACGTCCTTCTGATGTTTACAACACTAATCTCAGAGAATTTTATATTTAACTCACAAATTCAGAATTTAGTAAATTCAGAAAACAACTATTGGGGTTTTCTCAGATAAATTTATATCATTTTGTGGTTTTAGTCTCCTAATTTTATGCCTTTAATCATTTAAAATCATATATTTTTCTTGCTAATTAAACAGACTTTCCAACATGAGAGAATTCTCATCATTGCATCACATTAATAAACAAAAATCCTGGAATTTCTGAGCATCTTCTCTGTTTAGTTCTGTCATTTTTCCCTTTAGAGCTACATGTATTGAGTTTCTAACAATAAATCTGAGGAGGTTCACACATGAACTGAAGCATAAGTCAAGTTTTAAACGTTCCTCCTCAGCTGATCAGAATAAATTTTAATCTACTGGATTTGTTGGATTATTGCAGCCACATTGCTCTGCACATGAAATAAAAACATGTAATAAAATACATTTCCTGGACAGAAGCAAGCAGCTTAAGACTCCAGATTAAAGGAACACTTGGCAGTTTTAACTTGTTTTTAGCACCCCCTAGTGTCCAGTTAGTAAAACCGAAAGTGAAACTTCTCTCCTGGCTGTGCGTTGGTCTTTTTAACACCTTAATCTAACAGCTGAAACGTCTCCTCAGCCTTCATTAGTGTCTACAGGAGCGGTTCATCACTAAATCAAACAAATCAGCTGTGTTCATGATCTAAAACATGCTGGAAACATGCTGGAAGCAGACTGCAGCACCAGGCATGTCAGCTCCACTTTACTAAGTCCAACAGGGACCGGACCGCCACTCTGAAGTTGCAAGTGTGGTATTCTGGCCACAGAGGGCGGTGGAGGACTGAGTGACATCTCATTAACCCTGTAAAAGGTCATTTTAGCACAAACTGGCTCAAGAACATGATTTAAAATATGAAAAAGTTGAATAGTGTGACTTTAAAATCCACACCTTGAACACATGTCCTCAACCTCTCACACACGTTTTACAGGCTAGCTGATGCTAACAGGCTTTAGCTTTAACCTAGCATGTTTTTTCTGGATGAATCTGGGAATTAAAGGTTTTGTTTTTATCTGTATCTTTATGGTATTGGGTTAGGGTTATGGTCATGATAAAAACATCCAGCAGCAGTGAGTTCATTGGCTCTTTCCAGCTAAAAATAAAACATAACCAGGTGAAGGTCAGAGGCCAGGTTTGTGTTTACCTGGCTCTGGAGCTCACTCTGCTGTCTGAGTCTCAGGTTCTCCGGCGTGTCTGCCACGATGGTGAACGATGTCTTCGGGTAATGTCTGAGAGGACGGAGACAACAGAAATAATAAAACTGGATGTAGCACAAGAACAACTCATGAAGCACCATCATCATCATCATCATCATCACCACCATCATCATCACCATCATCACCACCATCATCATCACCATCATCATCACCATCATCATCATCACCATCATCATCATCACCACCATCATCATCACCATCATCATCATCACCATCATCATCATCACCACCATCATCATCACCATCATCATCATCACCATCATCATCATCATCATCACCATCATCATCACCACCATCATCATCACCATCATCATCATCACCACCATCATCA
>SSNS01000163.1:1255017-1265475 GCA_006937985.1 Aphyosemion australe | reverse complement strand
CATCACCATCATCATCACCACCATCATCATCACCACCATCATCATCACCATCATCATCATCACCATCATCATCACCATCATCACCACCATCATCATCACCATCATCACCATCATCATCACCATCATCGTCATCATCATCATCACCATCATCATCATCACCATCATCATATTCATCACCATCATCATCATATTCATCACCATCATCATCATTCTGACTCTGATCCTGACTCTGATCCTGATTCTGACTCTGATTCTGATCCATACTCTGATCCTGACTCTGATTCTGATCCATACTCTGATCCTGACTCTGATCCAGACTCTGACTCTGATCCTGACTCTGATCCAGACTCTGATCTAGACTCTGACTCTGATCCTGACTCTGATCCAGACTCTGATCTAGACTCTGACTCTGATCCTGATTCTAATCCTGACTCTGATTCTGATCCATACTCTGATCCTGACTCTGACTCTAATCCTGACTCTGATCCTGATTCTGACTCTGATCCTGACTTTGATCCTGATCCTGATCCATACTCTGACTCTGATCCAGACTCTGATCCTGACTCTGATCTGGACTCTGATCCTGACTCTGATCCTGATTCTAATCCTGACTCTGATTCTGATCCATACTCTGATCCTGACTCTGACTCTAATACTGACTCTGATTCTGATCCTGACTCTGATCCTGACTCTAATCCTGACTCTGATCCTGACTCTAATCCAGACTCTGATCCTGACTCTGATTCTGATCCATACTCTGATCCTGCCTCTGACTCTAATCCTGCCTCTGATTCTGATCCTGATTCTAATCCTGACTCTGACTCTGATCCTGACTCTAATCCTGACTCTGATCCTGACTCTGATCCTGACTGATCCTGACTCTGATCGATACTCTGATTCTGATCCAGACTCTGATTCTGATCCATACTGTGATCCTGACTCTGATCCTGACTCTGATTCTGATCCAGACTCTGATTCTGTCTCTGACGCTAATCCTGACTCTGATCCTGACTCTGACACTAATCCTGACTCTGACACTAATCCTGACTCTGATCCTGACTCTAATCCTGACTCTGATCCTGACTCGGTGCTGATTGATGTTGGGTTGTGAAGCTGCTGTGATCTGAGACAAGCTGGACTCTGAGGAAGCTCCTGAGGCAGCAGCACCATCATCATCCTGAATCTCACCAGAATTTCCAGCCCCCATCCCAGCTCTGATTCACTTCCCTGAAACTCTGAACACGAGTGAATCATCGACGCAGCGGTTTGAACATTCACTTGAGAACCCTTTAGTCCTCTTCTCCTCCCACATACCATCTCCCATCTCTCTCTCTTCCCTCACCCCCACACACACACACACGCTGTTTCACACACTCACCAGTTTAAACGTGTTACACACATGCAGCTTTCTGACTCTGCCTCCTAATGACAGGGATAACCAGAAAAACTCAAAACTTCCTCCAGACTGGATCAATCACCTCTCCTGTGATTATTGGTGATATTTATACCCTAAAACTACATTTTTATTTTTATTTGTTCATGATTTCTTCCATTCAGAAGTGTGGTTTATAGATTTAGTTTAACTTTACTTCCTGTTTTATTTTGTTAAGCCAGAACCTTTGTTCCTTCCTGTCAGCATTTAGTTCAGCTTTTTGTGTAGACCTGGTGCCATAGATTCAGAATAAAATAAAATGAAATAAAGATCAGGTGAAACAAAGTCATTTGGATGTTAGAAATGTCTTTAATGTATGATGGGGTGATGTCAGGGGAGGATAGAAAAACGGTTAAATGATAAAATAATACAAAGGCAAAAAGAACAACAAAACAAAATTTTATTAAAAATAACAAATGGCAGTTTGAACAAATTAAACATGCAAAAAATTAAATGAAGTAAATAAATTTGACCTAAAACAGATAAAACTCAGATACATATTCAAATTTCAAACTAAAAACCATGAATGCTGACAGTTTATAATCAGTAATTCATTCAAGGCCAGACAGGGTTAATCTCTCAGTGATAAAATCATCTGTAGCTCTAACTTGTTTTATCAGTTTTCACTTTTCTGCTGATCATTTTGTTATTTGAACCTGATCACAGAGATTAGTCTGCTTTTGCGTTTATTTCATGTTTTAAAACCAGATAAAGGAACATAAAGTGGACGAACCGGGCCGACGCCGTTCTGGAGAGGTGAGATAAACCAGAAAAGTCTTTTTCTGCAGCGGTAAACTAAACCGTGTTTGGATCATGATGAACTCTGAATGTTTTGTGCTGTAAATAATAAAATCAGCTTCTGTTCCAGTAACCGGTCCGACGGCACCGACCCAAACACGACTGATGCTCTCATCTCTGAGTCTTTATGCATTAAACATAACGGCTCAGGTTAAGGATGACTTTTAAAATTAAACGTTATTTTAAGAATGAATCGATATTATTAAAGATTCCTGCAGAAATCAGAGAAAAATTGAGAATTTAAGCAGATTTTCTTTTCTTTAAGGTTCTTTTATTTCTCTGGTGTGTTTTTAGTGAAAATGTTTCTGATCTGAATTGAAACAGAATAACTCAGGTGACCAGTCGGCCGGTTGACTGATGGTCAGCAGCAGGTGGTAAACAACAGTTCCAGAGTTTATATGAGTCGGCATCGATCACACAGACAGACCGTTTTATACTGTCACTCAAGATCATATTTGTTTACCATCTGTTTTTTTATTTGTTGTCTGTTTTGGAGAGGTGTGGTTGGGAGGAACGGCCCTCCTGATCTGAATCCGAGCTGTGTTTTGTTATTGGACTTCTGTGGTCATCATGGATTGTCCATAATGAACACCATGTTTAGGCATAAAGTTGTCCATATGTGCTCTTGGCACCAGGGATACTTTAGTTTGATGATCGACTTTGTCGTCGTCTCATCTGATCGGCGGCCGCATGTCTTGGACACTCGGGTGAAGCGAGGGGCGGAGCTGTCAAGTGACCACTACCTGGTGGTGAGCTGGCTTCGATGGTGGGGGAGGATGCTGGTCAGACCTGGCGAAACCAAATGTGTTGTGAGGGTCTGCTGGGAACGTCTGGCAGTCTCCTGTCAGAAGGAGCTTCATTTCCCACCTCCGACAGAACTTCGAACACGTCTCGGGGGAAGTGGGGGACATTGAGTCCGAGTGGGCCATGTTTCGATCCTCCATTGTCAAGGCGGGTGACCTGAGTTTAGGCCACAGGGTGGTCGGTGCTTGTTGTGGTGGTAACTCCCGAACCCGCTGGTGGACACTGGCAGTTAGGCATGCTGTCAAGCTGAAGAAAGAGTCCTATCGGGTCTTTTTGGCCTGTGGGACTCCAGCGACAGCTGATTGTTACCAGCAGTCCAAGCGGAATGTGGCTCGGGTGGTCATGGAGGCAAAACCTGGGCATGAAAGGAGTTCGGTGAGACCATAGAGCAAGATTTCCATATTGCTTCGAGGAGATTCTGGTCCACCATCCGGTTTCTTCAGGAGGGGAAAGCAGTGTGCTACCACCACTGTTTACAGTGGGGACAGTGTGCTGCTGACCTCGACTCGGAATGCTGTGGCTCGGTGGGTGGAGTACTTTGAAGACCCCCTCAGTCCCACCGGGACGTCTTCCAGTGAGGAAGCAGAGTCCAGGGACTTTGGGTTGGGCTCTCCAATCTCTGGAGCCGAGGTCACTGAGGTGGTCAAGAAGCTCCTCAGTGGTAAGGCTTCCGGGGTGGATGAGATCTGTTCAGAGTTCCTTAAGGCTCTGGATGTTGCAGGGAGAGTTCCACTGGACTGGCAGACTGGGGTGGTGGTCCCCCCATTTAAAAAGGGGGACCGCAGGGTGTGTTCCAACTACAGGGGGATCACACTCCTGAGGATCAGGTCTCTGTTATTTGCAGATGATGTGGTCCTGTTGGCTTCATCAAACCATGATCTCCAGCTTTTGCTGGACAGCATGGCCTTGAGTCGGAAAAGGGTAGAATGCCTTCTCCAGGTCAGGAACGAGGTCCTGCCTCAAGTGGAGGAGTTTAAGTATCTCAGGGTCTTGTTCACGAGTGAGGGAAAGATGGATCAGGAGATCGATAGGCGAATAGGTGCTGCGTCTGCAGTGATGGGGGCGTTGTACCGGTCTGTCGTGGTGAAGAGAGAGCTGAGCCAGAAGGCAAAGCTCTCGATTTACCGGTCGATCTACGTTCCTACCCTCACCTATGGTCACGAGCTTTGGGTAGTGACCGAAAGAATGAAATCACGGATACGAGCGGCCGAATGAGTTTTCTCCACAGGGTGTCTGGGCTCTCCCTTAGAGATAGGGTGAGAAGCTCGGTCATCCGGGATGGGCTCAGAGTAGACCTGCTGCTCCTCCAGATTGAGAGGATCCATTTGAGGTGGCTCGGTCAGGATGCCTCCTGGACGCCTCCCTGGTGAGGTTTTCCGGGCACGACCAACCGAGAGGAGACCTAAAGGAAGACCCAGGACACGCTGTAGGGACTATGTCTCTCAGCTGGCCAGGGAACGCCTTGGGATTCCCCCGGAGGAGCTGGCCCAAGTGGCTGGGGAGAGGGAGGTCTGGGCCTCTCTGCTTAGGCTGCTGCTCCCACGACCCGACCCTGGATAAGCATTAGAGGATGGATGGATGGATGGTCGGTCTGTTTTATTCGTTTGTCTGGTTTTTATTTACTGTCTGGTTTATTTGTTTATGGTGGGTTAATCTGAGAGATTTGTTTTAACATGAAGTAAACTGAACTAACAGCTTCCTACAGAGGGTAACTTTACCAGAGCAGAGTTTAAAATGTGAGTGTGTGCATGTGTGTGTGTGTGTGTGTGTGTTGTGAGAACATAAATCTGACTCCTCACATGTTGAGTTAATAGGATCATAAATAAACTCTGTGAGGTTTTTATTTGTATTCATACGTTTTGTTTGATTTAATTTCTGAGTTTTATTCTGAAAAACACAAACTTTGTTTCACTTCACCTGCTCCGCTCAGACGGCCGACCGTGGACGCTTTGTTCCTCTGGTGCAGCCCAGTTCTTTCAGACAAAGAGTGGCTTTGTGGGATATTTTACACACACACACACACACACACACACACACACACACACACACACACACACACACACACACACACACACACACACACACACACACACACACACACACACACACACACACACACACACACACTTTCTCTCTCTCTGGATCAGCAGCTTAACTCAGTTTAACTACGTTAGAGGAGCCTTGAGGACAAAATAAGACTAAACCTAGAAATCAGAAAGTTTAAAAGCTTAATTTTTATTGGTCGGATGTCACAGCAGCTTTACTTACCAAAATAAAACATAAGGTTTGTTTGCTTTATTGTTGAAATATGATGAAATATTCTAACACTGACCATAAAACAGATTAAGCTGCTGCTCAACTGAGGACAAACAGTTTGGTTTCATTTTGGATCAGATTCAGAGGATCAAGAATATTAGAAAATCTATTTATATACAAAAGAATGTTTTATAAACACAGATATAAACCAGAGGATTATTGTGGGTTCAGATTAAAGATGAAATAATGTCAGCTGTAATTCACAGAATCTTATTAAACTATTAGCTTCATTTGTCCTCTGGGATGAACTCTGACTATTAAACCTGCTGCAACTCCTCTGTTAATAATCTGATGAGTCACATGATCTTTAACAGATTTCATCAAACCAAATGTGTGTGTTTAAAGCTCTGCTGAACACCAGTTCAGAGAAAACACTCGTCTGAGCGTCAGGATTTCATTCTTAAGCTGCTGCCGTTCCTCCATAAAACTCACATCTGGTCTAGGAGAGCTTCAGTCAGGTTAAATCAGCAGCTAGTCAGAAAAATCTCTGATCCAGCTGCTGAAGTTTTCTACTGAAGCAAAACAGCTTCAGATTAAGATGCTTTTGTTCTGCAGTCGTGTAAAAAGTAGAAAAATAAAACCTTTAAAAAAGAAACAGGAAGGGCGAGCAAACAATGTCCTTTAAACAGATTCCAATAATACCCTCAGACACATCCTGCCTTTCTGTTAGAGCTCCAGTGTGTGTGTGTGTGTGTGTGTGTGTGTGTGTGTGTGTGTGTGTGTGTGTGTTATGGATACAGATTTAGCGTTACCATTGTCTGTAATGTTGCAGCGGCCTTTTCTAAAAGACGACAGTCTGCTTGGTTCCAGCAGCCGTGACGCACGACAACAGTCTAACGACACGTTGAGACTGTGTGTGTGTGTGTGTGTGTGTGTGTGTGTGTGTGTGTGTGTGTGTGTGTGTGTTGTCAGCTTGTTTCTGCTCGTTACCACCTGAGATGACTTCATTAGCTTAAATCGTTTATTTTCCTTCACTAAAGAAAAGCTGCAGCACAGGTTTGTTGTTAAATGCATTAAGATTTAGACTAAAAGACCAACCAGGTCTGTTAAAGCTGAAGTAAACGCGTTTGTGCAGGTTTTCCTGCAGATGTTGATCGTTAGTTCATGCTAATCTTATAACATTAAACTGGGTTTTAAATGCAGTAGTAGAGCTGACTTAATCCTTCTGTTCCTCAGGTCAGACACAATAAAGCTGTAGGTTCTGCTGCACCTCACCTGCACACCTTTGGTTTTTGTTGGACTTCTATGACTGGTTTATTGTTTGTTTTATTGTGTAAACAGGTAAATGTGTTTTCTATCATGGCAGAAAGGTTTAAATGTGTAGAGAAAACAAATGATGTTCTGAAACACCTGATTAAGCTTTTAGATTTGTCCCTTTATGTTTGGTCAGGTGTAACCAGGTAAAAACCAAACCGTCTTATTTAGTTTACAGATGAAGACGCTTCATGAGGAAGCAGCAGAAGCAGGATGGAGTCAGTCAACGTCCAAATCCAGAGCAGTAAAGAGATGAGATGGAAGTTTGTCGTCACGGTGACACAACGCAGCATCAGAAGTAGGACAGATGAAGAGAACGCCGAGAGGCCAGAGATGGCAGCTGAGTGTGTGGAGCTCTCTGGAGCTTCTGGATCTGCTTCATCTTCCTGCTAAGGTGTTGATGAAAGGCTCGGGACGGGCTCAGGATGGGCTCGGCTCAAACAAACCCAGCTGACGGCTCAGAGGCAGAGAAAGGAGAGGAAACGTCCCTCCTCTAAATGAATCTGCTGCTTTTGTCTCCGAGTTAGAAGCTTGTTAATAATCTCATCTCCATCATTTACCACACAGAGCAGCGTGTGATTAAAGGCCGTGGCCAATGAGAAGAGTTAACGCAGCCCTGTTTATTTTAATAAAAGATGTTATCAGTCAGCTGATTTCATCTCAGCCGGCAGGCGTCCACAGACGAGACGGAAGGAAAGTCGGAATATTTACCTAAAATTCATGGATGACTTTGAGGAAACGTCTCTGAGGAAATTACGCAGATGTTTTCACATATTTGGTTGTTTTAGGAAAACTTGAAATATTTAAAAGATTATTTGTTTTTTCATTAAAAAAAATTACCAACTTATTAGAATTTTGATATCATTAAAGCTTTTGGTGTTTCTTTAATAATTAAATGTTTATTTTAGTTTTGGATTATTTTAAAACTGATGGTGATGTTAGTTATGAGAGATGGCGATGCAAGTTAGGAGAGATGATGATGCTAGTTAGGAGGGTAGTGATGCAAGTTAGGAGAGATGGTGATGCTAGTTAGGAGAGATGGTGATACAAGTTAGGAGAGATAGTGATGCTAGTTAGGAGAGATGGTGATGCTAGTTAGGAGGGTAGTGATGCAAGTTAGGAGAGATGGTGATGCTAGTTAGGAGAGATGGTGATACAAGTTAGGAGAGATAGTGATGCTAGTTAGGAGAGATGGTGATGCTAGTTAGGAGAGATGGTGATACAAGTTAGGAGAGATAGTGATGCTAGTTAGGAGAGATGGTGATACTAGTTAGGAGAGATGGTGATACTAGTTAGGAGAGATAGTGCTGCTAGTTAGGAGAGATGGTGATGCTAGTTAGGAGAGATGGTGATACTAGTTAGGAGAGATAGTGATGCTAGTTAGGAGAGATGATGATGATAGTTAGGAGAGATAGTGATGCTAGTTAGGAGAGATAGTGCTGCTAGTTAGGAGAGATAGTGATGCTAGTTAGGAGAGATGGTGATGCTAGTTAGGAAAGATGGTGATACTAGTTAGGAGAGATGGTGATGCTAGTTAGGAGAGATGATGATGATAGTTAGGAGAGATAGTGATGCTAGTTAGGAGAGATGGTGATACTAGTTATGAGAGATGGTGATGCTAGTTAGGAGAGATAGTGATGCTAGTTAGGAGAGATGGTGATGCTAGTTAGGAGAGATGGTGATGCTAGTTAGGAGAGATAGTGATGCTAGTTAGGAGGGTAGTGATGCAAGTTAGGAGAGATGGTGATGCTAGTTAGGAGAGATGGTGATGCTAGTTAGGAGAGATGGTGATGCAAGTTGGGAGAGATAGTGATGCTAGTTAGGAGAGATGGTGATGCTAGTTAGGAGAGATGGTGATACTAGTTAGGAGAGATGGTGATTTTAGTTAGGAGAGATGATGATGCTAGTTAGAAGAGATAGTGATGCTAGTTAGGAGAGATGCTGATGCTAGTTATGAGAGATGGTGATGCTAGTTAGGAGAGATGGTGATGATAGTTAGGAGAGATGGTGATGCTAGTTAGGAGAGAGGGTGATGCTAGTTAGAAGGGATGGTGATGCTTGTTAGGAGAGATAGTGATGCTATTTAGGAGAGATAGTGATGCTAGTTAGAAGGGATGGTGATGCTTGTTAGGAGAGATGGTGATGCTAGTTAGGAGAGATGGTGATGCTATTTAGGAGAGACGATGATGCTAGTTAGGAGAGACAGTGATGCTAGTTAGGATATATAGTGATGCTAGTTAGGAGAGATAGTGATGCTAGTTAGGAGAGATGGTGATGCTAGTTAGGAGAGATGGTGATGCTAGTTAGGAGAGATGGTGATGCTAGTTAGGAGAGATGGTGATGCTAGTTAGGAGAGATAGTGATGCTAGTTAGGAGAGATGGTGATGCTAGTTAGGAGAGATGGTGATGCTAGTTAAGAGAGATGGTGATGCTAGTTATGAGAGATGGTGATGCTAGTTAGGAGAGATAGTGCTGCTAGTTAGGAGAGATGGTGATGCTAGTTAGGAGAGATGGTGCTGCTAGTTAGGAGAGATGGTGATGCTAGTTAGGAGAGATAGTGATGCTAGTTAGGAGAGATGGTGATGCTAGTTAGGAGAGATAGTGATGCTAGTTAGGAGAGATGGTGATGCTAGTTAGGAGAGATGGTGATGCTAGTTAGGAGAGATGGTGATGCTAGTTAGGAGAGACGGTGATGCTAGTTAGGAGAGATGGTGATGCTAGTTAGGAGAGATGGTGATGCTAGTTAGGAGAGATAGTGATGCTAGTTAGGAGAGATAGTGATGCTAGTTAGGAGAGATGGTGATGCTAGTTATGAGAGATGGTGATGCTAGTTATGAGAGATAGTGCTGCTTGTTAGGAGAGATGGTGATGCTATTTAGGAAGGATGGTGATGCTAGTTAGGAGAGACGGTGATGCTAGTTAGGAGAGACAGTGATGCTAGTTAGGATAGATAGTGATGCTAGTTAGGAGAGATGGTGATGCTATTTAGGAGGGATGGTGATGCAAGTTAGGAGAGACGGTGATGCTAGTTAGGAGAGACGATGATGCTAGTTAGGAGAGATGGTGATGCTAGTTAGGATAGTGATGCTAGTTAAAATTAAACAAAATAGCTGAAACCTATGAGAGACAAAAGGAAGATGACATGAGGACAGCAGTGAGTGAGGAAGGTTCAGACAGCAGGGAGGAAGGAGTAAAGAAAAGCAAACAGAGCAGAAAGAGGAGAAACTCATCTCTGAGCATCTCCTTTGTCCTTTATTTGTCCTCACACCACAGGAGGACACTGACAGCTTAGTGGAGTGAAAACAGACGAGTTCTGGGTCATTTTTAGAGGAACTGTAATCGTCTCCAGTCGTCGGTCCTCACTGTCCTCAGCTTTTCTCTTCATTCAGTCATGCGTAAAACTCTTTCAATAGAATCATGCCTCCATCCTCTCTCCCTCCATCCTGTCTTTCTCTCATGGAGGAGACAGACCCGCCTCGCTGCTCTCTGCTGCTCAACTCAAATCTGTAAAACCCCGTCTTTGTCCCTGTCTGTCTTCTCCCACCCGCGCCCTCTCCTCCCAAAATGTGACAGATCCGACGGAGGGTTACATAAGTTTCTGATGTATTCGTCTGTTTCTGAGGCTCCAAAAGTGTTTTTATTTCACCCGCTTTCATTTAAAGGGTTTAATCAGCCATTTTTACTGTTTGTGTGTAACATATGGAGAGCTGCCTGAACAGCCTCGGTTCAGAGAACTGGAGTTTATGTCCTTCAGAATTAATAAGCTAACAGCTAGTCTGTGTGCAGTCAACTCCAGTGTGTTTCTGTCCCCTCAGTGTCCCACAGAAACCTGGACACCTCCACCAGTCTCACAG
>SSNS01000163.1:1227517-1247517 GCA_006937985.1 Aphyosemion australe | reverse complement strand
CCTGATGCTGTGGTGTCATCTGATGCCTGACAGAACAGACAGTTAATACATGAAACTGCTGAAGATGAATTAATAATTCATCCTTGTTATGCAAGAGCAAGTGTTACCCTGCTAAAGCGGTGTTTATTGTTATTATTAGCTAGTGTGGGTACAGATCTGCATCTATGAGTTCATGAAAACAGGAATATTTAGTTCAACATCTGAAATATAAATTAGGCTAAACTAATATGATCATCATAGTATATTAGTTTTAATGATGACTTGAAATATCTAAATATCTGGTCCACGCTATGATGACAAGGATCAGATTTTATTTTTTATTAGTATTTACAGCCTGTTACTTTATAAACGTGAGGATCTGACATTTTATTATTATTATCCATTTAATCTTATTGCTGTTTAAAAATAAATGAATAAAAACAATCACTGGAATAGACCGAATCTGCACTTTTTTAGTATCTTCTGGAGATCTTTAACCTAAAACAACTAGCGTTAACATGTATTCATTTACCTCTAAAAATGCAAAATAATAATAAAATAAACAAAAATAAGAAAGAAAAACAAATCCAGATTTTTCCCAAAACTGAAAGTTAAGAAACTTCTTTAGTCCAGATCATTAGTATTAGTTTGAACCCGTTTCTCAGACGCAAACAGCAGTAAAACATTCCTCCGGTCTGCTTTCAGGTTTAACGGACCAACAGCTCCTACCTTGTCCAGGCAGCTGACCTTCTCCGTCGGGTAGACGATCTTCCCACAGCGGGCACACTGAGGGTTCATCCTCCGGACCTCCTCTGGCTTCTGCTACCGGTAAATCCCCGTTAGCGCTTCAGAAACGTAAAACTGAGACAAAACAAGTCCTCGCAGCTCGGACTTCAACCCCCAGAGCCGAAAACAGAGCGAGAAAACCGGAGAGCAGCAGCTTCAGATGTTTCACTCCACGGAGCTCCGTCCAGTCTGAGGCTGCTGATGCTGCGCTAAAACTCATCAAGCTAGCGACCTTTAGACCGGAAACAGGAAGTGCTCTCGACTTTCATACAAAGTAAAAGCATTTCAAAATGTGAACGTGTGTGCTTTGCATTTCTGTGTGTGTGTGTGTGTGTGTGTGTGTGTGTGTGTGTGTGTGTGTGTGTGTGTGTGTGTGTGTGTGTGTGTGTGTGTGTGTGTGTGAAAAAATTCCCATCTCACACTCCGCGGGTGGTCTCGTCATCCTTCCAAGCTCGGGTCCTCTACCAGAGGCCTGGGAGCTTGAGGGTTCTTCAGTATCTTAGCTGTTCCTAGAACTGCACTTTTCTGGACTGAGCTGTCTGATGTTTTTCCTGGGATCTGCTTGATCCCTACTTCACACTGGAAGCGTCGGCGGAACGTCACTGCTTCAAATAGAATCCATTATAGTCTGTGGGGGTGATTCAAACCAGCTGCAACGTGGCAATTTTCAGACGCACGCCATGCCGCACAGCTAAAGATATGATTGGGTTCTATTAATTTCCACAGTTAACATAGGGCTAGACAGGAAATGACACACGATTTCATTGTAAAACATCCGGTAATTTTCAAAATAAAAGTCTATTGCAGAGATGCGTTTTCATATCTATGTAGATTACGTCTATACGTGTGACCTCTTATATATACAGTCTGCGTGTGACATCGCGGTTTATTTACTTCCTGCATCATGAGGTTTCCAGTGTGATGTAGGGGTTAGCCACTCCTCCAGTTTGGGGGTTACTGCCCCGAATAGAGAAGGTTTCACAGCGTCTGTCCACATTCCTTCTGTTGGGGGTTTTCTCTTCAGCCTCAGGCTGAAGACTCCAAGGGCACCAGATTCTGATAAGATGAATTGTTTTGGAACAGACAGAGATAAATGACAAAATGTCAAAATGACAATCCTTCCCATCTTAGATTACGGTGACATCATTTATAGGACTGCTTCCAAAAACCTTCTTCATAAACTCGATGTCATTTATCACTCAGCAATCCGTTTGGTCACTGGTGCCCCTTTCACTACTCATCATTGTGATCTGTACTCACGCGTTAACTGGCCATCACTCCATTCCCGCAGGTTGTTATATTTGGTACCAATTTATATACAAAACAATCATCGGTAGAACACCGTCATATCTTCACTCATTACTCATCACTTCCAACAACCAGCGCATTTTACGTTCCAGTAACCTAATCTCTATGGTTATTCCCAAAGCTCGCACCTCCTTTGGCCGCTCCTCATTCCAGTTTGCTGCTCCCAATGACTGGAATGAACTGCAAAAATCACTAAAGCTCACTACCTACGTTCCATTATCTACCTTCAATAACTCATTGCATTCAATAGTTTCTGATCAATGTGCCTGCTTCTGAGTACTTAAAGATTGTTTTAAGTCTGCTTTGATGGCTTGTACAAATTATATATGAAAACAGTCCTTTGTTTTTAGGTCTAGCTGTTTTATCTTTATCTGAAAATTTTCCCCTTTTTTTTTATCTCATCTGTTTTTTATCTTATCTGTTTGTGTAAAGCTAACTATGTGTCTGTTGCTGCTGCCTCTTGGCCAGATCGTTGTTGTAAATGAGAATGAGTTCTCAATCCACTCATCTGGTTAAATAAAGGTTAAATAAAAAATAAATAAAAATAAGTTTCCTCTCTTCCTTTTCAGTCTCTGCTGGTATCAACTCTTCCAAAAAGGCAAATAATGGTGTTTAAACTATTTAAACTCATTGTTGAAAAAAATCATGTCCATAGCGTTGAAAGACCAGCTGACCAGATCCATAATTTCATAATTTCCAGATTTAAGAAGCAATGCAGAGAAGTGCTGTGGAAACCAGTGACTGTATAAATGATTTATACATAAAATTCAGTTTGCCACAAAGGTTTTAAAACAGGCAGTTTCGCTGTCGATGTATCTGATTTCATGTGGACAAATCAGTTTCTATCTTTTATTTAAAGTTATTTTTTGAATTTTCCTTTTGATGTGCTATCTGTCACTGTTAAAATAAACATAACATTAAAATGATACTATTCTGAGACTTTATTTCTTTTATCATCTTCTGTATGTTCATTCTGTGTATGTTTTACTTAATCGTTCCATTTTTTTTCTTTTTAAAACACAGATAGGAGATTTTTTTACCTTTTCTGCTGACGTTTCGATCATCACTGTGATCTTCTTCAGAGCATGGACAAACTTACAAAATCAAGTCAAATCATTATTTCCTCCACTGTAAATAAGCTCTTGTAGTAACAACTTTAATTCTGTCTGGTTGTTAGTACAACAGCGAACAGCACAACACGTTCTCGAGCCGTGAGAGTAAATTTTTTGGTAGAAAATATATTTTTTTAAATCCTCTTCAAATGTTCAAATAAACTGCTACTAGCAACAAAACCTCACCATGCAAACCAATATGGCTTTAGATTGTGTCATCATCACCGGCGCGGCCGCCATGTTGGCAGCCTCCGAGTCCTTACTTGTTTCATGTTACTTCTGACAACATCGCGCTAGGTCTTGCAGCTTCATTTCATCAATTATTCATTTGATCCGTTATTACTCAACCATGGTAAATCGTTGCTGTGTTGTGGGGTGCAACATGTGATTGCCAGGGCCGTTTCTCAATACTCAAGGACGCTAGTACATTCTTGTGTACTCGACAAGTGTGTTCTTGGCTAGGACACTAGAAAGTCCGTTCTGCCGAGTACGGGAGGACGAGGACGGCATTTGCGTACTTCTTTGCTCATGGCAACAAGCGCTGCTTGTTGCTACGGTAAAAAAAACAACCTGACATAAAAATAAAAGTCTAGTGTAGTCTGTTCCTTAAATGACAAAAAAACAATGAAAACGTTGGCGCTCCAGTCTTGGGTTTTTCATATGGATCCAAACCGTTTATGATGCTGATTTTGTCCACATACCGGTCCCTGGCTTCCCTATTTACCGTATCCCTGTATATTCAGCATCCTTTTCAGGATTTTAACAAACATGCAGGGCAGGGGGGCGCTGAGGACCAGGGTTGAGAAACCCTGGTTTATACGGTTTGTTTACAATCGTGAGGCCATCAACATGGCTGCCACGTCCCAGAATGCAACGGGTAATCACGTGTGATCATGAGCCCTATGGGTACGCGCCACTTCCGGTTTCTCACCGGACGTTGCTAGCATCATCGTTTCTCCATGAGCCTAGCCAAAAATAAGGTGGATACAAATACAGGTCCTTTCATTTAGCATTTATGCAGAAACAAAACATATCACGTCACTTGTCTAATTAGCATTTATACACTAAGATGAAGGTCTAAAGTCTCATGAATAATAAACAATTGATTGTTTTTTTTCTATTGAAATATAGCATTTACGGTTAGCCTAGTGAACTAGACAAAATTCTTGCTTTGCAGAGTTTGGTCTAGGGTTAGGGTTAGGGTATATATACACATATATAGGATGGCTTGCCAGGCTAATTTACGGTATCTTTACTGAGTTTTTTACTGGTAAGGAAAGAAAGTCATGCTTTTCTTTTGTATGAATCTTTTTAATGATTCACAAATCTGCAACCTCTTTATTTTTTAACCATCAATACATTTATATTAATACTACATATTAATGATCAATAAAGGATAATAATGCCACCATGGGTGTTTGTATACGTGCTTATCTGACTATAGCCTCACTCTACATGGGGGGGGGGGGATAGCTGATACAGGAATAAAACTCGTTATAAGCCCAGAGAACAACCTCTGATTATGCCTTGTCAAATCACATTTTCTATACATAATCGCACGTTGACTGCAGTTAGCTAAATCTGTTATATTAACCATTTATCATCATTCCTGTTTGCAGCCTAGTGAACTAGACCAAATGCTTGCTTTGATGCTTGCCAGGCTAGTGGTTCGCAGCAAGGAGGATGTAAAATTAGACATAACAGGTATGAGAAAGGGGGCGGAGCTCCAAGCCCAGCAGACATATCATCTGAACTGAAACTAGAGATCTGTTACAAACGGAGCCTGTTTTATTTTCCCATAACCCTCTCAGATGTTTCAGCCTTTTGAACAGTGCAGGTGGAAACACGCTGAATCCTTCAGCAGCAGCTTTTCCAGGTCAGACTGGTTTATCTTTTGACTCTGATAAACTTTCCTTTAGTCCAGTTATCTCATAGATACATGAGGTTTGGTTCTGGTCAGCAGCAGGAAAACCGAAAGTTACTTTGAACTTTTTATAAAAGTCAGTGACGTTTGTTTTTAATGAAAGTTTATTTAGTCATCTGGAAAAATGTCCAACTTCTCTGCTGGTCATGAAATTCCTGCTAAAACTCCGAACTAAACCTAGTTTACCCGAAGCGCAGTTAACTTACCGTGAGTTACCTAACCGGAGAGCTCAGGTGTGCGAGTTCGTGTCAAATAAAAAATCCCGGGTTTTTAATCAGAGACGGTTTGTTTTTTCTTTTTTAACCCGCAGTAACAGCCTAAGGAACACATTTAAGCTGCACGCATACAGAGTGTAGTACGGTAGAAACGCTGTATGGGTGCCAAGAAAGGACAAAAAGACACCACCTACAATTTCAAAGTGTGGGTTTTTCCGTTGTGGATTATATTAAAACAACAAAATGCAAACCTTGAAGGTTTTATGAGTTAGAAAATAAATCATGAAGGAAAAATAATCAATAATCAAAGTAACTGCTGCCTGTTTTAATATAATTCATTCATTTTATCTGACCAAGTGCCTTTATTATTATTGTTATAATTATTAATATTATTATTATTGTTATAATTATTAATATTATTATTGTTGTTGTTGTTTTTATTATTGTTATAATTATTAATATTATTATTATTGTTATAATTATTAATATTATTATTGTTGTTTTTATTATTATTGTTATTTATTATTATTATTATTAATAATATTAATATTATTATTATTGTTGTTTTTATTATTATTGTTATTTATTATTATTATTAATAATATTAATATTATTGTTATTGTTGTTGTTGTTGTTTTTATTATTATTGTTATAATTATTAATATTATTATTATTGTTATAATTATTAATATTATTATTGTTGTTGTTGTTTTTATTATTATTGTTATAATTATTAATATTATTATTATTGTTATAATTATTAATATTATTATTGTTGTTTTTATTATTATTGTTATTTATTATTATTATTAATAATATTAATATTATTATTATTATTGTTGTTGTTGTTATTTATTATTATTATTGTTATTTTTTATTATTAATAATAATAATAATAATATTAATATTATTATTATTATTTAATTACTGTTATTATTATTGTTGTTGTTATTCTTATTCTTATTGTTATTTTTATTTATTATTATTATTATTATTAATAACAATAATATTAATATTATTATTATTTAATTACTGTTATTATTATTGTTGTTTTTATTTATTATTATTATTATTATAATTAATAATATTAATATTATTATTATTTAATTACTGTTATTATTATTGTTGTTGTTGTCATCAATTATTGGTGACAGAATATGAATGCATATTTAAGGTGGTACCTTTTGTCTACAGGATGAATATTTTGATCATTTTACTGAACAGTTTTTAAAAGTCCTGTCAATACGTCGTGATTTCCCTTCTGTTATTAAACAGTGTGAAGTGGTGCGGGCTCATGCTTGCTGTGACGCTAGGCTTCATATTTAATCATTTTACTTTATGGTTTTGGAGCTGATTAAAGAGAAATTTGGCTGTTTCAGTTTAATGAAATGTTTGCTTTGCAGTCTGCAGGTAAAATGTGATCACTGATTTTTATTTGTTTCCTTTCCCAGAATCAGCTGATTGATGACATCAGCAGAACCAACAAAGGAGGGTTTTAACTTGTTTTAGGAGGAAACATCAGAGACAAGTGAAGATGACACGAAAATTAACCAGAAAGCAGACAAAGCTCGTTTTGTTATCTTCTGCATGCTCATCAAAGTCAATCAGAGATGATGGCAGAAAAAAAATACGAAAGCATTTCAAACGTAGAAGGCAAAATGAGAATATCACCTCCAAATTAACCCGATCCAGTTATTCCCGTCATCTTTCCAAGCTCTCGAAGCCAAATCCTCCAGACTTTGGAAAACAACCTGTAGCAGGAAGAACAAACGCAGAATCAGAGTCTCAGCGGAGAGGATTTCTTGAATTACTTCGAAGCATTGGATGTTTGAGCATCTCATCTCCCTCACCTCTAACTAAATTTTCCCTCATCAAAGACGATAACCCGTCTGATCCCACTGTCCTTCACTCCAGGGATCCCATCAGCGTTCCTGCCATGGAGCCTTTATTTCCTGAAAGCAGCACCAGAGGCCGGTTACTTACTGCAGAAGCAGCCAGTGAACCAGAAGATGACCAAACACTCCTAGGAGGTGTAGAACCACCTGAGTTCTGTTCATCAAATCATCTTCCTGGTATTCCTGACCAGTCCTGGACTCCAGATCCCAGTGAGAGAAGAAGAACATCCTCCGGTTTGTCCCACAGCGCTCCCTCTCCCAGCCAGATCCTTTCTACAGAAAACACAGAGTTACAGCGAGCAGCAAGCTTCCCTGACCTGAAGTCACCAAGCAGCTTAGAGGAGTTCACACCTGATGTCACTGATGATGATGATGATGATGAAACCTTCAGGTTCCAGTGCTCCGCTCCAGGCCTGTACCAGTGCAGAGAGACCAGCCTGGTGTTTGACATGAAGGCAGGAGGAGACGTGGTTTACAGGATCGTTCCTTGGAACAGAAGATCTCTGAGCCAGCATCGCAAGAAGCCTGCAGGACCTCTGTTTGACATCAGCTGTGAGCAGCAGTCTGTGTGTGGGCTTCATCTCCCTCACTGTGAGGTCCCGCCCACTGGTGGACGTCACTTCCTGTCTGTGGCTCATGTAGACGATGAAGGCCTGGAGTTCATCACACCAGAGAAGATAACAGAAACTCACGTCATCATTAAGATCACGGGCTTTTCTGCTTTTGGGAACGTCAAGGACGAAGGCTCTCCTCCTGACCCGGTCCGAGCTCTGGTTCTGCTGTTCTACAAACCTCCAGTGGAGCCTGATTCTGAACACCAGATTAATGTTCTGATGCTTCCAAAAAATGTTCCTCTTTGGAAGGTTCTGCATTTCAGGAAGAAACTAGATCGAGATGAGATGTTTCTAGAGACGCCTCCCCACTGTAAGCTGCATCCAAAGCAGGTCTACTCCCTGTCCATCGGTCCTGGAGACGACTCGGTTCTGGTTCAGCCAACAGAAGCAGAGTTTGATGAGGAGTCCTACGACAACTACTTCCCAACATTCCAGGCGTTTTGTGAAAAACTGAAGAAAAGCCTGAAGGTGTGTCTGAAGGACAGCAGGTCCAACAGCGTCTGGGAGAGACGGGTTTGTCTGTCCTCCTCCGGAGCAAAACGGTCCTGTGGACCAACCCATCAGAATCTAGGTCCAAACGAGCAGCTGTCAGAGATACGGATCGGCTTCATCAGTGGGATATCAGAACCTGTGCTGAAGAGTTTGCTGGACAGACTTCTGGAGAAGAACGTGGTCCAGGATTGTGAGAGAGATGCAGCCCTGGCAGAGAAGGAGAAAGGAGACAAAGCTCGTTTTGTTATCGACGCCGTGAGGAAGAAAGGAGATGCTGCCAGCTCAGAGATGATCGATTCTCTCTGTGAGCTCGATCCCTTCTTCTCAGAACATCTGGGCCTGATGTGAGGCTCAAAGTTACAGGAGATAGATTTGTACAGGACATCCTACATAATCCAACAGAAACATGTTTGCATGACCTGGAACTGATAAAATATTAAATGCATCAGTTATTATGAAGTAATTTCATAGAACAGGTGTAACACAACGTGCTTCAGAATAAAACAGACAACAGGAGAACTCAGTCACTGGCTAAAGAAGCAGGTAGAGATGCAGGAATAAGTAAAAAAAAAAGAGTTAACAGATAGATGAACGTTAAAGATTCAACTAAAGGAACTAATGTATGGGGTTCTGAATGTGCCAAAAATATGCTGTTGTCACTTTGTCCTTAAAACTTGTTAATCTGTTCTTTTTCTCTCGGTACAACCTGTCGACACGCCATGTTGTCTTGTTCTGTCATTATAGCCTGTTGTCTGGCTGTGTTGTTACCTGATGTTGTTACCTGATGACGTTACTTGTTAAATTGTTTTTATACTTTTATAACTTTTTATGGTTGTTCACTTTGATTATGAATGTATTTCTATTGCTGTTATAACGCTTATTGTCTGTTCTTTTTTTCATGTCTTGAGCTTTAGTAAAGTTTCTTACTTTCAACTACATTTTGGTTTACTGCTTTCTTTCACTTATTCTGGAATTAAAAGGAAAAATAATGCAACTAAGCTGGTTGTTTTAAATCTGCAGCTGATATAATTTATTTTTAACAGCTGAGTTTGAACCAAACTTAGCAGCAACTCAACATATTTGCATTAAAATCTAGAATGGAGGTGATTTAGATTCATACAAATATTAAATTTCATTGAACCTTTTTTCCAATATATCTGAAGAAGTCACAGAGCAGTAAATCTTTACCACAACCATAAAAATACAATTTAAATGGTTCATTTAGGAATGGTACCCGTTTTTTTGTTTGACCCATTTCTAAAACATTTGTTTTTTGTAACGTGGAAACGTCACCAAGTTTCTAACCAATGGGCATTAGGAGGAGGTGTGGCTTAACAAACCTGTCGACCCTTTCCGGCTGACAGGATATTTCAGTCAGCAACAAGCCCGGCTGGCAGAGCTTTCCACCTTCGTTTTTTCCCAGCCGCTGTAATTGTGTTTGTCATTTCTTGATAAACTCACCTGTTAAACCTGAAGCTCTCACCTGTGTCCGTGTTCCCACCTGAGCTGCCAGAGGAGCAGCAGGTAGGCGCTCTGTTGTTTATCCTTAGTGGACATTGTGGAATAGATACAAGGGGGTACCGATATGTGCATGACAGCGGTGGAATACTAAATAAAGAGGTGTTAATGTTGGTGTCGAACAGATTTCGTTTTATTTAGATTTTTACTTTACTGTCAAATAACAGAACAAAGGGAACCTGTCCGCAAGTCGCCGCTGCTTATCTCTTACTGTCATTGGATGCTACGTAAACTCGATTGACCTATCACAGGACACCACACTGAAAAAAACAAACATCGGCTTTCGTGATTGGTCCGATTGTTTGGCGCCTCTTGAATCTGCTGCAGCCGGAGTGGGCGGTGAGTGCGCGAGACGGTGAGCAGTTTGAACCTCGTCTGTGTCGAGGCGGAAATATTAAAATTAAACTATTTGTTTCCAGTCAAGGCAGAACTAAACTACAAAGTTCTTATCCACATTCTGCGGGTTGTACTCCAGTCTGGATTAGAGCGTGAAGACTGAAGATCTTGTTAGCCGACCGCTGGTGCGCGAAGCCGGGTGTCGCGCACAGACTTGTTCTCCCCTGCTGGGCTAACCGCTACCTAGCTGCTGAGCTAACGTTTCAGCTAGCCGTGACAGCTAATCTCCAACACAAAGGACGACTTCGCCGGTCTTTGCCTTTCTGATCCAGAATCACTCCGTTGAATGAGGACAGAGCCTCTTGTAGAGGTGAGCGCAGTTGTCAGCGTCGGTGTATTTTAGTTTGAGCGTTTTGTGGCGATTCAAATGGGCCGGGTTTATAGATGCTTTGTTAACAAACCAACTGTTAGCTAGCTCACCGGGCTCGTGCCAAATGTCTGATGTCTGCTAAAACGATGTTTCAGTAGCGACACGCGGCGAGGCTGTGGAAGCAAAGATGCCTTAGAACAATGTTAAAGCTGATGTTTCAGCGACTGTACGTGGATGTTAAAAACACGGTTTACTGTGTGTGTGTGTGTGTGTGTGTGGCTCGATGTCTTTAGACTTCCTGCTTTTCTGTGAAGATCTAACCCAGAGAATTACCTCCACTTGACTTCATGTTGTTAGTCAAACATGTGACCGTTATTGTGGGATTTTAACATCAGTCACGTTGTGCTTAAAACTCAAACTTGTGTGGTAAAATAAAGTTATTTATAAAGTCTTAAGGCTAAACTGCTGAGATCATGATCATTAAGGGCAGGTCTCAAAGCAGAAGTTGAGTCCAGTAACAGGTGTATAACACTGCTGATAACCTTTTCATCTCACCCATTTTCTCCTCAGAAGTCATGAAACACGTTTGCTTCTAGTCTAAATAAGAATTTTTATCTTGTTTCAGAATCATTTAGAAAACTTTATGCATCTGTTATGTTTCGGTGGTTATAACAGCAGTGTTTGGTGTTTGGACAGGCTGGTAGGCTGAGGTGGCGCGTGGATCCTGTCGGTACACGGGGGGCAGATCAATGTAGCTACAACAGTGAAAAATGTCCTGTACCCTTTCTGTTGGAGCACAGCTAAATTAGCAAGATGCTTCATTTAAAACAACGTAGAAAACTGTCTTTGATTCTGTCAACCAGCTTAGTTCAGACATCGTGGGAAAAGTTTACTTTTTTAAATTAAATGGTTTGTTGTGCTTTTATGAGCTGATCTGGGGTCGTGGTGGTGCAGGGACCGTCCTCATGCCCTTAAATAAAAACACAATGACCATAAAAGCATGATTTAATTGTGTGCATGAGCCCTTAAAACCAGATTCAAAAGTTTTTAAATAGTGGGTCTGAAACAGCAGCAGGCCTGCTGATCGGCGTTTGTTGGTTTCTGACGGAAACGGTCTGAATCACATCCCGGCTGATGGTAAATCTGTTTTTGTTTGTCTGCAGGTTCATCATGGTGCTGACAGGGAAGCGCTCAGAGAAAGGTCCGGCCTGCTGGAAGAGGAGGGTCAAGTCTGAGTACATGAGGCTGCGGCAGCTGAAACGCTTCAGACGCGCTGATGAGGTCAAGGTTCGTACACACACACACACACCTTATAGAAGCTATGACATAAATATTACTTTCATTCTGCCGTATTTCTCTTCTTTAAGGTTTTAAGACCTTTTGCATCAAAACTCACTCAGAAAACATCTGTTGAGGTTTTTATTGATTAACATAAAGTTAGAGATGACATCATTCACCTTCCTGGTGTGACGGTTTGGTTCCAGAGCATGTTCAACTCCAACCGTCAGAAAATCATGGAGCGAACGGATATTTTGAACCAGGAGTGGAAAACCCGGCGGATCCAGCCCGTTCACATCATGACGTCTGTCAGCTCTGTGCGTGGGAGCCGAGAGGTGAGCGGTCCAGATCAGTCTCTGTTCCTGCTGAGGACACGTTCTGACTGATTGTCCCCCCCAGTGCACCGTGGACACCGGCTTCTCTGAGTTTTCCCGTCAGGTCATCCCTCTGAAGACGCTGAACGCCGTGGCCTCAGTTCCTGTCATGTACTCCTGGTCTCCGCTGCAGCAGAACTTCATGGTCCGTATCACATACCAGGTGTTTTTGGGTCTTTTAGCAGCAGAATAATCAGGTTTGCTTGGTTCTGCTTCAGGTGGAGGACGAGACGGTCCTTCATAACATTCCCTACATGGGAGATGAGATTCTGGACCAGGATGGAACTTTTATAGAGGAACTCATCAAGAACTACGATGGAAAAGTTCACGGAGACAGAGGTGAGGATCAGACCTTTGGGTCCTAAATAACGGGTTAAGAAGGAAGGACATGGGTTCCAGGGTTAGCGTAAACATCTTTATGTTCATCAAATACACCTTTAAAATAAACCTGGTCTCTGGGGGGGTAACACACACCTGGTGTCTTCCAGAGTGTGGCTTCATCAACGATGAGATCTTTGTGGAGTTGGTCAGCGCTCTGTCCCAGTACAGCGACAACGAGGACGACGATGAAGACGAGGATGAACACGATTTTAAGGTGGACAAAATGGACATGTGTGATGGTAAAGAGCAGCCAGAGGATCACCGTAAGGACCGGCTGGAGGGTGAGTCTGGAGCGGCTTCTTCTGGAGTTCACACGTCAGATTACATCAACAAGACCTCGTCCACCCTTACTCAGAAACTCCTAAAATACTTTGGTTTGGAACAAAGAACTACCCTCTAACGTTAAACCTGCCTGGGTTTAACCACCTCTCCCTCCCTCCCTCCAGGCCGAACCAACGACATCAACAAGAAGTTTCCATCCGATAAGATTTTTGAAGCCATCTCCTCCATGTTTCCTGACAAAGGCTCCACCGAGGAGCTGAAAGAGAAGTGAGTGTTTGTCTAAGGCCGGGCGTACGCGGTGGGAGTTTCAGCCGGTTTTCCTCTTGTGAGAGACTTTTGGGTCGGGGCGGGTTTTGCGTCGCGACCAGCTCCCGATCGGCAGACGTGATGTCGTACGAATATTAAACAAGTTTGGTGTTTTGCTCGTCCCTCAGGAGGGTATGACCCTGTTGAAGCAGCGCTGCTGCCCAAAAGTACCAGACCCGCTCACACAGCTCGTGCGCCAACATGGCTGCCCCTGTATGTTCACCTCCACTCGTCTTTTTATTCTCACACTTTTCTTCACAAGAATGGTCAAGAAAACGTGTTTTCTGTGTTCATGTCGAATAAAACGGATCCTAAAACATCGTTTACTTCCTTTAGTCTTCCTTCTCCGACCCCCATAAACCCCCGCGTGTCCTCCTACGGCAAGCCTGAAGGACATCTATAACAACACGACAGTCTCCGGGTCTTCTGGGTCATCCGACTCGAAGGTCCGACGTGTTGCTCCGCGTGACTCGTGAGCTTTGCTCTGCGACGAAGTCGTACAGTTGGAGACGGAGCTGAATGCTACGAGTGGAAAAGTCCCAGAGTGTACGCCTGGCTTTAGTCGGAGCGTTGCCATGACAACAGGAAACAGTTCTAACTCTAAAACATTCAGTTAGTGTTTAATTCTTTTATAAAGTATAAAAGTAAAGGTGAGGATGTTTGTTTTATGTTTCAAATCCTAATTTTAGCTTTTTGTTATGTTTTTTTCCGTGTTTATTTGGCGACTGCCGTTATCCTTGCAGCTCAGGTGTGTGGTGTTTTTACCTGCAGGTATAAGGAGCTGACGGAGCAGCAGCTCCCCGGCGCGCTGCCTCCTGAGTGCACGCCGAACATCGACGGGCCGAACGCTCGCTCCGTGCAGCGCGAGCAGAGCCTGCACTCCTTCCACACGCTGTTCTGCAGACGCTGCTTCAAATACGACTGTTTCCTCCACCGTTAGTACAACCAGACACTCCGCACACGTTTCCAGGGTTACACAGGGGGCGGGGTTTAGTCATATCATAATTTTAGCTTTCTTTAGAAAGAATTTAGCTTTTTTTTAACGATCAACTTTTCCTCCTGCAGCTTTCCATGCAACTCCAAACACCTACAAGCGCAAGAACCTGGAGAACCTGGTGGACTCGAAGCCCTGTGGCATGGACTGCTACATGTACCTGGTGCAGGTGAGTTTGGGAGTTCGTTTGTTTTTTCTTCTGAATAAAGTTAGTTTAAAATCACCTGGCTGTGTCAGGATGGGATGGTGAGGGAGTACCCAGCAGGCATGGTGGCCGAGCGAGCCAAGACCCCTTCCAAACGCACGGTGGGCCGTCGCCGCGGACGACAGCCCAACAGCAACAGTAACAGCCGCCCCGGCACCCCCACCGTCTCCTCGGAAACCAAAGACACCGACAGCGACCACGAGGGAAGCAAAGATGACGAGCGAGAGAACGACAAAGATGACGAGGACAAGAAGGACGAGACGACCAGCAGCTCAGGTGGGCCCTCCGGGTTTCTGGTGTTTGATGTTTAAGGATCTTAAAGCAGGAGGTTCTGACCCGGGCTGTGTTCGGATCAGAGGGAAACTCTCGCTGTGAGACGCCGGTGAAGATGAAGCTGAGCGGCGAGGCTGAAGCTGTGGAGTGGAGCGGAGCTGAAGCTTCTCTCTTCAGAGTCCTCATCGGGACGTACTACGACAACTACTGCGCCATCGCTCGACTCATCGGAACCAAGTCCTGCAGACAGGTGGGTCGCCTCCGACGAGAGTCACCACAGCTAGTGCTCGCTCAACCCCCCTCACACACACTCCTAACAGCTGACCTTCTGCATGGTTCAGGTTTACGAGTTCAGGGTCAAAGAGTCGGCCATCATCGCCCGAGCTCCTGCTGAAGACGAGGACACGCCGCCCAGGAAGAAGAAGAGGAAGCACCGACTGTGGGCCACGCACTGCAGGAAGATCCAGCTGAAGAAAGGTCGGTTGTTCAGCTTCAGCCGATGGTTCTGATTCTGACCCGTTTCAGGAGAACAGACTGGTGCTGATCAGACAGAAACGTTTCTCCAAAGCCAGCCAGTTGTCACCTTTAACCCCTAGAGAACTGATCCAGAACCAGCGTGACAGGGTCTGACCCACTGTGTGCAGATCATTCAGAAAAGTTCTGTTTTTATCAATCATTTGCTTTTTATGGCGGTCCTGGTCCGAGATGACGTAACCATGAGCCCGCTTTAGAGATCCAGCTTCCTGTTAGCGTTAGCTAGTGAGCTAACATCTGACACGTATTCATGAGCGAGGGCGTGAGGGACCGGCATCCTTCAGCCGAGAAACAGGAAGCAGAACCCTGGGTCTGGGTCCAGAGCCCGTTTGACCCGTCCTGTCTCTGATGCTTCTCCAGATGGATCGTCCAATCACGTGTACAACTACCAGCCGTGTGACCACCCCCGCCAGCCGTGTGACTCCTCGTGTCCCTGCGTCACCGCTCAGAACTTCTGTGAGAAGTTCTGTCAGTGCAGCTCCGAGTGTAAGAGCCCGGCAGAACCCGATCCAGCAGAATCCCGGCTGAGGGAAGTTCTGCTGTAAAAGTACCACCTCCTCATCCTTCTGCAGGTCAGAACCGCTTCCCAGGCTGCCGGTGCAAAGCCCAGTGCAACACCAAGCAGTGCCCCTGCTACCTGGCCGTGAGGGAGTGTGACCCGGACCTGTGCCTGACCTGCGGCGCTGCAGACCATTGGGACAGCAAGAACGTGTCCTGCAAGAACTGCTCCATCCAGAGAGGAGCCAAGAAGGTAAGACCAGAACCAGAACCTTAGGTTATGACCCGGTCTTTAGCCGTCGTGTTTAACACTCCTGTGCTCTCAGCACCTGCTGCTGGCGCCGTCCGACGTGGCGGGCTGGGGCATCTTCATCAAAGAGCCGGTTCAGAAGAACGAGTTCATCTCTGAGTACTGCGGCGAGGTGAGCAGAACCCGGCCGACCTCACGGTTCTGGTTTGTAGACGATGGGTGGAGTTAACGATGTTTTCATGATCCCAGATCATCTCTCAGGATGAAGCCGACCGCAGAGGGAAGGTCTACGATAAATACATGTGCAGCTTCCTGTTCAACCTCAACAACGGTAACTCGCCGATGGTTCCGGTCTGTCGGGCTTCAGAACCCGCTCGGCTCACTCTGGGTCTCTTCTCTCTGCAGACTTTGTGGTCGACGCCACCAGGAAAGGAAACAAGATCCGCTTTGCTAATCACTCTGTCAACCCCAACTGCTATGCAAAAGGTAAACCCGCCTGCAGCGCGTTTCAGCCTCAGGAAGCTGGTCTCAGGTGTTTAGCTGAAACGTGTTCCTGCTGTCTGCAGTGATGATGGTCAACGGGGACCACAGGATCGGGATCTTCGCCAAGAGAGCCATTCAGACCGGGGAGGAGCTGTTCTTCGACTACAGGTGAGCGTTAGCAGCAAATCTCATCAACAGTAGCATTTAAGCTAGCAGTCGGGTTCTAGAAAAGCACCTGTTTTATAACAGAGGCAGAAAAACACCTGGCGTGTGTGTGTGTGTGTGTGTCATGTTCTACTCATGTTATTGGTCTGGATTGTTTTCCATAGAACACATGACTTGAATGATTTGGTCTGCTGTGGGCGGGGCTAAAACTAACAGGTGTGTTTTGTGGGCGTGGCTTCCAGGTACAGTCAGGCCGACGCTCTGAAGTACGTGGGGATCGAGCGTGAGCTGGAGATCGCCTGATCAGGACTTCTACCTCCACTAAGGCCTTACACACACAATCACACCTTCAGGAATCACATCGTCAACATTTCTACAACTTCAGGAAAACTGGGAATGTTTCACCTGGATTTTTGTCTCATAGGACTTTTTTAACTTTTCATATTTGTTTTACTTCCTTCTACAATTCCTCTCCTGCTGGGACGTTTGGATTCTTTTTTCCTCCTTTTGTTAAATATGGACACATTTGGTGTTCCGGGAGAGGACACGGACACAACTTCCTGGTTCCAAAGTGACTCAACAGTTCAGGGACCAAAATCCTCCACCAGCAGCTTTCAGACCAGTCTGGACTGGGACCTGTCATCCTGGTCTGTGTGGGACTCAGGACCCTGGTCTTGTTTTAACACGGACACAGCCGCGTCCCACTGGCGTCCTGCGCGTCCCACAGGCGTCCTGCGTGTCCCACAGGCGTCCTGCGTGTCCCACAGGCGTCCTGCGTGTCCCACAGGCGTCCTGTGTGTCCCACAGGCGTCCTGCGTGTCCCACAGGCGTCCTGTGTGTCCCACAGGTGTCCTGCGCATCCCACACTGCCAAACTAACACGTTTAAAATCAGACGTTCAGGTTTCTGTGGCAAACTGTCGGATTATTGTTTGTGTCACATTCCGTCGTTGTGCAGAATCTTCAGCAGCGGCGTTCCGTCTCTAAAAGCTGGAGATGAGTCAGAGTCTGAAATCCATCAGACAGCTTCCTGTCCTCTCGTCCAATCAGCTGCCAGCTCTCGATGCTCCGAGGTGCTTTAGGGCTTCCCATCGTGTCTCAGCAGCGTGTAGATCCGGCTTGATGTCCACCGTGTAGATGATCTAATCCCGCTCTTCGCTCTGCTGTGCCTTCACAAGTCAACACATGATCTCTAAGCCCCGCCCACTCCATTGCAGAACCTCAAAACTCCTCGCTGCCTCGCCGGTTTCACATCATTCCCGTTAATGATTCTGGTGCTCGTTACGGTCCAAAGTCCGACCCGGCCATAGAAGTGACTTTTATCCTCTTTTTACTTATATCTGATTTATTTGGGCGCCGCGGGCCGGAGCGGACGGATTAAAGACTCTGGGGTTCTGAAACTCGGTTCTGATCACATCCAGACGTGTTGGAATTCCTTTTCCTTTTGTCTCTGTGGAAAGTCAAATCGTTTTCCTGCTGATCCGGACCGGCCTTCCTGTGGTTCTGATCCGACTCTTAAAACCATAAAAACCAGCAGCTCGTTTAAGGGCCGGTAACGGGACACAGAGGTGCATGATGGGTAAAAAAACCAAGTTAATAAAAATGTAAATGAAGGTGTTACACCCCCCCCGACTTCAGGTTCTTGTTCCTGTCCGACCGGACCGGACTCTGATCACACAGGTGCTACTTTGTAACGTTTACAGGGTTTTTGTTGTTCCAAGTGATGCAGATTAAAATATTGTAAAAGCCTCAGATTTTGTTTTCATTTGTACTCATCTGATTCCAACAGGAAGTGATGCGACAGGGGCTGGGGGAGGGCACTTCCTGGTTTTACTACTGAGTTTTAGGGCTGGAAAATCTCTAGTTCCCCGTTTAAAGACACAAACACCGGAAGTAAAGCTGGATGTGATGATTTATAGGAATAAAATGGAGTTTTAATGTAAATTCATACGTTTGTGGGGGAAACATCTGGATTCCCTCAAACGCAACCTGTGAATTAGAGAAAACTCAAACATTTAATAATCTGACTTTAATCTGGCAAATTAAAGCTTTCTGACATTTTCAGGGTTTTTTAATCTGTAAAGTTCCTTTACTCTCAAAGTGAGTTTGTAAATATAAGGCTTTTATTTTGAAGGTTCAGACTTTTCTTACATGCAGACGAGTTTCTCATGAGCAAAAAGAACACTTTAGCCTATAAAGCCGTCGGTATTTGTGCTCAGACGTTGAAGCCTCTCCTCCGTAAGGCGTGTTCTCCGACCTCTGGGACGTAAACAGACTCGGATGTTTAGAGAAATCTTTCCTTGACTTTATTTATCACACATTTAGAAAATGAACCACACTATACAAATGTCCACCGTTCAGTAATGGATCCATCCTGCTGCACGATCCCGACCTCCAACCACAACAACTGGAGCGGTTCTGGTTCTGAAGCGGGCCCAGTCCTGCGGTCCCGGTTGTTTGTACGTTTAGATCTGATCACGGCGGAGCAGGAAGGCAGTAGCATGCAGAAACCTTTGGATGCGGCGCTCCTGACTAATTCGTTAACGTTTATCTAAGCAGAGAAGGATTGTTCCTCTTACAGTCTGATATTTACAACATGACGGGGTGGGGGGGCGAGTGTGTAGATGGGGGTTCCCAGCCTCAACAGGAGGGGTTCTCCTCCCCCTCTCATTGGTCACATGGTCGCCGCTCAGAAGGATCCACACTTTGTTACTCGGACATAAAATAAAAAAAAGGTTACAAACAGAAATAAAACAGGCGGTAAGTGGGCGGGGCGTTCAGGCCAGGTAGCTGTAGGTGTCCTTCTCACCGTCCACCCGCTCCAGGTACTCCTTCTCTATCAGGATGTCGATGCATTTCTGTCCACCAGAGGGAGACAAAGATGTCAGCAGGGTTTACCACATTTCTAATCTCAGATTAAAGTCATCTCATCCCGTTACACGGAGCCGATGGATGAGTGAAAACCTACAAACACACCTAAACCCTCCTGGTTCCTGGTCATCGGTTCTTCACATACAGAACAATCCAGATCCACAAGGACCCGACCACGACTGCTAACCAGATCGGGTCAGTAATGGGGGGGGGGGGGGGGGGGGGGGGGGGGGGGGGGGGGGGGGTGTCACATGACAAAGCTGAACTCAAACTATGAGTCGGTAACGTTTCTGATCCCAGTGTGTCTCAGAAACTAAAGTGAGACGAGTTCAAACACGTTTAAATGTTCTGGAGAAGGTCCAGAGAGGTTCTGTAGCAAACAGCTGACTGTGTTTACGTTACCTTAATGACGGGAACTCTGGGTTTGAATCGGGACGACAGCTGGTTCAGAACTTCAGCCAGAAGCTGCTGATGCTTCAGGACCTTCCTCATCTTCATGATCCTCACGATGGCGGCCTGAAAACACACACACACACACACGTTTAAACACACTCCACAG
>SSNS01000163.1:1207517-1220017 GCA_006937985.1 Aphyosemion australe | reverse complement strand
GAGCCCACAGAACCAGACTCTGGTACCAAAGTTCTGCTGGTACCCGACACATTTCTGAGCAGCGGAACTCACTTCAGAATAAAATAAATAAAGAAACCAGGAAGTTCTGACCCGACCCAGAAGACCCACCGTAGGACTGGACGACTCCGCTGATCAGTCGGGTGTTAATGGTCTCTCCGTTCCGCTCCCGCTCGATCAGCTTCAGAACGGCGTTTGTTACCTGGGGGGGGGGGGTGGTGGTTAGTAGTTACCTTTATGAAGAACAGCTGATTTACGTCTGAGGCGTCTAGAAGACTCACCTGTTTGTTGAGCGGTCGGAATAAACACTCCCTCCAGGTGACCAGAGCCAGCTGGAGGAACAGGAGGTCAGAGGTCAGGGAGAGACAGTGTGTGTGTGTGTGTGTGTGCGTTAAAGCGACACTAAGCAGCACCTGGCTTTGTTGCTACTGGACTTGTAAGTAATAACAATGGATTTTTTTTACTTCCTGGTTTATTTTAGTATTAGTTGGCTCATGTTGGCTCATGTTAGCGTTAGCTCGTTGTTAGCGCTAGCTACAGCAGACAGATGTAATTCCACATTGAGCCAGCAGGGCGGAGGAGCAGGAAACAGCGTTTTATTACAGGAGAGGATTTTTACATCCTCGTTAATAAAAACACGTGAGAAACGTTTCTGATTATATCTGAACCGATCAGACCTTCACTGATGTACCAACACACACACGGGGTGTGAGTGACCTTTGACCTTACCGAGTAGATCTCGTAGATACCCTTACGGCCCTCGTCACACTCCCGTCGGACCCAGTGGCGGTTGAGGTAGGCGCAGATCCCGTTCAGGACCTTACTGGAGAAGCGGTAGTCCTCCCACTGCTGGGTGTAGAACTTCAGGACGCACTCGTCCATCAGGTCCTCCCCATCCTGCAGGGACACGCACCAGTTAGACCAGTTAGACCAGCGAGCTGCAGCTGGTTACTGAGATGAGCGTCTGGCTGGACGGACCTTCAGCAGGCTGGTCAGGTAGTTCTTCAGGAACTCTTTGAGCCGCTTGTAGAGCTCCAGACCCACAAACTGAGCCCCGCCCGGGGTGGTGGACTTCTTGGAGGGCTTGGCTGGAGGCCCGGAGCCTGTGCCCTTGATGGACTGGTGGACGCTGGTACAATAGTTATATACATGTCTGAGGGACGGTTCAGGAAGCAGCGGATCTCTACAGGTAAAAACTCACACAGGTGAGAAGGTGTTAAACGTTACGTCTACAGGATAAAGAACAAATCAATCAAAACCTGCTAAAGTGGTTCTGGTTCTGTTTTAGGAGTTTTGGTTTCTAGTCGTTTCTTTTTCCTAGTTCTAGAAAAACCAGGAAGCAGACAGGAAGTACCGAACAGCTGTTCAGTCAGAGGCTGAAGTTTAGTTTCTAAACTATTATTCTAATAATCTGAGATTTTATAATAAATAAAACTTTGTTTCCTGGTTTTTAGTAAACTTCTGGTTTCTGGTCGATGTGAATCAACAATGAAACAAGCTAGGTGTCAACGTAAACACGGTCACAGAACCCCTCCCCTCGGGTATCTTCTCTGGATCAGTGTCCCCCGGTACCGGAACCCACATCACCAGAGGAAACGAGATAGCGCTGAACACCAGTCTGGTGTTTTTCTTTTTGGGACTCTGGTAGTTTGTCCTAAAGCTGAAGTGGTAGCAGCCGGCTGGTTCTCCTTCTCTGATGTTATTGAGGGAGAACCTCTCACACCAGTGGTGTTCTGGTGCTGAATACGTGAGTGTGGAATGAGTGGAGGACCCAGGGAAGTGCGGCGGTTCAACCGGATGGTCCGGTGGTTGGTTCTGGTCTGAAACGTGTAATTGGTGGAGGTTATAGCTACACGACGTTAGAACATTAAGAGGCATGAAAACATGTTTTAAGCTCATTTGTTTTCCAGATTTGCTAAAGCAGCTTTAAAGATGCTTCGTGTTTTTAAAGCTAGAAGAACTTTCTGGTGCAGGTGAAACACGTGGACGGCTGCAGAACCGTTTTTGGACCAAACTAAAGGAGGTTTGACACCAGTCTGATATCCGAGTCCTTTTTTCTTCGGGTCGGGACCGTCGGAGACATGGACCGGTACAGGCAGGATCTCTGAAACGTTCCTGATGTTTGTTTTATTCCCTCTGAGCCTCGTGTGACATTAATGTAAACAGCTAATGAACAGAACCACGGTGTAAATGGGTTTGGGCTTAGGCCCGGAGGCCTGGCAGGATACGTGTAGAGCTCCATGTAGCGAGACTTGGCCATGCTCTGCCGCGTGTACACCTGCTGGATTCCAGCCCGCAGGTCGTCCCAGATCTGGTCCAGACCGATCTGTTTCAGTCCATGAGGGTTCTGTGCCCTGACGGACATGGTGGAGCCCCTCGTCCTCTCCTGTCCTCTCCTCTGCCTTCCTGCTCCCCCGCCGGCTCCTCTCCTCGGCTGATTTCAGTCCTGACTCGCTGCTACCTCACAGGTCCAGGTCCATCTGGCAGCAGCAGAAGAGCTTCAGGAAGCTGTTGGCTGTGAGGAGATGCAGTCCCACTCCACACCCCTGGGTGGCGCCGTCTTCACCAGAGGACCTGAGAGACGAAAGGTTTATGAATCATCTGAGACTAAAAGGTGTTTTATCACCGATGTGAATCTGAGGGATCGTTTCTGTGCTGATTAACCAGGTGAGCTTCACAGGTTTACCTGGTGACACCTGCCTCTGACCCCGCCCCCCACCTTCATGTCACTCAGCTAAACTCAGATTAGTCCACTTCTCCTTCACTGTTTACAGCTGAGCTTAGAGTCGCACCTGAATCGGGTCATTTCATCACACAGGTAAACAGAACAGGTAACGACGGCTGGGATTACAGCATAACGCTGTCATTTAATCTGGGAGGAAACAGATTATGTTCCTGCAGCAGCAGCTGAGACTTCAGATGTTACAGAGGACCGTAAAACAAACCGTTTAGTTAAACAAGCTGCAGGTTAGGAGCAGGAAGTATGTTTGTTTACACAGGTGATGATGTCACACCTGTACCTGAGCAGGTGCTCGTAGAAAATAACCTCTGGAACTTTTAGATACTTTATAAAATAATTCAACTCAAAAACATTTTAGCAAAACTGAAATTTACAATTATCTTTTAAGGAATTTTGATTTTAATCAAAACTAAAAGTTTAACTGCTCATTTGTGTGTGTGTGTGTGTGTGTGTACCTGCGTGTGTACGTGCATAAGTGTGTGTGTGCGTGCGTGTATGTGTGTGTGTGTGTGTGATGTGTATGTGCATAAGTGTGTGCGTGCGTATGTGTGTGTGTGTGCATGTGTGTGTGTATGTGCGTGCGTGTGATGTGTATGTGCATAAGTGTGTGCGTGCGTATGTGTGTGTGCGTGCGTGCATGTGTGTGTGTATGTGCGTGCATATGTGTGTGTATGTGTGTGCGCGTGTGTGCGTGTGCATATGTGTGTGTGTGTGTGTGCAAATGTGTGTTCTTGTCTAGCTATCTTAGTGAGGACCATAATGAGTTTTTCACCTTTAAAGTGAGGACCATCAGTAGCAAAGTGAGGACATTTGCCCGGTCCTCACTTTGGTGCAATCTTCCAGAGCTCTACTCATTAGTTTTAGAAGAATGGTGTGAATTAAGTTTAGTTAAGGTTAGGGTTAGGAATAGATCAGCATTGGTTATGGTTAGGATTAGGGTATGGGTTAGGCATAATACAGCCACAAAAATGAACAAAAATGAATGGAAGTCAATGGATGGTCCTCACTAAGATGGCTAGACAAGAGTGTGTGTGTATGTGTGTGTGCATGTGTGTGTGTGTGTGTGTGCGTGCGTGTGATGTGTACGTGCAAGTGTACGTGCATAAGTGTGTGCGTGCGTGTGTGTGCATATGTGTGTGTGAGAGCTATATTTAGCAGCAGCAGGTGCTGATGCCAGTCCAGGAAGCTGAGCCACCGGTTGTGGTTTGGTTCCTGACGACCTCTGACCTGGCTGCAGCTGTAAACCCTGTGGTGAGTAAATCCTTGTGTTTACGTCACTAAACCAGACGGTTGCTGTTGTTTTCCAGGGGCTGTCTAACCCACACTGGGAATGCCGACAGGATTTATTCAGATTTTTCCTGAACTTCCTTAAAGGCAGACCGTCCCCTCCATCGGCTGTAGAGCTGGGGGCTACGCGTCGCCTCATCGCTGATTTATTCTGGCTGTTTAGAAGCATTTATGTTTGTGTCACACACCAGTAATAAAACATGAGTGGAAACGTTCAGGAAGCAGCAGCTGAACTTCCTGACTGATCCAAAACGCTTCAGAGGAACAAAACATTTTCTATCGATTCCTTTTTAAAGGTGCTATGTGGGATATTCATAGAAATCATGGTAAAAATTGCGACTCTTTAGTGCCATGCAGTTCAGAGTAAGTATTGCAGCTACGGTGGCCCACTCAAAAAGGCAACAACTCCAGCGTTCACTCCAGCCATCTGGTTCGTTTTTGTATAAAAAGCATGAGATTGATTTATTTCCAGTCTCTGTAGCCTAACCCACACAAAGCATCTAACTACTCCACCAGTTAAAAAACATTTTTAATGACTGTTCAGTCTTAATGCATAATGCCACGGCTGTAAACATTTCTAGGGGAAACACTGCTGTTAGCTGTTATATCAACCTACCAGTGCTGTCACCGATTCACACACAGAGGAGGGGTGGCATCAGCTGTGGCGTCCGGTGTCATGTGGATCAGAGCAGCGGAGTAAACAAGCTTCTGCCGGTTAGCCATCAGCTGATCGTGGCACAGTGAAGATCGAGATGGCGCTAACATCAACCACTGGCTGTTTAGCGATCGCTGTGGAAATAAAGTAACTAATGCTAACGTAGCCACCGGCTAGCGGACCACCGCTGAAGCGTGTTGGGAGAGACACGGCAGGCTGCGGTAAGAGAGGAGACTTTAATAGAAGGAACTTTCTTGAAGAAGGACTTTGGAACTGATACGTTGGGACCGGATTGGGAGCTTTATTATGAAGAAAAGAAATGATCAGCTGAGGTGAGTCAGGAACAACACTTGGAGGCTGGTGTCTAGCTGTTGCGGGCGGGGTTCTCATCATATGCAGCTGCTGAGTGTTGGAAATCAATAAGACCTGACATATTTGATGTGTCTTTTGACTTTATTGTTTGTTATTCAAACTAACAAAGTTACAGCAACGGTGTAGCAGCTAGTCTCATCTCTTTAGTTGCATTGTCAGACGCCATGCTTCCACTGCTGCCCTCTGCTGTTTCTTTCAGGTTACAGTCATAGTGCAAACGCGTAACTCAGAGCTCGTATGTCCCTAAATAGCTACCGTATTTCAAGATGGAGGATGACCATGGAGCGTCGACCACAATTTATGTATTAAAAATGTAAAATTTGAAGCTGAGAGGAATATTTAGAATTGATGTTGGTGAGAAATATTAATGAAAAAGGACAAGTTTGTGCACTGGATGCACAGAATTTGGTAGTAAACAGGTACAAATATTACACACTGGGGCTTTAAAGCACAAAGTGATGGAGCACCAGAACAACCTAGAGTAAAGACCACAATGCTCTAGATCAGGGGTTCCCAAATCAGGGGTCGGGACCCCATAATTTTGTCTTTGCTGAGGTTGTGAGGTTAGCAAGATTTTATTTGTAAAAACTACACTTGTAAAATCACAATAACAGACCCTATAGTATAATCAGAACTCCATATAAAAGTTATAACTCTGTATGTCTGTATAAAGTTTGCAAATTATCACATTTAACGTGTTTATGCGTGTAGGAGTTGGGCTTGGGGGTCCTGGCTTGGACACAGGCAAGGGGGTCCCCAAAGAAAAAAATTTGGGAACCCCTGCTCTAGATCTCTGTTACTGGTGGCTTTAGGTGGGCCCTGGACCCCCAGTCTGTAGTAACTGGTTTCTAACTGGTCTCTACTCATCCCGACTCCTGAACCTGAGCTCAGGAACAGACAAGGAGCTCGTGAGGAAAGAAGGTCAGCTGAGTAAATCTGATTACCGTGGTAACCGTGTGTCCAGTCTGATAACCTACATTCATGGACACAAACAAAACCACAGCGCTAGTGCTGAGTCAGCGCTCCTTTACCTGACTGTTAGTGATGCCTGAAGACTCAGCTGTTCCAGGATCAGATCCTGATTAAACACGCCCACCTGAACAGGTCACCAAACAGCAAGAACGGCGAGGAACTTGGACGTGGTTAGCTCACGCCAACGACGCTAAATCAGCGACGATCAAACGTGAAACTAAAGGATCGTGTTCTGACTCTGGAAGTGAATTAACCAGCTGTGATCTTCAGCTCATTTATGACCAGATGAGGAATAAAATCTGGATTAAAACACCAAACAGCTTACATCAGTGACAGAGCTTCGTTTTAACTAAAAGCCTCCAGAATTTAGAGTAAATAAGAACGATCGTCCCAAACAACGACAAAATCACTTCTACGTCAAACTAGTCTGGTTTGTTATTTTGTTGTTAACTCATCATGACCTCTGACCCTTAGGGGTCCAGCAGGACCTCAGCAGGACCTCAGACATCGCTGAAGACTCGTCGTTCCTGTTGACGTCAAACATCTGATGCTAATAAACCCAGGAGCTAAACGGTGCCGGTCTGACCACACGATGCTGGTTTAATCTGCTTCTGCTGCTGAGAACAAAAGCACACGTGACCACCGGGCCGGTACCAGAACCAGCCAGCATGTGTGACTGAGCCACAGGAAACAGAATAATCCACCTTAAACAACATTTCCCTCTAAACCCACAGCGACGAGCTAAAACAGCTGACCAGAACACCTCTGGAGTATTTTTATATCTATCGTGTTTGCTAGCTAGTAATGCACTGTATAACCGGTACACGGTTGAGCCACCGGTAGAGATTCTGACTCTTATCGTCCAACCGCAATTGTGCATGAATGTCGTCAAGCGGCGTCAACGTTGGACGAGCGCAGCTGCAGCGTGCTCGTGAAGAAGCCGGGGTTACGTCGGTTATACGGACCTGGTTTTGGTTTAAGGCAGGGTTTCTCAACCCTGGTCCTCAGCGGCCCCCTGCCCTGCATGTTTTCCATGTCTCTGCTTCAGCACATGGCTGCAGAAGCCTGTTAATCACTCACTCATTTGTGTCAGGTGTGTGGCAGCAGGGAAACACTGGTGTTCGAAAGGGCAACATGGAAAACATGCAGGACAGGGGGGGCGCTGAGGACCAGGGTTGAGAAACCCTGATTTAAGGAGTCGGACGTTGAGCAACACACAGGCTTTCTGTTGGACATTTCTTGTGACTTCGTTTGAACAACTATCCCTCCGCACATTCAGCTTTTTTCTTCCGTTTATTAAAACGATCGAGTCTGAACTCTCACTGTGGCGGATCAGCTGGTCAGCTCAATAAAAGGGAGAGAACTGGGACAAACTTCCAACCTTGCTTTATTATCGACACAAAACGCAGCAGAGCATCATTTTACCTGCAGTTCTCCACGACTGAAGCGACACCTAACTTCTGTGAGCAAAACAACAAAAATGAATAAATGAATCAGGAAAGCAGGAAGAAATGTTATTTCTGTTTTTACATTTTCCACTTCAGTTCAAACTATTCAGAATTTTGTGTTTTCCATTTAGCTTAAAATATCTTCATATTTATTAATTTTTTGAGAATATTTGTGCTGCATTGTTGGGAGAAAGAATTACAACAACATAAAATTATTTGAGATGTTTTGTAATTTTTTTACGCAAGTTTTGAACATTAAATGTTATTTAAATGCCGGCCTTCCAGAAGTATCTGTTCTGCTGTAATTCACCTGGTATGTGACATAAACAGAAGAAAACATATCGCGTTATTTATCGTTACCGCATGTGCTTCAAAATATATCGTGATATAGCTTTAAGCAATATCACCCAGTGCACGAGCCCCTGACCCGTCCCGGCGTGCACGAGCCCCTGACCCGTCCCGGCGTGCACGAGCCCCTGACCCGTCCCGGCGTGCACGAGCCCCTGACCCGTCCCGGCGTGCACGAGCCCCTGAAACCATCTACGTGAGCTCTACTGTTACAGTAAATAAACAAAGCTGCTCTCAACGTCTCCAATTACTGTAATTGTCCACCCTCACAACCACACACAGGTCATATGAGGTGTGTGAGTGCACGTGCACAATCACATGCACGACCGGACACCAACACAACTTCCACCTCCTCACTGGTTCAGTGCACTGGCCCAATCAACCTTGATCAAATCCAAAACATCAGACTCATTCAGCTGGAGATGAATTACATTAAAGGAAACTAATTATCGTGCGTGTGTGTGTGTGTGTGTGTGTGCTGAAGCAGGAACTTCTAGACTGTATGAACATAAACGCGTCCATGCAGAGATGAACTCCTACAGTGTTTGAGAGAACATTGTTCTGAGTCATAAATGTTAAGAACGTTCTAAATCCATGTAATTAAAGGTTATTGATAACAGAACACTGAGGAGGAGCAGAACCTGGACCGTTTATAAGGAGCCCATAACAGGAAGTAGCATCTGTGTGTGACAAACATGGCTGCAGGAATAGAGACCACCCAGCAGAGTCAGACCGGTGTTGTGCCAAAAAGCGTTCCTCCTCCTGTGAGTCTCTGACTCGTGTACCTCTCTGCTGCCTGAAGCCCGGACCACATGGGGTGTTTTTCAGCTGCCACACTGCTCCTGTCACAGTGTGGACTCTGGAGATGTGGGACACGGTACTGCGCTAGATCCCAGTGAGCCAGACTGCACGACGTCTTGCTCCAGCAGGACACGCTACGTCATGAGTGCACCCCCCAAAAAAGCATACGTCACTAAAAGCCGACAGCTAACCAAAACAACAAAGCTGAAAAGAGAAAAAGGCGCTGCTGTTAACACGTCTTTTATTAGAGTCTGAACCGAACACCAAAAAGGAGTGGTCCACATGTTCCTGCGTATAGCTTCCACTGTTGCTAATGTTGCTAATTCTACTCTTGTCTCTAGCTGGTCACGGCACTCCCTGGGTGTATCTTCATTGGTTGATTGCAGAGAGACTCGTAGGTTTTCGGGTTACTGTTGGAGGCTGACTTTGATTGTGAGATGGCTCAAAAAGCCGTCGCTGAGCCGGTCACACTGGACGTAAAAATCACCCTCACGTTCACCGGCTTTTATCACAACTCTGTTCACGACGAGGGTTCTGTCTAGAGCCCCCTTCAGACAGGCCATGAAAAACGGAAATGTTCGTCCGTAAGACGTTTGTGTCTGAATACAAATATCCGGTAAACCTTTTCCTGAATTAGACCGGACGAAGCCCCTAGTAACAGGACCGGACTCGTCACGGACAGGGTGGCTGCTTCAGACTGGTGAGGTCGAGTTCCGGACAGGGAGGAGGAGGAGGAGGGGAGCGGGGGACGCTGGTGCGCACCTAGATTACATATATCACGTGACTGGGAAAGCAAAGTTTTTCAACACGTCTGACCAGAAAACTTCGCTACTTGGTCGTGAATGTTTCCATATACGCCGGGTAGCTCGCTCCTGTAGCATGCGGCGAACCATGGCAGCTCGCCTCCTACGGTACCGTCTCCTGGAAGCGTGACGGAGCGCTTCACACCGCTTCCGTGATTCCTTTATTAACCATTGAGCTTCATCATCCAGGTGACCAGGTCTCTTATGCGTCTTCGTGTGCGCAGAATTGTGCTTAACGTAAATCCGATCAGTGAGAGGAATTCTATCGCATACTAGCTTTGTTTGGGGAGATGACGCATGTACGCCCGCTGCATTATGCTGCGTTCACACCGGCCATAAAGTATGCGTCACCAGCGTCAAGTTTCAATGTTAAGTCTATGGTAAGGCGCGTCAAAGCTTGATACTTTTCACGCTTTTCAATATTTGACGCAAGCGTCAAAGCTTTCAACGCAAACGTCAAAGCAAGTTCAGCTAGCTGAACTTTCTGCGTCGCTTTACAAGCGTCAACCAATCAGAGCGCGAGTTGATAGTCACAGCAGAGCGAGGGAAGAAGGCGAATTCATTCAGCTATGGAGGAGAAACTGATCGTAGCTGTTTGTAACCAGCGTGAACTGTATGACCCGACCTGCTAAGCCTACCGAGATCGGAATAAAAAGGACCTTGCTTGGAGGAAGGTTGCTGGAGAACTTGGCGTGTCGGGTGAGTGTTTTTTCAACGTTAACGATCCGCCATTGTTACAAACATCCGGCAACAGAGAGCCGCGCACGCGCTCTTTCCTCCCTTCCCCTCCCCGTGGGGCCGACGCAACCGTCAAAGCAAGCTGCGTCAACGCAAGCTGCGTCAACGTCAAAAATATATAGGCGTCATAAACGGCATGAAGTATGCGTTGTTTGACGCATACGTCAAGCCTGGTGTGAACGCACCATTATGCAATATCTGGGTACAGCCTTCCCACCCCCTCCCCCGCAGACATCTGGAACTTTTCCCTGCTGTGTGAAGGCAGCCGAAAGGACAAGTTCCGGTGCAAAAGTGGTGTGTCTGAAAGCACAGTTCTGGTTAAAGACGGGACTGAATTGTCCACACATATTCCAGAATGTCAATCTGAAAAGGGCTTAGGACAGCCAAAAAACGCAGTGGTCCGGGTTTTAGTCGGTGAATCGAGTCAGAGTCAAAAATCAGACACACATATTAGTCTGTCCCAGATCCAGGTTCCTGTCTAGACCCATCCCAGGTCCAGGTCCAGATCTGTCCCAGGTCCCTGTCTAGACCTGTCCCAGATCTGTCCCAGGTCCAGATCTGTCCCAGGTCCCTGTCTAGACCTGTCCCAGGTCCCTGTCTAGACCCGTCCCAGGTCCAGGTCCAGATCTGTCCCAGGTCCCTGTCTAGACCTGTCCCAGGTCCCTGTCTAGACCTGTCCCAGGTCCAGATCTGTCCCAGGTCCCTGTCTAGACCTGTCCCAGGTCCAGATCTGTCCCAGGTCCCTGTCTAGACCTGTCCCAGGTCCCTGTCTAGACCTGTCCCAGGTCCAGATCTGTCCCAGGTCCCTGTCTAGACCTGTCCCAGGTCCAGATCTGTCTGAGTTCCAGGTCTCTGTAGAACTCCTAAAGGTGTGTCCAGTAACTCAGCCCGATTCTCACTGTAAACATTTATTGTTAACTCAGATTATAATCCTGTACGGGATTAGAAGAACCTAAACCATCTAAGATCAGATCTGGAACCAAACTGAGGCTGAATGTAAAACATTAAATGATCATTAAATTAAATAAAACAAAGATTAAATGACTTCACTTCCTCTGCTACAGAACTTTCTGTTATATCTATTTATTTATAGTTTATCGTCATTATTAAAGTGGGCGGTTCTGTTTTATTCATGAATACAGGCCGTTGTTCTCATCATGTAAAAAACACTCAGTCCACTTCAGTGTGAAAGCTGTGATTTTATCCCGTCTTTTGAAAGTCCCTCCTGTCACCATAACTAACCAGGGTTTCCTCAAAAGAAGCTCCTGGAGCAGAATTCCTGCTGGGAACGTTGGGATTAGGGAAAATCATTTAAACTGCAGTTAGAAATCTAAAAGTAAAGATTACAGGATAAAGCGGAGAAATAAATAACAGAATAAAACACTTGTGGGACAAACAAGCTCCAGATTATTCAGGTGAAATAATCTCAGAAACACAGAGGTGTGGGGTTATAATCTGTGCCTGTTGTTACAGGTTACATCTAATATAAGATCTGATGATTTAATCTGTTGAGTTTAACATAATTAAAACAAACTTTATGTTTTTATGTCACCGTAACATATAAATCATTTCTGAACCTTTTCTAATTATTTTAACAGACAGAAAACCAGTTTTTACATTTAGGAAGAAACTAACCAGAAATCCTAAAAACACTGATAGACTCATTTTAAAGCAGTTTCCTTGTTTTGTTTATTCATTTGTAACTTGAGCTTCTTGTAGGATCAGCGACTCCTCAGCAGCTCCTGGACTCTGACACATCTTTTAAAAGTCCCTCCTGTCACCAAAACTAACCAGGCTTCAGCATTTAGATAAAAACAAATATAAGTTCAGCACAGACGCACGGATGGCTCATCGTTTATGGATTACAGAGGAAATCCACCAGATTAATAGGAACTCTTGACAAGATTGTATTTATGATTCAGATTGATCTCTGGGTTGTATTTTTCTGCTGTAACATGTAGAAGGGAGGCGATCATTCGTGGGAAGCAGCAATAATAAACCTAATCATCTGCTCTCCAGGATATAAAATGTGGGATTTTAGATTTTCCAGTTTCTCCAGGAACATCCAGTCTCCTAAAGCCAGAGGGCCGGGGTTTCTCTTCAGGGTCTCCTTCTGATTAAATCTACTTCCCTGACTCTCTGAGGTCACATGAAGCTCAACCCGACATGAAGTTTTATGTTTTATAAGATGACTGTTGGGATTTTCTCTCACCAGGCTGGAGTTCGACGCTGCTACGCAACTGCGAAGTCTTAGCTTCTTCAGATAGCCGCCTAGCACGGCTGCCCGGCCGCTGGGTGGACGAGCTTTTAATCCAACT
>SSNS01000163.1:1197517-1202517 GCA_006937985.1 Aphyosemion australe | reverse complement strand
CAGCAGATGGTCTCAGGGAGGAGGAGGAGGAGCAGGAGGAGCAGCAGGAGGAGCAGCAGGAGGAGCAACAGGAGGAGCTCAGGTCCAAACAGATAAATAAATAGATATCTGGTTTTATGAAAATGTTTTTGATTAGTTTTATTGAATCTAAAAATATAAAGGATAATCTGAAGCTGCCCTGTCCCACCCGGCCCAGACCGAGCTGACCGGAGGGTAAAGGTCGATATTTGGAGCTAAATGCTGATGAAGCTGAAGATGTTTGAATCTTTTTTAATGATTCAACATTTTTATAAACAGAAAAAGACTCAAAGGCATAAAGATCATTAAAGATAAAACAGGTTTTTCACAGTAAAACTTCAAGTCTAGGCTTGAAAGCTTTTCAGAATAAAATAGTCCATCAGAAACTTGTTTCATTTGTAAATCTGCTCTGATTATTAAATCATATAAACTTTGGAGTTAAAATATTGTGTTTTGTGTGTTTTTTCTTTTCAAAAATAAAATAGAAATTTCACCCTAAAATAAAATTAATCTGGTTAGTTCAATGATGCTAAAATAGTTTATTTGCTGATGAAACCTTTACTGTCTGAATCTTTAGCCTGTTTCTGATCTTGTTTTATTTTCTGGACCAGCTGCTAATAAAACGGTTCATTGAGCTTTTTAGGGTTTTAGAAATTATTTAGTTTGAGAAACAAAAACAGGAACTCACCTCTGGACCTGCACCTTCGGCTCGGTTCTGGCCCCCCGCTGCTCCCTCTGACCCGAACACCCGCTCGGGTCCAGCGGTTTCGGGTTGGCAGTAGCTTGTCTCGTGCAGCTGGAGGCTCTCCGGTGGTTCGGCTCGGTTCTGGATCCGTTCTGTGTGGGTTTAGGAGCGGTGGAACTGGACCTGATTCTCTGGCTGCAGCTCGGTTTAGAGTTGGACCCCCGCGGTTCGGTTGGGGCCCCCCGGTCCTGCACGCGCCGCGTGCAGCTTGGCGCGTGGCTTTTACGCAAAGCGGAACCTCTGGGTTCGGGTTCTGCCCTGTTGGATGTTTTTCCCGGTACCGGTTTGGGTTTCTGCACCGGGTTCTTGGTCGCTTCCACCGGTTTGGGTTTGAGGAGCATCGTTGAAGGCATTTTTACTCTAATCCGGTTCCGGTTCCGAACACTGTAAAAAGAAGCTTCATCTTATTATTTAATTAAAATAACTTTTAATTTCTCCTGATCCGGTTGCCATGGAGCTCACGCGCTAGAAAAACACCTGAGTCAAGTTTGGATGAGTAATCAAAACACGTCCTGTTTAGATTTTCAAAATAAAGTCGTTATTACGTTCTAATAACTGAAAACAATAAAATTTTGATTCAGTTTATTATAATAGGTTAAATCAATAATTAAAACATGCAACAAAATACTTAAGGGTTCAGCTTTTATTATTTTTGAGCAGCAAGAAGTAGCCTACAAGCATGGCTGTAATGCAGGCTTTATATAATAAAACTGAAAAAGACTCAGCTTCATGACTTTAGAATATATAAATATAAAGAATGTTTTCCGCTGTTTTTTCAATTCCAGACCAGAAACATGACATCTATCCTGAGGCTGATGTTAAAATTGCTGATTCTCCTTTATTTTATCATTCCCTTGGTTATGATTGCGTCTTTTATTTTGAAGCCAGGATTACCCTGCTTCCGGTGGGATGCTGACTGATAAACACACCTGCAGATTATAGAAAGTCACGCAGCTGTTTGTTGGTGGTTCGGAGACTGAGAGGATTAACGACACGCGACACTGGGTCACGTGACCATAAAAACTCGGACCCATCAGTGCCCATCACTTCCGGTTTTCTGTTTCTGCAGGCTCTAGATCAGCTGCTCTCCAGACTCCCTAAAGATACTTATAATTCAGAAACAGAACCTTCAGAGAGACCGATTGTTGAACACCATTTATGAGTTTTTGTATTCAGAATAACAGAATACTTATTTTTTTATATAAATGTAGGTCATATACTGTAAACACACCCCACCCCTTTTGATTAGCTAAATATTTTCCAGTCAGATCTCAACTGTAACATGTTTTATTGCTGTAAGGTTAATTTTTACAATTATTATATTTTGTTTAATTGTTTTTATGCTTATTGTTCGTTTTTGTTTTGATTTTTTTCACTTGAATAATAAAACCAAAACAAAATAAACTAAATCAGACTTGAGTAAATAAGCACACATACAGACGTCTTTACTTTGATAGAAAATAAATAAATAAATAAATAAATAAATAAATAAATAAATAAATAAATAAATAAATAAATAAATAAATAAAATGTTAGGTGTTCCGGTCCTCCTGACCGCCAGGGGGCGCGGTCCCGCCTCCCTCCCGGAGCTCCAGACCTTCCATCGCTTTGCTCCAGCAGCGGACTGACCAGGCCCCTCACAGCCGCTACACGGTGGCCCCGAGCCGGGCTGATTCCCGCCGCAGACCCGGCAGGTGTGACAGCTGCTGGTTGACCGGAGACCGGCGGATCCCCTAACCCCCCCCTGCATACCGGATTAACGGACTACTTTGCGGAGAAAACCCCGGGCTGTGATGAAACCATAAACAGAGTGCGACACGCATGCATCCCCGCACAAACACATGATAAACGGGGCCCTGCTGCGTGATTTCTGCGTTTGGGCTCCGTGCGGGTCCCCAGCGGAGCGTTCGGGGGTTCGGCTTCGGGATTACCGGGAGGGGAAGCGGACGCGGTGCTGTCAGACGAGGAAGTGAAGCTTCAACACGCCCATCAGAGCCCGCTGAAGCAGCCCAGACCCGCTCATCTGATAACACTTTATCAACATGCGCGCGCGCTCGGATGGACCACACCTGGAGTAAACACCTGGACCACGACACCTTCAGCAGGTAGGTGACCGGAAGGCTCCGCCGTGGCCGGTTTTACGTCTCCGGTGTGGAGGCCTGGCTCCGTGACTGTCACGTTCGTGATCTCTGGCCTAACTGTCACGGCGCGCGCGTCTGGAGCGGCACCTGTCCGCGTGCCGATGGGGCTGGATTCACCTGAGCCCGGGATCAGGGTTAGACCGGAACAGGTGGTGTGAGCTAGGTTCACACCTATACAGGTTGGCTCTAATCTGGATTAAGAAATAATCCGATGATTAAAACACAGAAAACAAACACCTGGAGATTATTTAATTAAATTATAAAATGTTTTATTTTGTTTCAGAGTAAAAATGTAATTTAGTTACTTTAGATGCTGATGCACGAGTCTTTTAGTCCCGAGTCAGCTGCAGGTGGTTCAGGTCAGATGGTCTGTTGGTCCTCCTGAAGATTCAGTTCTTGTTTTTCTGATTCTTCTTCTGCTCTTTATTCAATCTTTGGATTCCATGAAGGAACAGCACTTTGGAGAACCTTCATGCAGGATAAAGAACAGCGGATGGTTGGTTTCTGGAGGATTTTTCAGGTTAAATGATGGATGTGAGGATTACCTGGTTCTGCTGGAGAACCTTGTGGACTCAGATTGGTTCCACCAGGATGGAGATGACTTGTTCCTGCTGCAGGAACCCCTCTGTGGTCAGCATGGGAAAAATAATCCAGATTAGCAACCAGATCAAATATCAGAATCCACCTGCAGATGTGAGAAATGAGAAGCATCCTTTATTTCACCTGAAAGCAGACGGCAAGTCACTGAGTTCACGATAAACACAACAACAACAACGGGCTGTGTTGTTTAATCTGGGTTACGGCAGCTTCTCTAATTAATCCAATAAAAGCTGATCTAGTACATATTCTTAGGAATGTGCTTCAGGTTTGGGTGGTGCTGAAACCTGCTGAAGCTGGGCCGTCGTCATCAGCTGATATGATGATATGAAGTTTAGGCAGAAAAAGGTCAAAGGTCGTGCAGGTCAGAAACAATCAGCTGATCCCAGCTGTCAGCACGGTAGTGGAGGGCTGGTGGTTGGGGCTCCACCTGGAACTGTTCTAGAGCCTGGACCATGGCTGGTTCTGGTTCTGGTTCTAACCGTCTCGTTTTGTCTCAGCTTGTTTCAGACCTGAATGATGGACAAGGAGCTGCTCCGGCAGAACCAATCAGAACAGACCTCCAATGGCTCCGCCCCCACAACACCTACAACTCCCACCCCCCCACGGCTCTCCCCAACCCCATGCTTCTGGACTCCCCCGCTCCCACACCAACACCCACCACCTCCTCCCCTCCTCCCCCCCTCACTCCCGCTCCCTCCGTGTCTGCTAACCACGGTCCAAAGGCGGCAGTGGGCGGGGCTTTGTCTCCTCACATCCTGGTTCCAGCTCCACCTAAACCCCCGACCCTGCGAACCTACTCCCGCCCTATCCTCCCCTCCAACACCTCCAAACCCCCCCCACAGCCCTCCTCCTCTGTGACAGCTCCTGCAGTGTCAGCTCCGCCCCCCTCCTCCTCCTCCTCCCACACCTCCACAACTAAAACCTCCACCAGCCTCACCAACGGGAGCATCCGACCCGGGTCCACCCCCACACCCATCACACCCTTCCACACCCCCGCCAGCCCACCTGGCAGACAGGTGAGTCTCAGTTTACCTGGAAATGTTCTTCAGAACATTTAGAAAAATCTAAAAATAAATCATCTTTGTTACTTTTGTTAAAGTAATAAAAGCAAAAATGAAAAAGGTGCAAAAGTTTAAATTGATCATGAAACAAATACATTTTTTATAGTTTAAAAAAGAAAAAAAAATATTTAGAGCAGAAAGTTAAACAAGAAAATAGAAAAAAGTTACAAAGGTGTGTGTGTGTGTGTGTGTGTGTGTGTGTGTGAGAGAGAGAGAGAGAGAGAGAGAGCTGCAGGTTCCTGCTCTAGACCAGCTGAGGTTACCGTTTCCTTTCCGTTTGCTTTCATCTGCAAACTTTCACACCTTCAGCTTGAAGGCTTGAATTTATTTCACCTTGTGAATCAACATAACCCTAACACACACACACACACACACACACACACACACACACACACACCTCCCAGGACTGTATGCTATCCGACTATTAACACATGT